>VXBI01006453.1:268087-385562 GCA_013397375.1 Toxostoma redivivum | reverse complement strand
AACTTCTCTTAGGGCATGCACTGCTGTTTCTTGTTACATAACTTCGCCACATAACTTCGTCAGGAAAATTAAGCCACGAACACCAGAGGCTTATATCCAAAAAAGAGATAGAGGAGTCCTTTTACTTTATTTTAATAAAGGGAGAAGCCATGGGGCATTCCCCTGGAGTCTCTCAAATTTATGGAGGATGCAACCTCCTTTTTATCCCAATTTCCTGGCCACGTTCCCCTCTCTCTATCCCTATTGGCTGATGTACTTGAGAGCTACAGACTTCCTGGAACGCCTGATACCTAAGATTCCTCTCTAATGTATAACCCTCCCTTTTAATTTTTAATTCTTATAGAATTCATGGTTTCACCCCATTGTTTCTTTCATCTTTCAATATCCAATTTCACTTATAAGCAAACATACAGTTTGTTTGTAAAGGCAAATATCTTTTCCCCTTCATCAATGGAACCCTTCCCATTGTTTGTTTTATATCTCAGTGCTAGTCTTTTCTACCAGCAGACCCACAGCTTGTTTGTAAAGACAAGTCCATCATTCCTCTCACTAGTAAAGAGCTGCTATTCCTATCCACATATCTGCCTGAGAGCCCTTTAATTTCAAAATTATAATAATTGGGAGGGAGAGGTTTTACATTGTCCAATCCAAGGGAGGCTCCTGCCTTCCTGACCAGACACCTGTCTTTCAAACAGAGACACCTGTAACGATTGGCCAGTTCACCAGAGGTGTCTACATGCAGGTTTCAGGTATTGCTTGCATTTTTTCTCTTTGACAGTTGAGAATAATTTGTACAGGTGGAAGAAATCAAGTCCCAGTCTTAGAATTCTTTCTCAGGGAAACAAGCTGTTTTTCACTGTTACAGGCTCCCATTCTTAGGAAAGGTTGGTAGCTTTCTCACAGCTCTGTCTGACTGAGTCAAAGTCCAGTCTGTGAAGCTTTACAGGCCTGCTGTTCCACCTCCACACTGGGGCACGGTGAGCTTGTTGTCCACCAACACGCCCAAGTCCTTCTCCTCAGGGCTGCTCTCGATCCACTCTCTGCCCAGCCTGAGCCTGTCCTTGGGATTGCCCTGAGCCAGGGGCACTTGGCCTCATACCAGCAGAGTCACACTGTGACTTTGGTGATGCTCTCTGGGCCTATGGCGATGACTCCAGCTCATTGAATCTTTGAGCTCCTCTTGCTGCTTCCCCCACCTCATGCTGTTCTTGAGATCCTCATGCTCCCCTTGGTACCACCTCATCATCCTTGTCACAGCTTTGCATGGCCAGGTCTGGGCAGCAGGGGCCTGCAGGGGGACCCTCTATGAGGAGACACCAGGAGCTGTCCCCATGTTGGGCAGAGCTGGCTCCAGAGGGCTCCAGGACAGACCCACCACTGGCTAAGGCTGAGCCACACCCGGCGATGCTGGGAGGGCCTCTGTGGTCGGGTATTAAAAACGGGGTAAACACTGCTGTGCAACAGCAGCTGGGAGGGAGGAGGGAGAAGATGTGACAGCAACAGCCCTGCAGGCACCAAGGCTGGGGAAGGAGGAGGTGCTGGAGCAGATTCCCCTGCAGCCCGTGGTGCAACCCATAGGGAGGAGGATTTTGACCTGTAGCCCATGGAGGTGGGTAGAGGAGCAGATCCCTACTGCAGCCCATGTACGGACCCCAGAGCACAGCAGTGGGGATGCCCTGAAGGGAGCTGCAGCCTGGGAGGAGCCCACGCTCGAGTGGGCTCCTGGCAGGGGCCATGCTCTGTGGAGAGGAGTCCATGCAGGAGCTGGCAGGACACTGGAGCAATCTGGTCCTGAAGGACTGTACCCTGTGGAAAGGGACCCTGCTGGAGCAGCTCTTTGAGAACTGCGGTCCGTGGGCAGGACCCACATTGGAAAAGTTGGTGCAGGACAATCTCCCATGGAGAAGGAGAGCTGTAAGGAGAAAGGAGCAGCACACTCAAATGTTACGGCCCGGTACGGAGAGGCTGGCCCGGCTAAGGAGAAGCTGGCCCGGGGACAGAGCCGCGCTCTGCCGGGGGCGGGCCCGAGAGCCGGGGCGAGGCCGGCGCCGGAAAGGGGGGTTCGGTTCCGGGCCGCGCGGCGTCATGGAGTCGCTGTGGCGGCTGAAGCGGTTCGACGCTTTTCCTAAGACCCTGGAAGATTTTCGGGTCAAGACGTGCGGAGGAGCCCTGGGTGAGCGGGGGGACCTCAGCGGGCCGGCCCTCGTCAGCGGCTCGGGGCGGCGGCGGGCGGGTTGCGGCGGGGCTGACAGTGCTTCTCGTTTCCCTGGCAGTGACGGCTGTTAGCGGGCTCATCATGGTGCTGCTTTTCTTCTCGGAGCTGCAGTACTACCTCACCAAGGAGGTGAGTACCGCCGATGGGGCGGCACAGGTCCCAGCCCCCCGATGCTGCCTCCCACTCGCCCCACCAGGGCGGCCCGTGGCTCCTCGCCTCTTCCCTGGCCGGGTCGCCCCCCTGGTCTGTCCAGGCAGCAGCTTTGCCCTCCACAGACCCGCGATTCGCGGTATTTTTCTGTGCCCTGGCGGGTCGCCACGGCGGGGGGAGCGGGTGCCATGCCCTACCATGCCATGCTGTGCCGGGAAAGCAAGCGCTGAACCCCTGTTCCCTCCCCACGTTCAGAGATCCTCAGTTATTTAACCGTATTGCAAATGGCATGCGCTGGGCTGTGCATGGCAGTGGCTCACCTGTCTGGCAAATCTCTTCTGTCTTAAAAATCAGCTCCTGGGCCACAGCACCGAGGGAAAGGGGCCTTTTGATTTGCTTCCAAGTAAAATGGGACTCTGTTTTTCCTTTGTTCCCAGGTTCATCCAGAGTTGTACGTTGACAAATCAAGGGGAGATAAATTGAAGATCAATCTAGATGTTATTTTTCCACATATGCCTTGTGCTTGTGAGTAAGACTTCTGAATGCTGCTGATGATTTTCATCCTTGACAATGACTCAAGAGGCTCAGTGTACCCATAACAAATTTATATTTATAGATCACTTTCCTTGCACACTGGTTTCAGATTTGAGCATTGATGCAATGGATGTAGCAGGAGAGCAGCAGCTGGATGTAGAGCACAATCTGTTTAAACAACGTTTGGATAAAGCTGGCAATCGTGTAACTCCAGAGGCCGAGAGACATGGTAAGATGCTGTTTTGCCTGTGCTGGGTGGATGCTCTGTTAGTCTTTCCACTGTATGCCTGTCGTAGGGACAAGTGACAGCTGTAGAGTGTTTAAATGCCACAAAGTCTTCAAGACCTTGTAGCATGCAGATCTGTTAAACTACTCTTACACTCAGTACTTTTGCAAGGAAATCTTTGAAGATTTCCTTGAGGAAAGGGAGCCCAGTCCCTCTGAAATTAGGACAAAGACCCATGGATGCATTTGAGGAATAAAGTTGCACAGTTTGGTGGTCTTTTGGGATTAGAAATCAAGCTGCTGTTTTTGCAAAACTTGGCTTTGGTTGTATCTTTAAATCACAGTGGGTGAATAAATGGGACTATGTGGTTCAAGGAAAGAGCCTTTCTCTAAGGAAGGCTCCAGTGATTTAATCCTTAAGCCTAAACTTGCATCTTACTCCATCAACTTCATGTGTGCTAATGCACACTGTGAAATATATGTGAGTTGATCTGTTGTTTGCAAGCTGTAATAAGTGATCCTTAGCTACATAGACCTCTCCTCTACATTTTTTACATGTTATGACTCGTTCTTTGATACAAACCAGAAAGGATTCTGGCAAAGCATTTCAATCACACAGTCATACTGTTCTGACTTTTCCTTTCCAAAACATGAGTTACTTATTCCCTTTTCTGGGAGTCAGTGTAGTTCTGCATATCAACATGACCAAATTTTTAGCTTTGTATCACTTTAGATTTAACATTTCTGTTGTTGACATTGAAAGGCTAAACTAAGCCAAAAGCTGAACAATTGACAGGCACAAGGGTTTCTCCAGCTGTCATGGGAGTGTGGTGTTAGTATTCTTACCACTGTGTCACTTAGCAGCCACCACAGGTAGTGACTTTATAAATTATTGTCTGGGGACAAAAACTATACTACATGTTGTGAAGCAGATCCTGTATCACTCATGGTTGGGTCTACTTAAGACATGTTTTAACAAAGCCTTTATGCAAGCAATGTCTGATGCTCCAGTAAGGCTTACAGATAACCAGCTCTTTCCATGGAGGCTGTTCTTGAGAGGGCAAATACTATGCTTCCTTCTTGGTATGTAGCTCAGCTGGCTACATACATAGCATTTCAGGTGGGCACTGGGTGCAGGATGTGCAGCAGCACATTGTGTGTGGAACAGTCACTATGCATACAGTAGATCAAGAGTACATGATGGGGTTTCTAGATGTGTCTCATCACTTTGAATCCTCTTTTGTCTTAGAGCTGGGAAAAGAAGAAGAAAAAGTGTTTGATCCAAATTCTTTGGATGCTGATCGCTGCGAGAGCTGTTATGGGGCAGAGTCGGAGGACATTCGGTAACCTTTTCACCTTTTTCCTATCTTCTTAGCGCTTGAATCCAGGTATGTTATATGCATATTTTTTATCTAAATGTCTGTGAAGGTCTGTGTAATGAAATCCTGCTCTTAGGTATGTTTCAGTGATAAGAGCTGTTGTTGTTTGGCTTTGCCTTTGGAAGCTGTACTCAAGATTGTTGAGAAGGTGCATCTCTAGGTTGTTTGGATTGTCTACATGCCTGTTTAAGCAGTACAAAAATAATATCTCAGCAGACAAGAGATTTTCTGGGCTTGTTTGGTGTCCAGAGCAGAGGTGTTTAAATGATTTCACTGTTATGTGAGCTATCTTGATGTAAAACCTGGTTATGCCCTGGCCCTGCCTTCTTATGTCTGCTTCTGGCATTGCATCCTTACAGAAGTGAAGACCAGATATCTGTGGCTCACAAAAACAACAGGTGTCTCTTTGTATTTCTCATTCCTCCTAGGAAATTACTTCAAGAATGGATCCATGATAGTCCATATAGGTTCTGGACTAATCTTGCCTATTTTTGGCTCGATGGTAACTTGGTTTGTCCTATCTGTCAAGTTGTGTCCTTTCCCAGAGATGTTTTCATCTTAAGGGATTCATAATTGCTGCCTTCAACAGCAGGAATTCCTTCAACATGTCCAGCAAAACATGAAACCAAGGAAGAAACCTGGTTTTTTTTCTGATAACCAATGTATTATCCACAGGTAGAAAACTACAAAGAAAGTTTGCAGTTAAGCCCCCTTTAGCCCAATATCTTGGCCTAAAAACAGAGGAAGGGAGCAATAGAAACAGGCAGATGCTTGTTAACATGAGGAAGTTCCAAAATGCTCATAACTGTGGGGCCTGATGTTGTTTTCGTGGCAAATTTCTTTGCCAAGGGCTGCCTTGGCTGTGTAAATGGACAGGCAGAGTCCTCTTCAGACTCTAGTCCTGCTTTCAAACAGCATGCATCTTCATGTCCAAACCTGAAAACGGCACATCAGGAAGGTGATGCTCATTTAGGAGCATTAGGCCACTTTTCAAGGTCCAGTCCCCAGCATTTGTGTTGTTACTTTGTTGAAGAGGAATCCATCAAGGATTCAAGTCCTGAGCTGGAGCATCTCTTCGTAATGCTGCAGATGATAAGATGGTGCTTATGCTTTTTGCAGGTGTTGTAATACTTGTGATGATGTCAGAGAAGCATACAGGCGGCGAGGCTGGGCCTTCAAGAACCCAGATAGCATAGAGCAGTGCAGGAGGGAAGGCTTTAGCCAGAAGATGCAAGAGCAGAAGAATGAGGGCTGCCAAGTGTATGGTTTCCTAGAGGTCAACAAGGTGAGAGAGAGCTTTTGCTGTGAACCTGCTGCATGATGGTGAGGACTGTGAAAAGGCAGGGTTGGGGCATTCCTCTCCTTTTCCAGCTTTAGGTGCTTACAAGACTGTCATAGAACAACCTCTGGGATCAGCAGCATCTTTGTGCTTGTCATGGGATTCAGGGGGACAGTCAGGAAGAGCAGTGGGAAAGAGGCTATTTCTGGTTTTAGTTCTGTGGGCTGTAAGGAAATCATGGCAGCTGGAGAAGTTTGCTTTTTCCTCCCACCTGGAGGAAAGTCTTTTTTCTGAGATTTCTGGAGGAGGAGAGGCAGCTTCTTTGAGTTTGAATTGTTCCACCTGCCCTTCTGGTCTTAAGTCAGAGGCCACAAGTAGATGCTGGAGATAGCAGTAACCAACAGCTTGCTTGCAGAGGTGTTGGAGAGAGCGAAATGTTACCTTCTTTAGAAAAACCGTGGAAGCAAGGCTATTGGAGTTGGTTGTCAAGGCTGAACATGCTCAGGGAGGTGGTTTTTACAAGTGATATATGAAAATACACAAGATGCACCAGGTAACTGTGTGACCTGTCATTTTACAAGTTACCCCCACAAACACAGGTTACATACCCAAGTACCTTCTAGAAGAAGTCAGACCCAGGCTATTTTTTTTTAACTTCAAACTCTGTTTTTTTCTTTTGGAGGTTTTTTTAAATCCTTGTGTATTCTTCCTGGAGACCACAGTATTTATTTCTAGAAAGTACTTATACTTTCAAATCCAGACATTGTAATTTGAGCATCGTCATAGTATGAACTGTTATGGGACCCCCTCTCAATATATATGATGAGTGGGAAGATTCTAAGGGGCAAACTGGATGTAGGAATGGTCCAAGTGTCAGTGTCACTGATGAAGTTTCTGGGGCCTTTTTTTAGGCACTTGGAATTTTTCCCATCTTCATTCTCAACAGGTCCACAGTTAACATAAGGCATAGATCTGATGTATCAAAGGTGTAATACAGTACATGAGCTTGGAACATTCACATCTTCCAGGGCAGAGCGTATATGATTGCTAGTAAGTGTCAGGGAGGATTGGCACCTAATATCCATATCCCTTTCAGAGTCCAGGATGAAATTTTACCAGTTTGTCTTTTGCAGATTTTTTGGGGCTTGAGTCTCGACTTGTTTTGGAGGGGGGTTTGGTAGGTTAAGTGCTTTGTTTTTACATGCTCTTATTTTCATGGGTACATACATTGGATCTCTGCTGATTGTTGTTATAAGTGTTTTCTTATGCTGTTCACTCTCACTGTCTCCTTTCCTTTTCTCTGATACTGTTTTGTATTTTCTGAAGGAGCAGTCAGTTCCCTACTTGGAGTTAATTCCTCCTTCTTCTCATTTTTATGTCCACTAAATAATCTACATAGAACAGCTGTTGTCCACATCAGAATTTAATTATGGCTTTCAGCATCACTACCTGTAATGAACATGGGAAATTCATATGTCTCTTACGATAATGTCTGCTGCTACTGTCACCTGTGGAAATGAGTTGGTTGGTGTCTGTCTTGTGTAAACAAAATCTTAAAAATCCAAACACCAGTACAACTGCTTTACTTACATAGATTCAGACCATTTAATGAAAGCTTACTCTCTCCTGCAGGTAGCTGGAAATTTCCACTTTGCACCAGGAAAAAGTTTTCAACAGTCTCATGTACACGGTAAAGTATTTTCTTTTCCTACTTATTGGACCTTTTCATTTCAAGTGTGTCTGACATTTTTCCTTTAATGTCTTTGCATCACTGTCTGTTATAACAACATCACTGCTTTAGTGGGGAGGACATTGTTGAAGTTTTGTTACAGTGGTTTAGAACTATCCTGGACAAACAGAAAAGTGGTTTCTAGGGGTGCTGCCACATGAATGTGGGAGTGTTTCTGGGCAGTCTCTCAGTTCTGCAAAACTTCACTGCTCTGCAGTCAAACAACCTCAAGTAAAGTTTTCAGTCCAGGATCTGACTACCAGTACCTCTGAAAGGGATATTTTCCTCTATTAATGAGTTTCAGAGCAAAATTTAAGTTGTGAAGGACTTCCTTGAAGGACTTCCTTGAGTATATATAAATATAGCGTGGCCAGAACAATAGCGGTAGTTTACAAAATCATGAAATGGTTTGAGTTGGAAGGGATCTTTAAAGGCCATGTAGTCCAACCCCCCTGCAATGAGCAAGGACAGCTTCTACTAGAGCAGATTGCTAAGAGCCCCTTCCAGCCTGGCCTTGAATGTTCCCAGGGACTGGGCGTCCCAGCTCTCTGGGCAGCGGTGCAAATGCCTCATCACCTTCAACATACACAATTTCTTAAATCTAGTCTGAATCTGCACTCTTTTAGTTTAAAAGCATTGCCCCATGTCCTATTGCAACAGACCTTATTAAAATGTCTGTTCCCATCTGTCTTGGTTTAATTTGAATTTCCTGGCCAATGCACCAATAATGTAATAGTTTTGATTTGCCAATTTAAATACACTTATTTTCTGTTGTGAGATAGAACTAGGAGCAAAAGAGCAAGGCAGGCCTAAAACTTAAAAGGGTATAAAAGAAACTTTATTAACTACACAGAGAAAGAGAAAGGGAAAAAAACCAAATTCAGAATAAGATTTTCAGGCCGCTCCTTCCTTCCCTCTCCCAACCTTCATAACAACATACAAAAAACTACTTCAGTCAGTTCCCAACTTAAATAGTCTTTTTTTCAGTTCACTTCGGAGAGAGAAGTTTCCTCTTGTCAGGTTATAGGGATTTCTCCACAAGGAGGAAGAAAACAGTTCTCTTGTGGTTTCATTTTCATGATTTGCGTCTGCCCAGGAAAAAAACTTGCAAAGTCGTGAAGCTCCTCCCATCTTCACAGCTTTCCCAAAGCTGTGCTTAATGGGCCACGTTAAACTCATGGAGTATTACTTTTAAGAATGAATTGTTCCAAAGCAAAGGTTCTCTTCATCTCTTTTCTCTCTGTTCATGCTGCATCCTCAGAAAACCCAGATCCCCTTCTTTCCTCGGGGCAAAGATTCTCAACACAGGTACTTTTTGGTCAAATGATCTATCAAATGGAACACTTCAACCCCCCCATGTCTTTTTCTCCATGGTTTATAGGAATTTTCAGTGTGATATCGGTCCATCCCTACAACTTCACAAAAGGATTTTTCAGCCAACTTTCACAGCATGTTCCCATTCTCCTTCCATCTAAAAAAACTTAGCTCTTGCTTCACTGACTTCGTAGTATCTTTTTTTCTTCCCCGTCTCATATTCTAAGGAAGGCCAGAGGTTTTGCAAATCTTATCTGAGCACTAAAAAATTAAAGTTTCGCACAGCTGCAAGAGCTGGGCCAGGCCCAAGCCGTGCTGGATGAGGGGCAGCTGAATCTCAATCAGCCTTGCTGGGACTCAGCTGCAGCACCCACTGCCCATGGCCACCCCTGCTTCCCAGACAGGGGCCCGGCTGCCTCCCCCACAGGCCGTGCGGGTGGCTGGGAGGGCTCAGCCTGCACAACTGCATGATTGGTGTTTCTGAGTAACATTACTTCATCAGAGTTCTACACAGATCCTCTGCACAGACCAGCATAGGCACAGAGGATCTTGTATAATTTATCTTAAACAAAGCACACCAAGCACACTTTTTTGCTTCTCCATTCAGGGTTCTGCCTCAGCTTGCCAGGGCTCGTGGCCAACCAAACCTAATACATCCACTTCAGTTGTGAGTTGAGCAGTGCTCTGAGCCCTGCTCTGCAGCTGTATTTCTACACCCTGTATTTCTACCCCTGGAAAAAACTGTGTATGCTGTGTTGATGTTTTCTTCTTAAATACGTCATCCAGAGGCATTACCAACCTCCCTAATTGGGCCAACAGCATGTCCATTTTCAGAGCCATCAGAGATTGGCTCTGTCAGACATGGTGGAAGCTTCTAGCAGCTTCTCACAGAAACCACCTCTGTGGGTCTCCCCTGCTACCAAAAAAAAGGCTGTGCCAAATCAACACAGTAGCTTGTCTTGTACTAGGCTCTCAAGGGAGCAGCATTTCTAATCTTTGTTAATAATGTAGCAACACTTGGTGATCTGACTCCATTAGCTCCTAAAGTAATAGCCCACGATTATTGAACTGTGTTTTACTTTGCTAAAGTGAAAGGTGAGGTCTGCCTTCCTGAACATAGGAATTTACCTGTTAAAATGGCCACAGCCTCTGGCTTCTTTGAGATGTCTGTGTGACTTTGGATAAACCTCTTATAATACTGAAATGAGTTGAAATTTATATTTTCATCCTGAGACTGATGCTTCTGGTTTTGCATAACATCATTTAAGTAGCAAACTAAAAGATATCCATTGCCTCCCACTGCCTGTATCTCTGCCAGATCCCTTCTAGGGGTGTGTGGTGCTGCCAGCATTGTCACACTGCTCTATGTGGGAAGGGCAGAGATGGGGCAGGCCAAACTCCCTAGATCCCAGCACTGGTGACAGTCACTGCAGCCCTATCAGTGGTTTGTAAATACCCTGCTCAGGCATCCCTGCAAAGACTTTTCCTTTCCTAGTATGTTCTTGGGGCAGCAGTAGCAAGGCTGATAGGCAGAGTGCTGAGAGTTACTAGGATGATGATGATTTTTAAGGGCACTTGCATATTATATTAAAGCATGTGCTCTGCTCAGTTGTTAGTTTAGATCTATCATGCCCTTGTGTTTTACAGCAGTGAGAGGAGTTATGTGTTGCTAACAACAAAGCTTTCCTTTCTGGCCTCTGGGATCTTGTTTTTGCCCTAGATGAAGAATACATGCAGGTGAGGACTGAATACCTAATATGAAGTAACCCCAAATTAGATTCACTTTCCTTTATTCTAGCAATGGCTCTGTGTCAGGAGGGGTATTACAGCAGTTTTATCTGTCACACACCCTACTATGCAAGCAAGAGAGAAACCCAGGCAATTTTCCTGCCATTTTAGATTGTGATGGAAGTGAAAGGAGCTCCCTTATTGCTAGAATATGATAGACAGATATTATTGTTATGACAATGTAAGCTATATTGTTAACTATTTTTCTGTTACAGTTCACGACCTACAGAGCTTCGGACTTGATAATGTAAGTTTTCCTAAGCCAGTGTTCTCTTAGTCTATTTCCATTCTGGATTTCCCTCCTACTGCCACATTGAGATCCTAGATTGCTGCAGATTTGGCTTTATGAGTCTAAGCAGAATCTGGGTCCTGCTTTCACAGAGGATCCTGAAATACATTCTGTGGCATTTGCTTGCTGCTTGACAATCCTGTGCCTCTCTTCCTGAGCTTGCCTTTCTCCTTAATCTGTTCTTCACAGTTTCTTAAGGTTGATATTGTCACAACTGCTTCTGGATCTGTTGGAGTTTACCTTGTGCTGGGAGGAAGGCAGATGATGCTCATACCTATTCCTCCAAGGCAGCTGATAGCATGTCCTTCAATGGCAGGGAGAGAAGTGGGTGGGAGAGCCTGTTCTGTAGATGGGAGAAAAGGGCACCACAATCTGAGGATTTCCAGCAGGAGAAGTCTCCTTGTCTTGAAGTTTCCTGTGAATAAAAAAGAAGAGCAAAAATTTTGGAGTTTACTGTTATGATGCATAGAGAAAGGAAGCACCTCTATCTATTCTAGAGCCACGCTCAGCAAAATATATAAATAATGAACTTCAGGCCCCTTACCTTGACCCTCATGTGCTTTGCAGCTGTTTGAGTCATTGGCATTTCCATTTCAGATCAATATGACGCACTATATCAAACATCTCTCATTTGGAAGGGATTATCCAGGCATTGTGAACCCCCTGGATGGGACAGCCATCACTGCACAGCAAGGTAAAAAACAGCTGATAGAAGTCTCTTTTTAAGTGTCTGTATTAATAAGTGTTAGAAGAGAACAGGAGCAAAGTTCCCAGTTTTAACAAAAACCCTGACAGTGTTATGTGAAATGTGACTCCTCCACCCTGTGCTCTTTCTGGAGCAGCTGTCTCCATTCTCCTGGAAGAAATCTGCCAGCATGCTTGGATTCTGTGACCTTTCTGAAAGATAGCACTGTTCAGTGTTCATGGATGCACAACA
The DNA here is from genome assembly GCA_013397375.1 of Toxostoma redivivum. NCBI lineage: Eukaryota > Metazoa > Chordata > Aves > Passeriformes > Mimidae > Toxostoma > Toxostoma redivivum. The sequence goes on along the minus strand of VXBI01006453.1, from coordinate 373,723 downwards.
GCAGGTACAGCATGTCATTATTAGGGGCCTACCTCAGATTTAGTTCAAGGAGAACTATATCTGTCTAACTACTACATGCAGTGAGAGAGAACCACAAGATATAGGGAGGAGAAAGAAAGGCCTGATTGGTAGTTGCTGGAGAGCTGTCGTGTCTGCCTGACCTTAACATACCAAACAGTAAGCTTGAAAAACTGCAGTGAAGTTGAAATATTGCTTATCTTTTCTAGATAGCTCCAGATTTGTTGGCTTGAGAATAAAAGGTTGTTTTTTCCTCATGCTGCTGCTGTGCATGAGTTTATTTCCACAACCCTGCTTTTCTATGAAAGGTCCTTTACATGCCACTACAGAGTTATATTTTTTAGATCCACTGAAGTCTGAAAGGTTTGTCTTTGAAGGTAATTGAAGCTGGATGTAATAAAGCTTGGAGAAAGTCGTTTGCTTTGAAGTGGTGATAGGATTGTTAGTCCTACCTGAATCCGTTCTTATAAGTTTTCTACCATTGATGTGGATCCCTGTACCCAAATCAGAGGATGGCTTTTAAAAAAAAAAGTACAGAAAAATTAAAAGGCGTCATAATTTTCAATGAAATTATGATGCTGTAGTTATTCTGTGGAGTAACAAACCATCTGAGAGGGAGGATCTGTAGCTGACTGGTAAATTTCTGCATAAGCTCAAACTTTACATCTTGAGCTTCAGGTAAATTGAGTTGGTAAATTCTTGAAGAATTTGTTCTGAAGACATGTTCTGGTAAAGAAGTAGGAGCAGTAGATTGCAGGTCAAATTTATGTTTATTGCAGCTAAAGATACCATTTGCAAAAATTACTTCTGCTGTAGAAGTGGATTAATAATCTTCTCAAGGGAATTTAATAGAAAACAGTTTTTTCTTGTATTGTGTTATCCTTAAGAGAACTGAAGGAAGAGGCTGGTCTGAGGCAACAGAAGGGGTTCTTCTATTTTTTTCTTCATTGGTTCAGATCTTCCTTTTCATCTTCTGATACAATAAATGCCATACTTCTACAGGAATAAACTGCAATGTTGATATGAGATACTCATTTAGACCTGAGTGTGTTTTCTTAAGTCTGTTGTTAAAAATAAGAAATTTTCCTGGACTAGAATCGAATTTGCAAGTTTTATTGGTAAAGCTATAGCAAGTTTGTCGAAGGTTTTCCATTTAGTCAAGGCCAAAATGCCCTGACTTTTGGTTTTGGTTGGAGCAGAAATGAGATTCACTTTGGCAAAAGGGAGACACATTTCAGACATTAACTTTACTGTCCATGAAAACCTCCAGCAGCTGTTATGCAGAAAGATGTTCCCTGGCAAGTTGAACAAAACCAGTTTGTGTCTACCTGACCTGTCAGTGAAAAGCTTCCAGTTTGTTGCTGGATATTAATTGTGTCTCTCCTTGTCTTTGCTTATAGCTTCCATGATGTTTCAATATTTTGTCAAAGTGGTCCCCACTGTGTATAGGAAAGTAGATGGTGAAGTAAGTACCTTTTTTCCTGTTACTTTGGCAAGCAAAAGCCTTCACTTTCTCTCTATATTCTTGATGCTGACAGTAACTGTGGATCCAGATGTGTTGCCAGATGTATACCAGGGACTTTATTGTACATTCAGTACTTGGGACCCCCAAGTGTGGAATTTGGTAAAGAAACCGGGATAGTATCTTTCTCAGCTTGGATTGTAATTCCTGTCAGACAACTTAGTAGGGATGATAGAACATAATTTCATTTTATAGAAACCCAGTTTAATTGCTCTAAGAACAGGACTAGTATGAGCAATATGTAGAAGAATGGCAGGGCACAGAGGAATGCTGAGGGTGATCTTCATTTATATGAAGATAGGCTATCTCTGTCTTTCTCCACTCTCCTGCCTCTATGTATTGTTTTCCTTTTTCTCACTCTTGATAATTTATGGTTTTCTGCCATCAGTGCTGTCTCCTGAAGCATGCTTAGCAGGAATGCATTTTGGTAGAGGATGACATAGACTCAGGGTTGAGAGGGACAGCCATTTTGTGCCAGTGGAGATGAAGTAGTCCAGCCTGGGTGTGATGCATCCCTTGTATTACGGGCTAGCTGCAGCTTTAACTGGTAACCTGTAGTAAAAATAGACCAGATAGCAAATACCTGATCCTGATAGAGTTCTTCATGACTTTCTAACCACTGTCAGGCTGCCCACATGGGCAGGGCTACACTGATGTGGTTCACTGAACTCATGTTTTAGTAACCTTTCCTATTCCCTGTTAGCAAACTAATGTTTGCTGTGTTTGTTTCCTGGTAGGTGGTAAGAACTAACCAGTTCTCAGTTACACGACATGAGAAAATAGCAAACGGGCTACTGGGAGACCAGGGTCTGCCTGGTGTCTTTGTGCTGTATGAGCTTTCACCCATGATGGTGAAGCTGACAGAGAAACACAGGTAAGAGACATTTCCTTCTATTTTGTTCATCCTTCACTGGTTTTGTAATTTTGAACAACTTGAAACTTCATCCTCACTTAGACATGACACTGCAAATGCCTGAAATTCATCCCAGCCCCTTCCCAGCCAGTAGAAGGGAAGAGGTGCTCACTGATGCCCTTTCTCTCTGTGAGAACCTTGGCTTGGGATTGGGTTTTTTCTGTTACTTTGTGAAGCATTGTAATCCAATGTCAAGATGGAAAAGGAAAGTGGTGCAAGGAGCAGAAGTGTGATATAATGGTTCAGACTTCTAATGGAAAGACTAGATTTACAGAGCTTACTCATTTTACCAGCAGCACCCACATAGTCCAAATGGTTCCTTACTGTGCATTTGCTATAGCTTTTCTACATCTTGCAGCCAGTGTGGAACCTCTTCTTCTCGCTGGGTTAATGGCTGGCATGCAACTTCAGGGGAAGGGAAGGGGTTGTAGCTGTTCAGTCTTTGGGGTTCATAGTGGGGGACAGAAAATGTCTATGTCTTAAAATGTAGTAACATGTGCTTAAGGACTTAGTAATTGTACTCTGCTGTGCATTCTCACTGGATAGGAATGAATAATATCTTAGGGATTAGAAGCCTATCTTTTAAGTTTATTAATTCAGTGCTTCCTTTTAGTGCTGGTGACTAAAAGTAGCAGTGACAAACTCCATTCTGTAGCCAATAGGAGTTAATTAATTCTTTAATCTGAGAATTGTCAGCTATGAATATTTAGGTAATGCATACTTATATGGTATGATGAACATTATTATAATTATTAGTTAATTGTTATGTACCTGATATGGTATGTGAGCTCATGCTGGTTGTTCAAATTCTAGGTCCTTTACTCACTTTCTCACTGGAGTTTGTGCCATTGTTGGAGGCATATTTACAGGTATTGCACCTTTCAGTCATTTTGCTTTCTAAAGTGTAAACATTTACTATCTTACTCTTTCTAAAGTCTGCATGTCTACTAATAAATCTGTGTTCAATGAAGGGAGATGGTTTCAGCCTTGGGGAAGCGATACAGCATGTTCTGCAGAGCATCAGACTAGTTTGCACTGGAGGCTTACAAGATCCTGTAGATTATGTAGACCTATTACAGCATTTCATTTCATTAGACCTGTAGACCTATCATAATATCTCATTTTGATGCTCTACAGGATGTCTTGTTTTCAAACAAAGCTGTTCTTCACTGACCAAATGAAAGTGTCTGTACTTGCATTCTTGGCCAGCTTGGGTCTGTAAGCAGATAGTTGTTTTCATGTGGAGCCAAAGCCAGTAAAGTCTGTGAACCCAGGTTGCCATGGGCATAATGTATATCTTGGAGATATCAAACTGTGCTCCCAGACATAAGAGCTCCAGCTAGTGTTCTGCAGGGACTAGATGGAGTCTTGTGAGGAGAGGCTGTTCCTGCAGATTCATCTGAGTATCTGCACTCCACTCTCAGTGGTGGCATCTGGAATAGCTAATCAATATCTGCTCAGCTCTGTGCATGGGAGCAACCTTGGTCCAGCCATGCTTTCCTGGTAGTAATCCAGGGTGCTCTAGTCAGGGATGTGGGTGTTAAGGGCCAGTCTGAGGATGTGGTCAGGGACCTGAGAAGCCAGTTTTTGTGTCACTTAACATCTGTATCACATACCTATAACATCATACCTTTATATGCAAGGTTTTCCCATCATCTGAGGTGCCACAGTGCTCAATTAACCTGATATTGTTAAAAAGAATTTCTGTCTGCAATAAATTTTATCCTGTTAATCTCTCTGATTTGAAAAGTCATTGAAAAAGTGCTTTCATGACGAATTCAAGTGCCCTTTAGCACTGACTGGGTTTGACAGCCAATTCATGTGTGCTACCATACACCACACTCAGACTCTCTATTCTAGAGATCAAATCAAGTGGTGGCCAATAAGGCCAATTACTTGTACCAGCAGTAGTGTGGCCAACAGAATCAGGCCAGTGACTGTACCTGACTGCACACAGGTGATGCACCTTGAATCCTGGGTTCAGTTCTGAACCCTTCACGATGAGCAAGACATTGAGATGCTGCAGCAGGTCCAGAGAAGGAAATGGAGCTGGGGAAGGAGCTGGAATGTAGATCTGATGAGGAGCAGGCGGGGGTGCTCAGCCTGGAGAAAAAGAAGGTCAGGAGGGACCTTCTTGCTCTTTACAACTACATGAAAGGAGGTTGGAGCCAGGTGAGGGTCAGTCTCTTCTTCTGACAGGGACAGGACGAAAGAAAAGGGCCTCAAGTTGCACCAGGGGAGGTTTAGATTGGATATAAGGGAAAACATTGCCATGGAAAGGGTTGTCCAGCTGTGACACAGGCTGCCCAGGGTAGTAGTAGAGTCACCCTCCCTGAAGGAATCTAAAAGGACATGTAGATGTGACACTTAAAGATGTGGTTTAGCAGTGAGCTTGGCAGTGCTGGGGACAATTGAACACTATGACCTTAGAGGTCTTTTCCAACCTAGATGATTCTATGATGTTCTAAAGTCACCTCTGTAACAGTGTTCAAGTAACAGTATCAAATTGATTCCACAAGTAGAGATAATTTCAAGGCAAAAGAACCACACAAGAGTCATCTGAAGCATTATTCAAAGACCAAATATTAAGTCAAATAATTCCATATTATATAGTAATAAACAGAAGATTCAATTCCCATTTTAGCTGCAATGCTTTGTATCATACTGAAATGTGTGTCTTTGTATACAGCCAAGTAATCATTTACTTATTCCTTTGATTGAGGTTTTGAATAAAAGAAAGAATATGAAGATTTATAAAATTGAAACATTGAAAAAAGGCTCCCTAGCAACCTTTATGTTCACTCCCTGGCAGGAGCTCAAGGTTCCTGTCCTATGGAAACCTTGGTTATCTAGTGTTTGTGGTACAGTAGACCCATTCTGAGTTTTTCTGTGGTCACAAACAAGCACTGACTTACAGGCTTCTTCAGGGCTGGAGAGGTTTGGGGAAAATACTGCAGAAAGAATTAAAGGCAGTGGTTTATATTGCTTTGTGTCTGGTGGGTGTACATTGCCGTGTCCAATAAAGGGCATCCGTCAAGGGCAGCATATGGTACTTTTAAGGTTGCTGTGAAATGAGCAAGAAATGGGAAACATGCCCTTTGCAGGCTGAGTCAAGGCAACGGTGTGGTGTAAAGCTCTCCACATCACTTTCCTCTCCAGACTCTTCTCAGTCATCAGTAAACACACATGGCTCAGCCTGTCTCTTCTGAAAAAAGGATCTTTTCTGGAGAAGTATGGTCACTTCTGTCCTGCAGGCTGGGTCGTGTCTGTCCTGAGGAGATGAGGACTTCACTATTCTGAACAGCAGCAGCAGAACCTTTTTCTGTCTGGTGGACCTGGGATTCCTCACCAGAGGATTCTTTTCCTCTGACAGCAGGGTTTGTGTTTTCTCTCCTTGGGAGTTGTTCTCTCTTTGAGGCATGTCTGACTTCATCCTTTTGGTTTTTTTCCTTTTAGTTGCAGGTTTCATTGACTCCTTGATCTATCACTCAGCACGTGCCATCCAGAAGAAAATTGAACTTGGGAAGACAACATAAACAAGCAATGGCATCAACCCATTTAAAGACAAACAAACAAACAAAACCAAAAACAAACAAACAAAAAAAACCCAGCAACAGAAAAATCCCCTCCAGCCTCCAAGGAGAACTAAACAGGCTCTTTGAAACACAAGTGATCTTCTGAGAGTGCACAGGAGAACAGGTTTGGAATTTCCAGATGCCCCTAACCACTCCTATATTACTGTGCCCTCATTCTTTGGTCTTAGTTTGTGGATGGAACAACTTGAACCTTGCTGCTATAAGATCAGCTATCATATTTGGCTCTGCAGACCCTAGGGTCAAACTCCATTTGTACCAGTCCATGTTCCTCCAGTTCTGTTCCCCTTTCCAGCAGAGATGCTGGAGATACTGCATTCTGTTTGCCTCTAGGAATAATGTACTTTATTGTCAAGAGACCTGTAATGGATTGAAGTTGCCATCAAATAAGCTTTCTACCAACACCATCAGGGGTTTTAAATTTTTCTTTAGAATGTTTCTGGGTGTGCTGCTGCTGTATGTCAGACCTCTGTGAAAACATGCTGAATCCCATCTATTTACATAGAGGCATCCTGGGCTGCATGGAGAGCCTGAGCATTTGCGATGTGCTTTCTGTGCTGGGGGAGCTTCCAATTGTTCTTCTTATGAAAGATGCAGGTTGATGTTTCAGGGGAAAAAAAAAAGGGTCTGGAATTTTAATTGATTTTTTAATTGGACTTTTTTTCATTTCCCATTGGTGTATATTTTCAAATAAAGTCCATCCTCTGTTGTGCTGGTAAGGCATATGGAGAAATAATTAAATTATTTGAACTAGTCCTGATACTGAATTGGAAATTAGATTTAAAAGGCACATTGCATTGTAGCAAAGTACGTAGAGATTGTGATGATGATGGGGCTTTTTTCTGTTAAATCATCTACACAAATGAGTAAAGTGCTTGGTATGTGAAGCTATATTGGGAGAAATTTGAAAATAATGAGGAAAAGAAACTGAATTCTTGCCTTATTTGATATAAACCAGTTTGATTACTCTTAAATCTCAGATCTGAATTTGCTTTGGTACAATTCTGACCTTGGTCCAAGCAATTGGACAGGCACATGATCAGATACTGCAGAGAGAAAGCTGTTCTGTAATTCGTTTTAAAGTAGGTTTTGCTAGGTGGTTGGTTCTTTTAATTAGTTGAACTTATCTATAAACCGGGGAGTCTAAAAACTGCTTCAGTTTTTTCTGTTTTTTCAGCTGGGGAGAGAAGCAATTTGTAGTGTGGGTAAGCAGAATTATTATCTTCAAGCAAGAATGTTGAAAAGCAGGTTTGTTTTAAATGTATTTTTTACAAGTATATTTAATGAATCCAGTGGGTCAGGATCACATAGTACTACTACAGGAGGAAGGGAACATAGTATTGGTATGTTTCATCAGGAGGAAAAAGTGACTTGAACAGCTTCAACTGCTCATCAGTGCACTGAGTTTTGTAAATAAATTTATAAGAATAGTCAGGAGAGAGAAGATGAATGGAAGTAATGCAGCAAGAGTTTAACCCACAGTAAAACAGTTACCACTGTTACCTGTCAAGGACTGGCTTGTCCTTTACAGGAAGGTCAGTTGCTTCTAAACTGGAAAAGCATTGGAGATCATTGCCCAGAGCACACCTGAGCACCTAAAGAAAGGTGAAGGGAAGGTGAAGGTGCCATACTTGTACTCATCATGGGAAACTGGAAATAGTGGAGAGGAGAAATCAGACAGAAATGGAGATTCTACCTGGAGAGGCAGAAAATTAATGAAGCTAATAGTTAAGTAATACAGGCTTCTGCTATCAGTAGGAAGGATATGAGTACAAGAGTTCTGGTGATTTTAATAGACTGAAAGCCCAAGTGACTAAGAACCATGATAAAGCTGAGTCTGAATCAACGGTGTTAGTGATTGAAAGTGATAAAAGACATCCCAGTAACCCTGCTTTGGAGGAGAAAAACCTCCTTTGGGGAGCTCAGTCCCCAGGGTCTGCATTCTTGTTTTGCAGGGGTGTCAAGTTCTGCAGGGTTGCTCTTTTCAGAGTTGTAAGGGGTCAAAAAGTAAAGGAAATGGTGGTTCACATGTGTTTTCAAAGTTTATTCAACGTAAGATCATTTCAGATTTATTTGATTCTATTGTCGTCTGTCACCGTGTTTGATTTTTCCCTTCCTTGATGCATTTTAAAAAATATTCCCTTCGTTAAAGGCTGTAAGAATAAAAGTCGTAGTAAAAGACTGGGCTGGTGAGGGGGGAATCTTCCTTTCCTAAGAACAGCTACAAACCTCCCCCAAAAGCCATCTGTGGGTGGAAATACCAGCTCTGTTATGCAGACAGCCACATTTGAGCAGCTGCTGTTCACCACTGGCTTCACAGCCCTGCAGGGCCACGCACAGCAGCTCACAGGCTCCATGCCTATCTCTTGATGAGGCTGAATTCAACATCAGTGTCATGGACTCTAGTCCTGCAAAAGGCTCTAGACCAGCCTTTTTTTTCCCAGTAGTGGTGCCAGTTCCCTTCACTGTCTGCTCTGAAGCCCAACATGGAGACCTGTGCACATGCCAGCAAGAGCCTACGCTGTGTGGACATTGGGGCATCCTGCAAGCATATGGACAAGCAGTGCAGGGGAGGTACACTGGCAGCATCTGGTACCACTGGCTGTGCTCACCTGCTGACAGGTATGCAAGGCAAAGAGCAGGGCTGTGAAGCCAGTGGAGGGGTACCGCCCACGATGCTGTGTCCAGTTGTCATGGATGTACTTGAGGAAAGCTGGGTTCGGGATCAACACCTAAGTGGGGAGTGGAGTGATCAGGTGCTCTTCATGATGGGACAGAACAGGCAGCCCAACACAGTGCAGCCATTGGCTCTCTGCCCAGCAGACTTCTGCCTGCACCTGAGGAGCTGGAGTCCGCAGAGCCATTACCTTGCTCCTGTCAGCTTTGATGAGCTGTTTAACTCTCACATGTGCTGCAAAAGCAGAGGCAAGCAGTGATTATGTAATACACCTGCTGCTGAGGGGGCCCATTTCGTTGCAGAGGGTAGCTGTTGTCTGCCAGCCCCCAGCCCAGTGGCATCCCCCGCCCCTTGGGCTGGCCCAGCAGCATCCCCTGGCCTAGTTGTAGGAAGAAACACATCAAGCCCATGGTCCCGCTGTGGGGACAGCTGCCATCCCACTCATAGGGGTATGGTACTGCAGATTGCCTGAGCCCTGTGGGGACAGGTCAATGCCCAACTACCTCAAAGTGCAGGGCAGAGGAATGCCTAGTACCCTTTTGAGCCATCAGGACTAATGCCAGGTCTCCAGTGAGGCACCAGAACCCCCCAGACCACACTGTGCCATCCACAGGGCTTCCAGCACAAGAGGCATCGTCTCCTAAAGCTGACATATCATGTAAGTTCTCTGGTGGAGCAGGCACTGGTCACCCACTGGTCCAGAGGTTAGAAGGGGACATGGACCAGTTGGACATTGGGCCTGAGGTTCACTGCACTCTCTGGGTACATGAAGTGATGGGTTGTTCTCATGCCAACATCCAGCTCAAAGCCAGTGACCTTTGCTCTGTTCATCCTAAAGGACAGCAGGATGGTGTGTCCCAGAACAAAGTGCATGACCCGCTGGTCCCAGGCTCTTGGTCGCACCAGGCAGGGACAGCAGGTCACCCTAGCCAGCAGCCAAGTTTGGACATGGGTGACACAAGGATAAGCCAGCCACCTCCCCATCACAGGGTTTGAGTTGGCAGATTTCAACTATGAGCATGCCAGGGCTCTGGGAAGACAGGGAGAGACCAAGTCCCTTTAGGTCACCCACCTCAGCACCCAGTCATGAGCCTCGATTAGCAGCCCATGGCTGGACCTTTTCAGCCACCCGACTCCCTCAATCACCTCACAAGATTTGCAGCGAGATGGGTCCCATGCTCCAGCTGTCAGGGCCCAGAGGACCTTGAAGAGCTGCAGAATTATGGCCTGGAGGTGGACACCACTAGAGGGATCCTGCAGGGTCAAGGGGAGCAATCACAGTGACGTGCAGCATTAAGACCTCCACTAGTAAACCAAAGGGAGACAGAGCCCCATTTTTCCTAGCAGAGACCTAGGAAAGGACAGAAGAAACAGATGGGATATTAGGCAAAGGGTGCAAAACAGCCCAAGGGGCAGAGTACAAGGTGGAGGAAGGGCTGAGCTGAGTTCTTTGCATCCATTTATCCCCATCATATCTGTTCTTGGCCTTGCCCTGCTGCAAACAGATTCAAGGAGCCTGAAAAGACCCACAGGCTTCTGCCCATTGCCTCGCTTACCACCACTGAAGCACATCCGAGGAGAGCTTGTGCTCTGCACCCATCAGCAGAGGCCCTATGGCTGCCTTGTTGAAAATGCAGAGCTGTTGGTAAAGCTGGTGCAATGGGCAGGCAGGAGGGGTGTGGAGGAGGGAGGAAACCTAAGAGACAGGACCAGTGCCATCTGTGAGGGCTCAGAAACATTGCCACAGGACCAGCAGCAGGCACAAGGCCAGCACCACCTTTGTGTATGTCTGGAACAGCATCCCATGTGCCACCTGCAGTGATAGGGCACAAAGAACAGTGGCAGCAACACCACAGGATGCCTTCTCACCTATCCTCTCTGCCCAGCCTCCTGGGACATCTCTTAGATGCTCACCCGCTGTGAGGGAACTGAAATAGCCCAATATTTATTTCCTTTCCTAACTGTTCAATGACATTATTTCTGTGTTCTGCTGTTGCCACTGCCACAAGTTACTTCAGGCCAGACAGGGCTGGCTGGCAGCGTGTGCTGTACAAGAAACTGCTCTCTGCCTGCAACATTTTTAGGGTCTGCAAACTGACCTGTGAACAAGCATCATCACCCAGCCATGGGTCAAACACCAGCTTTCCCATCCAGAGTGGTGTACATTCACCTACCAAGTGCACAATGCTAGCAGTGAACCCTCCTCCCCATCCATGAGGAGAAGGCCCCGCAGCCTATCTGCCCTGAGCCCATGTAGGCACCATGCAGCTCCCACCCTAGTGGTCCTGGTGCTCTGCAGCAATAACAATTGACTAACAAAGAGAAAGGCAACAGGTATGGGGGGGGAAGTAAATAACTTCTAGATGCCAACCTGTTAGAACTCAACCCCACGGGAACAGAGACCCTGAAACGCTGGAAGTTCACATTTCCAAAATGGTACCCACCAGAGAAGGGAAAGATGGCATCACACCCTTCCCTTACCAGATGGCAACCACCATCCGACTGCATGTCCCCAGGAACAAAGAGACTGTTTGGAAGCAGCTCCTCCTGGGAAGGCAGGAGCTACAAAGCAGCTCCAGAGGCGGATCAAAACTCACCAGCTCATGTGGCAAGCTGCTGCTTTCCCCTGGCTGTGCTGCTGCTGCTGCTGCTGCTGCTGCTGCGCTCTGCTCTGCGGCTGGCAGCGCGGGGAGCGAAGGACCTGAACAGCGCTGCCGTGGGGTGGTCCAACGCCAGGAACCCCCTCACTGTTCATGCTGCGGGCAAAATTCCCCAATTTCGATTCGAAACAGTTTCTGGTTGTGAAATGCAGTCTTTACAAGCGGCTACAGTTGCAAACCCAAAGCTGCCACGGAACAGAGAGTTGTGTCTCCTGGAGCGGGGCTCACTGGAGCAGGGCTGCTCACAGCGGGTCAGAGGCAGGCACCTGTGGAAAGGAGACCGCTAACTGCAGTGTCTGCACGACAAGGAAAAAAATGAAAAGAGAACCGCAAGAAAACAGAAAATAAAAGAGGAAACCTCTGTGTCTCAGTTTGAAAAACAGGCGTCTGCTAGGGAAAGCAAGGCCCTCCTTTGAAATGGAAAAAGTGAACCCCTTCCCTCTGAATTAGTATAATTTTGAACTTAAGGGGCTTCCAGGCAAAGATACAGGGATAGGAATAACAGTTCTTTACTAGTGTGTGCAACAAGGCAAACAGAGCAAGCCCAACTCTGGCATTAGCAGCGAACAGAACAGGAGCCGCGGGCGCGTTCCCTTGGGTGCAGTTCCCGGCACAGCCGGCAGGGAGCGCTGGCGGCTCCCGGCTGGCAGGGCGGGTGCGAGGATCCCCGCGCGCCTGCAGGGGGCGCTGTGGCGCGGGCTCGGGCAGCGCGCGGTGATGGCGGCCGGGCCCGGGCGGGAAGGGATGGAGGAGAGAGGCTTTGCTCAGGAACCCTGGGGCAGGGTCGGTGCCGGTGCTCAGCAGGACGCTTGGAAACAGCACATTGAAATGGCAGGGTGTCCTGGCAGGGCAGGGGTGCGGGGTCCAACAGCAGAAGAAGGGGCAGCTCCAGGCTGGGCTATGGCAGGGGTAGCGGTGACCTTCCTGCTCCGGAGCCAAGAGCGAGCGAGAGAGCAGCTGTTCCCCACCCTCCTTTTAGCTGCTTCTAATCTCACAGTGTCTCTGTCTCTCCCTCCGAGAGAAACTCCCAAACACCAGAGGGGTTTCCCCTTTCCCTATCTCAAGTACTTAGCCATCAGTGCTTCTTTAGCAAGGCAGTGGGAAAAATTCCACAGGCAACAAGTAAAAGAAAAAACAGCCCAACCCCCAACACTCTGCTTAAGCAAAGACCAAATGGCCAGTGAAACAAATACCACATGGCCAAAGGGAAGAAACTTCCTGGGAGCATCAATTTCAAAAGCGCCAGCAATAGAACCCTGCCTCCCCAAATGTTCCATCTGCAAGGTTTTAAAGAGACAGTAAGAATTTTTGAGCACAGAAAGATATGTCATACAGTAACATTTTGAGTTACAACAGGACAGCTATTTTTACTGTCAGGTTGATATAAATATTTACCTAAGCTCCTTGATCATCCCCTACCCCAGGTTAGCTTGACCCTGCCACAGCCCGTGGAACTGTCCAGCTGATGGAACGTGCCCAGGGTCTCACTGGCAAAACAGACATGACATATGAGCAATGGTCCCTTGGGATCTGAAGCAGACCTTGGTGTTGCTCACCAGGGCACAAGCAGAGGGAGCTGTCAGAGGCCTCTGGTCCACTAGGCAGAGCCTGGGGGAATTGTTGCTTAGCTAGCTTGGTTTTTTTGTTAGCTTAAACAACAAGTTTCTCTTTCCCCCTTTGCCTGGCCTGGAGAGAAAGCAGCAGGAATGCTTTGGCAGCTTTTGTTTGTTTTTTTCCCTGAACTGTTCGTGTTCATTTTGGTCCAAGATCGGACAATCAACAGGAGACCATCAGCCAGGTCTTGTGGGAGCCATGGGAACTGCTCTGCTGGCTCCAGGCCTTGGGAAAAGATGAACCAAGAAGAGGAAGGACACCAAAATCCACTGGCTTCATCTGCTATGAGGGGGAGACCAATGCCAGAGTTTCAACAGGTGGTGGTGGTGGGAAATGTTGTTGAGCATGGCTGAAAGAGCCAAGAGGGCTCTCTGAAGGTGTGCACTGGGTGTGCTGGAGTGCACTGAGTTTGTTTGAATGAACCAGTGGCTGCTGGGGTGCACTGGGCACTGCTGGGGAGGACCAGGCACTATTTATGAAGGCTACATCCCACCCAATAGGCCCTGCAGAAAAACTGGGAGTGATGCAGCACTGTCGCAGTCCAGGGCTTTGCTGTAGCCCCAAGTAGGTGCTGCATGACCTGAGCCTTTTGTAGCCTATTTCATCCCTACCTTGCAGCCCAAAGGTCCCCTAGAGGGAAAGAGGCCTCTCTTTTTGCCATTCTGAGGTCCCCACCCCATGGCTGAACCCTACACTCACTGGGGGAACATCATGTCTGCCCCACAGTGACTTCTGACTTCATGTCCAGCCAGAGTCCTCACCTGCTTCACATCTAGCTGCCAGGCTCTGCCCAGACAGTTTTTTCCCCCAACAGATACTCTATTCCTGCCCCATTCAAAAGGCCATGAGGCAGGCACCTTTGCTATAAAACTGCACAGTCAGTTAAATTCTTTGGGAAAACTGTTGTCCCACTGAGCATCACCTGCACCTCTCACAAGGAATCTATCCTCTCAAAACCCTGGTTGAAACACTTCCACTGGGGTCAGATCATGACAGGGGTTGTCTGTGCAGATGACAGGAACCCAGGCTCTCCAGAAACCATGCTGACAACAAGTGTTATTTAGTTTACATCAGCCCAACACCAGATACACACTCATGACCCCATGTTGTCCCAGTGTCTTCCTTGTTGCTCTACTACTCAGGAGGAAGGGCAAAGGGGCAGTAGTGAGAACTGCTGAACCAGGATCAGCCTGTACCCCACAAAGAAACAGGTTGTCCCCCAGCTCCAGAAAGCAGCTAAAAAACACAAGTATCAGAGAGAGTAGCCAAGGAGCTTTTATTCATGATGTAAACAAAGCTCACTTCTGCAGGTCCCTGTCTCTCTAGGCTGTCTCTGCACCTGCAGGGTTCCATTAAACTTTCTGATCATATCTTGATTCCTGCCACAATCACCCCTGTCTTTGAGTAGTCCTCTGCTGGAGAGCATTTATCCATTGATGATCTTCTCACTGATGTATCCAGGCATGGTGTAGACCAAAAGAACCAGGAAGATTGTCAGAGCAGTGACAACAATCAGCATAATTATGTATTTCTTGTACCGCTTCCAGATAAAAAACACAAAGGTCTTAACGGGATTCACAAACCAGTTGAAAGTTGTTTTGGGCCGACTAGAACAGGAAGAGAAGAATAGATAAGCATAGGCTCAATCCACAGAGCACCACGTTGGCCCTTCTGATTTGGTGTCCTGCTGCCCTCATGAATCACCAGCTCTTCCTGCTGCTTCCAGGCAGGGTCAGCCCAGGGGCTGCAGTTACCTCACTGCCTGTGGAAGTGTTAGAGACAACAGGACAGGATTCTTGGAACAGTGCCCCAGTGTCCCCGGAGTGAAGCTGTCCTTCGCCCTCATACAAGGGATCCCTTCATGCAGACAGACCTGACCAATGTACAAGCAATGTTATGGCACAGCTGCCTTGAGTATCTTCCTAGATCAGCCCCGGGCCAGGTGATGCAGCCTCAAGGACCTCCACAGGACCCACTTGAGCTCTGGGAAGCCCTGGCAATCCTGGTCCTGCAGACCTCACTGCCCAGGGCTTCCATGATTGCTCCTGACAAGCCAATACTCCTGGTTTCCATACAAACAGCTGCTGAGAACGCAGCCCTGTCTGTGCATCCTAAAGCTGATAATATAGATACTCACTTGGGCTTTTCCAGGGGTTCAGGCCCTTTTCGGCCCAAGCCAACAGGACTTTTGTCAGCCTCCTCCACAGTCAGCAGCTGGAACTCCGCTTCCACCTTACCCTGGAGGGACAATATGTCTGAGCCACAGTTGTATGTGTTGCTTCACAGACCAGCCTGCTGACCACACATCCTGCCGTAATTGGGTATTTTTCTCCCAATTCCACTTACAGATGGCTCAGAGCTTTTTTCTCAATTGGCTACAGTCTTACTTCACAGCCAGTGGAAACTGTGGCCTGGTAAGAAACTAACTGTTTTGCAGACAAGGAACTGTATTTTAATGAACTACCCAGCTACCTGATTTGTCTGCACCCTCCCACAGTGGCACTGAGCAAAATTCACCCTTGGGGACACAAAGTGGTCCAGTAGTAGGGGTAATCAGGAGTGAGTCTGTCCCTGGTCAGTTGTCACCTGCATATCTTGGGCAGGCAGAGACCCAGGCTTCTGCTGCTGTCCTGACTGGCTGATGGGCAAACATATGCCTCTTGCTTTAGAGTAGGAGTGAGCAAGGAGAACATGGTCTGAGGTGTTTCAGTGGGAACACTAAATTCCAAAACGAAGACAGCTCCCCACATGGAGCACTGCTCTATGGGAAGCTCAGAGAAATACATGAACTCAGACACCCCTGCATGCCATGGCAGTTGGTTCTACAGGGTAGACAAAGTACAGGATTGGCATTAGATGGAAGAAGTCTTCAGGATCCTGCAAAAGCTGGGCTACTGCTGCCTTTGTAGGCTGTGTGCCTGTAAAACAGGCTGCCATATCAAGGCAGAGGCAAAACACTGTGCTCACCGCTGCCAGCACCCCACCTTACCGTCAGGAGGTACTTGTTCCCACTTGGGTCTGTGAATTCCATGTCCTCTGCTTTGACTGAGCTGCTCCACTTCTTTTTCTTTTTCTTCTTGTACTCCCTTTCCTCTCTCTTGTCATCTTCTTGATCTCTGAGTTTGATGAAGGGCCACCAGCCCCTCATGCGCTTGTTTCGGAAGATGGAGAATCGAGGTGTTGCATTCTCCTTGGCCATTTTGATGGTGCAATGCTCAGAGCTCTTGGCTGCCCGCACCATGTCATGCAGCTTCAGCTCAATGGAGCCTGCAGGCACAGGGGAGACCACATGGTAAAACCCTGAGATCAGCCCCACACAACATTTGGTTGTCTCTTCCATACTCCCAACTGTCATGAGCAGGTTCCCTCTGCTGTAATAATCTAGCAGAATCTTTCAGGAGAACCTGAAATTCTGCATAAGAAAGGACTACTTCAGGAGTTAGAGACTAAGAGGCAGAAGTCCCAAGTCTCATCTCATTTTTGATATGGGCTGTTCAGTGAGTTCATATGGTGAGTTATTTTCACGCCTTTATCATGTCCCACCCTGCTCTCCTCACATGTCCAACCTCATCTTCCTCTCTAATTCCTGGAAATGGCAATTAAAATTATAAAATTATAATACTTTAAAATTATAAATGCTTTAAAGGTTTCAAGTTTGTCTTAGATCTGCAACAGCCTCAGTTCATCTCCCTGTTTGGCCTTGTGCCTCTGCTCTGCTCAGAATGAGCTCCTGTCCCACTTTGGCACTGAGCCCTTGCAACAAAATCATCTTACCACATCCTGGTCTGTACTGGCCAAAGCAGACAAGGGATATGAGTGTTCTCTGCTCAGTTCCAAGTAAGACTGCATCTGGATACAGTGCCCAGTTTTGGACCCCCAATACAAGAAAGGTGTCAACTAAATAGTGTTTAGTGGCTGAGCTAGTCAAGTCTGTAGTGGGTGCCATAGCAAGAGGGATGAGAGACACATACATGTTCAGCCCAGAGGAGAGAGGTCAAGAGGGAGAGATCTTACTGCATCCCTCACAGCCTAAAGGAAGTGACAGAGCAGATGGAGCTAGACTCTTCTCAGAAATGGATAATGAAAGCACATAAGGCAACAGACACAAAATGCCGCCAGTGAAAAAAAATCTGAGAATTGTGACAAAGGTGCAGCCAGGAAAGGATCGTAGAGAAGGGTGCTGGGAATCCATCTTTGGAGATAATCAAAACCCACC
This sequence comes from Toxostoma redivivum, assembly GCA_013397375.1. Taxonomy (NCBI): domain Eukaryota; kingdom Metazoa; phylum Chordata; class Aves; order Passeriformes; family Mimidae; genus Toxostoma; species Toxostoma redivivum. Next base: position 356,510 of record VXBI01006453.1, on the reverse strand, counting down.
CAGAAAATGTCAGAGCAGCCTGACCTACAGTGCGTCCAGCCCTGCTTGGGGGAGGAGATTGCAATAAACCCTGCAGAGGCTCCTTACTATCTAGAAGTTCCTGAGATTATACATGCCAGAAATCATTGGAATTGTTAGTGCTTTCTTCAGTGCCTCAGTTCTTCATGGCTGAACCACTGGAAGTGCCTCGTGCAATAAAGCTGCTTAAATACACTATGAAAGGTTAAGTATAAGGGGAGTTTAAACATGCTCAGGAGATAGTGGGGGAAAGGGACTGCTTTTTAATAGTGAGGTTAACATTTGAAGAAGGGAGGAACAACCAAACAGATCACTATAATCTTGGGGATGATAGCAGAAGAGGGAGAGAATCAGCAGTACTTGTGCTAGCATAATGTGTGGGGAATCACCACTAGCTTTGTTTTGGCACCAGGCCTTGCTGCATGCCCAGCTCAGCAAGTCTGATTACCAGGAAGTACCAGAGCATCCAGGGAGCTCTGAGCAACCAGCAATGGGATGCTGCAACTCAGGTGCCAATAGTCTTACAAAGGTTGTCAATAGTCTCACACAGGATGTCCCTGTGCCCAAAACATAAGGTCCTGGGGAAAATGCTCTTAGGCCCAGACTAAGAACATGAAAAACAAGAAGTTTATTGTAAAGGTTGTGAGGAAGCAGAACCTGGAAGTTCTGTGGTGTGACAGGCCCTGAAAAAAATACACCAAGGCCCTGGGACAGGCATGCAAGAACTACATGTCTGTGTGGGGGAAGTGCCTATCTCCTGGCTCTGTTTATAGCTCAGGTGTGAAAAACCAGCCCAGGTGAATGCTGAGCTGAAGAGTTTGATCTGATGGCCCTGGTGTCCCTTCTCAGAGAGCTGAATCCCAGGGAAATGTAGTAATGCTCTAGCAAGGTAAGGGACAGGTCACCTCACTTCCAGCAGATAACACCATACCTAGAAAGTCATTTGCTGAAATCCTGTCATAATCCCAGACCTGGAGGACCAGAACAGCTGGTTCCCGAAATTCTGATTCCTCCATGGAGAAGACAGAGTCCTTTTTCTTGTAGGTGATCTCCTTCTCAGTCGGAAGATAACTGAAGCGGAAGATGAACCTCCAGTTGAAATTGCCTTCCCCAGTCAAGGAGTTAAAGTGTACATCTGTCTCCTGCTTGTCATGGTCAAGACCTTTTATCCAGCTGCAGGAGAAACTCAGTTACCCTCTACCCTTGTCAGCCAGCCTCAAAGGCAGAACAAAAGGATGGAAGCACTGAACCCCATGGGGTAGCAAGAAGGGGTCAAACCAGAGCAACACCTGGACAATATCTCTGGGGTTACAGCAGCCCATGGAGAGGAAGTGGGCACCTCACACCAAGGCAAGGAGGAGCAGAGGTTCAGAGGAGGTAAGTGAGCACATGGGCCAGGGCAGGCAGCAGGGCAGCCAGGCTCTGGCCTCCCATTCATTCCCACCAGACCTTTTCACGTAGATGTCGCTGGAAGGCTCTCCTGTTACTGGGTTGACATCATCAAGGATCACATCGTCCGTGTTCCAGATGATCACACGGAGCTCATAACTGTGGGAAGGACACAGAGGTGACACACATGCCCTTGTCCCTCGTGCCTGGGAGGGCAGATCAAGCCCAGAGTACAATTCCAGAGCAGCAGGACTTGAACCTTCCCAACAGTGTGGTTCCCCCTGCTTCTCCCACCAAGCACAGCTCAGCAGTCTCACTCCCAGGCATAAAACCCTTTCTGGACTCTACAACCCTACAAGACAAACACCCACAGTCAATACAGGTAGCTTTTGCAAATCAAATCCCTGGTGCATGGGAAACCCACCCAACTCTATTAAGCCATAGGAGCACAGAAAATCTTAGGCAGGAAGGGATCTCTGCAGTCTCTGCTGCAAGCTCTTGCTCTAGCTTCATAGTAGATCAATTGAACAGGGCCTTGTCTGCATTACTTTTTAATATCACAGAGGATGGACACCCCTGTACATCTGAGTCAATCTGTCCCTAGTCCAGGGTAGCTTCACTCTCACTGGGAAAATGTTTTCCCTATATTCAGTTGGAGTTTCCCTTGCTGCGATTTGTGTTCATTATCTCTTGTCCTTTCAGGTGCACCCCTGAGACTAATCTGGACCCTCCTTCTCAAAAGTACTATTAGATCCTTGAAAACAGCAGATTTTCTCCTTCAACTACACTTCTCCAGGCTCCCAAGGATATCTGTCCACTAGACAGAATAGAGTTTGATGAATAGCTCTGGCCAGGGCTTCTATTACCTTTATTTCCAGCTGCAGAGACAATTAACCTGCCCTTTCCCAAACCTTTGTGCAGCTGAAGTTCTTATGGCCAGGATAATACACTCAGGAGAACATCTGTGGTCAGAGCTGGAGCAAAGAGGGCTACATGCCACACCAGCACTGACCCTCAGCCTGTGCCCTGTGGCACATCCCACCAGCCACGGCAAGGAATTGATCCTCCCTGCAGCCCAGCAGCCCCAGGCTTAGCCCTACAGGTGCTACCTGACAGGCAGTCGTGGCTTGATGTTGATGGGTGGTGGTGCAGGGACATCATTTGGAAACATGTCAATCCACATGTGCAAGGAGCCCTGATGAGAGAAGACAGCAAAGACACTTCAAAAGACAGACCATTCTCCAGCTCTTCAAGGAGCAAGGGCTTATTCCTGCAAGGAAAGTTCTCATCAGAAAGCCCCTGCTTGGTTCTCTCCACTCCCAGCACTTGAGAGTGACATGAGATTGGATTTTACACAGGGAAAAAAATTAAGGCTATAAAAAATTGCTTATTTCTGCTCCCAAGAAAAACCATTTCACCTACACTGTTTGAATCCATTTCAGAGGCAAACATATCCCTCTGTCTTAATAAGGAGCATATGGTGATGAAATGCTTAAGGAAAACCAACAAAACTAAGAAGTGATGTGTTGGGGAAGATGAAACAGGAAAACCTTATAAATATGATTGCCTGGCAAAAGATTTTGAGAATATGGAAACTATAAGCAAGATTGAAATGAAAGCCATCTTTGAGATACCAAACCTGAGTTACTGAACAACTAGAAAACAATAGTATGGCCAGCTGAAAGTGATCCTCTCCTGGCTGAACAATCCCCTCTGCTTGCAGACAGGTCCAAGGGTCAGAGAAGACCCTGCTAGCTTGGCAGAAGGGCTCCGAAGAGGAGTTTTTAGGGTTTAAAGTGTAACACAGTTTGGTAATGTAATNGGAGTTTTTAGGGTTTAAAGTGTAACACAGTATGGTAATGTAATGATTCTTATAGGCTGTATGTAAATGCTATAGGATTTGTATCTTGTACTAGATTGGTTAGTGAAAATTAGAATACTCAGCACAGAAGAAGATTTATTGTATTGTAATGGGAGCCTCGCACTCTTACACTCCCCTCTTACCCTTGCTCTCTTACCTATTACACCCTTCTCTTACCTCTTGCTTTTTACCCCTCATGCTTTTATCCTTTACTCTTACAGGCCTGCTCTGAGCGGTGACTGGCAGCTCCAAGCAGGGCCCTTCCACCCACGTCCTTTGCAATAAACCACAAGTTCCAAGACCTGGCTTCAGAGATCTCTCCTCTCCATCAGTTCTGACTGTCCAGCCCACCGTCGCTCCTACAGTGATGGGTCTGACTCTGCTCTCCCCACATGCATTTTCAATGCCAAACAAAGCCATCATGACTGCAGAACTCTGCTTTGTTCAAACCCCCAGTACCCAAGGGAACAGGAGATTTCAATGCAGGGCATTAAAATGGTGAGTTGAAGTGACTGCATTGCACAAAACTAAGGATGGATGTTTCTTCTCTTGCCAGGGAAAAACCAAGGGTGCAGAACAGGGTTCTTGCAAAATAGCAGTGATAAGGGACAATGCAGAGGAGGCAGGTGTAGGCAAGGATATCATCACCCACGGGGGTGTGTGGTGGTAGGGCTCAAAAGCAGAGCAGGTCTATGGCCAAGCACACAGCATCCTCATCAGAGCAGTGCTAAATGGCCTGCAAAGACAGGAAGGACTCTGGGTCACCAGCACTGTGAATACAGCATCAGTGGGCAGACGTTCCTTGAGGAAAGGGTGTCCAGAAGCATCATGAGAGGTCAGAGGGTAGATGTGAGCAAAGGACAACCACAGTCAATGTCCTCACTTCATAGATGGGCCAGCCATCCACAGACACAACTCCAGTGACCCACCCAGGAAGGAGACAATGCATAAGACTCACAGGAGACCAGAGTAGGGGGCTTTGCCAAAACAGTGTTGAGGTTTGGCACAGAAACACATCTCACCTGCACTAGCCCGGGGTTCTCTGGGTTGTACAAAGAGCGGATTTCCACATGCTCTGGTACTAGCTTGTACCCATATCCTGGCATCTCTTCCCAGTGCTGCAGGACATACAAGGCCTTATGTTCATCATCCACCAAGTTCTCATCTGCCACTTCTCTCTTGTTCCTCACAGAGGCCTCTGCAGCAGGACACAGTCAGGGAGAAGATGAAGGCTTCTGGCCAGCAAGAGTCATGTCAGAGCATCAGTCACTAGCACAAGTAACAGGAGATGATGGATTTGGCAAACAAGCACCTCTCCAGAAAAACGAATCGGGAGAAGCAGGAGGGCAAAGATGAAGGGAGTGAGTTCAATATGTCGCAGTGATGAGAAATGGCAGGCAGGAAGGAAACAAGCCAAGAGAAATGCAATGGAAAGGGCAAAAAATAATTTACTCTGGCCCTGGGAAAAAGATCCAAGGGACATTGAGGTGTACATGACCCTCTGGAGCAGTTTAAGTCCCCACATCTCTGTGGTGGTGCCAACAGGTCCATGAATTAATTTTTGCCAGAGAAGTACTACTGGAAGCATTACTTGCCACTCTCAAGACATGCAGCTGTGCTCTCTGTTAATGAACACAACTAGTAATTGACTCTTTTGGCACAGCAAAGCCAAATGGCAGTTCAAAACCAAATCTTGCTGGTGGGAGAAAAGCCAGAGCCAACACGTGAGGGCATAATGACCCACCCACTTCTGGGTTTATGGAGTGCATCTGCCCCTTGGATGTCAGTCAGAGACCTAAACCATTCCAAGCAGTGCTCAAGCACAGCAGGGGTTCACAGGGCACCAGCTGCAGCTGTCTTGGAACCAGAGCCAGCTGTCAGGGAACACCAGGAGAGCACCTTGTTTCTCCCTCCCCAGCTATCCAGTGACCTAAAAAAAAGGGAAAAAGGGCTTCTGGAGGCTCCTCGCCCTTTCCTGAGTAGCATTTCTTTTCCCTTCTTTGCATAAGCCATAGAGACCACCAGAAAACTGAGGAACAGTTTCACTGAAACAAGGAAAAAGTAAAGTTGGCCATACACATAGGTGTCCTCACTCAGAGCAGGTAAGGCCAGGGATTATCCTTCCTACAGGCTATGTATAGCAATGCCTTGCAGTACTCAGCCATCCACAAGTGGGCCACATCTGCTCTCATCTTTCCTTGAGGTTGAATTCAGTTGCACAGGTGTTGGCTGCAGCAGGGCCTGGCCTTTGCTGAGGGAAGTTCTCCATCACTGCTGGTGGAGGCTGTGAAAGGTTGGTGTATTCTTGGACACCAGTGGCCCTGGCTCAGGGTTTGTAATGCCAGTTAGATGGGAAGAAAACAGCAAAGGAGAAGTAGAAGCCCACAAGGTGGAGATCAACAGTGTACAGGACCAGTGTGGAATCACCCAAGGCACCTGAAGCCACTGGAAGCACAGAGCATTCCTGGACAAAGCCAGCTAAAAACAAGAAAGAAGACTGAAAAAAACACTCCCTTTCCCTTCCCCTTCCCCCCTAAAATACACCCAAAACAAAACAAAACTCACAAAGAAAACCCAAAAAAACATTAAAGAAAACCAAAAACCCATCACCAGAAAAAAAAAAAACAAACAACCAACCAAAAACAACAACAACAACAACAAATAAAACATAACCCCAAACAAGACTTCATTATCTTGCTGATAGTGATCATAACCACATGAATGTACAGCTTTGTGACAGTGCCAGCCACCAGAATGACATACAACAACACACTGTCATGCATGTGGGTTTACTTTGTTCCACCCATTGTCTGGGAAGGAACCTTGGTACCTAATGGCCTGGATCCTGTCTTCTCCCAGTGCAACAGTGCCCACTGAAATGAGGTACTGAACCAAAGATGCACCCCACAGTGACCCAAAAAACGAGGCCATACAGGGCACAGAGTGGGGAAGCCAGCCTGGACACCTCAGGGAAGAGAAGCTTGTGGGCTCCCACAAGCATCAGCACACGTCAGTATGTGCATTGCTGAGCACAGGCAGCTGTTTAAGGGACCAGTCCAACAAGCCCTCTGTACCTTCAGGAAAAGCCTCTGGAGGGACCTTGAATATCTTATTGTCCACTTTAATCTCCTCCCATCTGTACTCTGCAGCAGGGATTGAGTTTTCCTTGCATAAACTATCCAAGATCTGTGTGGGTTTAAAAGCATCTCTCCACATGTTGTAGCCATTTCTGCATGGAAAAAGAAAACATTGAGAACTTCTTCAGCTTAAGTTTCTTTTCTAGGCTGTTAAACAACCTTCGTTCCCAAAGCACAAGCTACATCACTAGAAGCCTGCTTAGATTTTCACTGGGAAAACATTGTGCTTAAAAAGGTTACAAAAAATCTTAATAAATGAAAAGCTAAACAAACTCTGACTTGACAGAGAACAAGCTGGACTTTCACCCCACAGAACTATTAGCTTCTGAGCAGCAGAAGTAATGCTAGCAGCAGGAGCAATTCTAGATGCAGTTCCTAAGTGAGAAAGAGGTTTTTAGCTGTGCTGGGTACTCAACTCCATTAAAAACGCTAATTTTCCAATAGCTTGCAGAAGAAGCTTGAGAAGCTTGCAGAAAGGTGGCCAAAGACACTGGAGAATCCATATGGAAGAAGGCCAAAGGAAATCAGATGTCCTGAGTGTTGCTGCTTACAAAATGCTGCCAGAGAAACTGCTGTACTTTCTGAAAGAGGTCAGAGTCAAGGAAGCACTTTTCTCACAGAACACCAATATGTGAGCAATAAAAAAAAATTTTGCTATATTATGCAAGCTATATTGGTCTGCAGTAGGCATTAGAGCTATCACAGAAAGCTGGTAGGTATCTAAAGAGATATGTAACTTGTAGTGAATCTGTGCAAATGCATATTCTGTCTTGCAGAACAGGAGTTCTGTTACCCACATGTAGCAGGTGAGAAGAATGTCTATGGCCTTAATGTGTCATACTGGTACCTACAAGTCATACTGTGCAGCCACTCCACAGTTGGCCCTGTGCTTGCTGTAGAATCGATTCTCCAAGTCAATCTTGGTCTCCCCAATCAGATCATCAGATCCAACCAAATCATGGTCAAATATTGCCACAGTGAGTTCTGATTCCATGGGAAAGGAGACTGTCAGCTCCACAACTCTGGATAGAGTCAAACAGGAAAGTGCAATTAGCAAAGAAAATGGAAATTAAACACATGCTCTGCTTTGATAGTCCTACACATTCAAGAACTCTATTTGACAACTTAAAGGCCTCTGATAAACTTTGTTTCTCTCTGGTGCAATTTTCAGTATGCATGTTCAAACAAAGGAATTACTTTTCCAGGAGTGTATGGCTTAGATAGAGAGCCTGGAGTTCAGGTAAAAGCTCTCAAATGCTTGGCTTCCAATTTTAAATCAAGTGCTTGGGTGTGCTCTCCTCCTAACCCAAAGCATGATGACTCCTGAGTTAGCTGGAGGCAAGAGACATGCCCAGGGGCTTTGTGTTAAAGCACAAGGTTCTCCATCAGAAAGGAACAGAAGACCTTACATGCTGAGCCACATTCCAAGCCCTGGATTTGCACTGTTCTTATTAAACCTGCTAGATGAAAGCTTCCTGCATACTCTCCAAACACAGGATTGAGCTGCTTTGGGATGTATCGCTCCTTTGTGTCCTTCTGCTGCTGCCCCACAGTCACCACCACATAGGGGTCTGCTTTGCCATTGGGGTCTGCTGGAGACAGATTTGTAGCCTGGAATATACAAAAGATACTGCTGTACGTAGTTATGGAGAGCAACATGCACAAGGAACGCTGCACAGGCCTGACATCACCCAAGCCTTCTTGGTCAGCTCCCTCCAGCAACTACCCTAGCAGAGAAACAGCCACTTGTTCCCACACAAATCCTCACTCTACAAGCCCACCCGTGGACCCACCTACTTGTTTATGATCTCAAGGCAGATATGAGGAGCCAAGAAATGCCCATCTGTCCATCCTCAAACTACAAAGCATGGAAGATTCTCCATGGAAAGGATGTGTCTTCCACTGGCAGAGGCTTCAAGCCAGCATCATATTTTTCACAAGTGCCACTGCTCTCACGCATTTATTGAGCAGAGAATGGCAGAAGGTCCACAGGGAGGGGAGTGACTGTCAAGCATTACTGCCACCTCCACCAGAGACTTACCTTAACAATGTAAACTCTTACAAGAACCTTGATGGGTCTGTTCCTTGGAATGCCCCGGGAAACCTTGGGCTCTGTAACAGCTTCTTCAGCAGGATAGACATAGAAGGAGCCCTGCAGAAAACACTTTTCAAGGAACAGCTGGATATAAATAACAGCTGGGAATATCTCAGAAAGGATTGGAGCCACCAGCTTCACCTGCCAACTAGAAAATCAGACCCATTTCCCCATGCAGACCACAGACACCCTGTGCCTATGGGGACAGTCCTTCCCAAAGGTCCAATCATGTCCACATAGCCCCATCAATCCCTGCTTGCAATTTAGGCTGCAGGCTGTCATACCACTGCCAATGTCAGATCTGAGCACCTCTAGGACTGCCATAGACAGAGGACACCAAAGGTTTCTGTACAGTTTCTGTAGTTGATATTTCAGAGGCTTCAAGTGCTCCTGGATGGGAAGATGATGCCCCTTTTAAATAAGCTTTGCTAATTTTAAAACAAGTGAAGCTTACTCATATAATACTTATATGCATACCGACTATACCCAGAGGCCGCAACCATAATGAGTCCTTTATTCTTCATGCTTTCTCCTTGTAGCAGCTAAAAAATCTAAATTGGATGGGTTTATAAGCTAACAATAGTAGGACCACAGTACAATTGCTTCAACAGGCAGTAACAGTACCCTGGCCATGCTGCAGCCCAACCTGCACACCATTGCACTCTGCAAAGTTTTACTGGTGTTGGCTTGCTCTAAAATATAGGTCATAAGGATCTTCTTCCACAAGCAGCACAAATGTCATCCAAATGAAACAGTACCTTGTACTTCCCCACATAATGTTCATCCTCATTTCCATCTTCATCTTCATTTGCTTTGCCACGATGGAGGGGAAAAATACACAACCAGTCTTCAAAATTACCGAACTCATTTTCCAGCTCAGAGTTGTAGATCTGAAATAAGGATAAAGTAATTTTGGGCCTTTTCCTGCCATCTTAAAGGGAAGGAGAAACAGAAAGACCATCCTGTCTTTGTTTCAACCATTTCACCTTGTCCTACCTTACTCCTGTATTACACAGCGCAGGGTGTTAATTGTTTTCCTGTATGTCCCTGGGGCCAGCCTTGGATGTGGATGCACATCTCAGCTTGGCTCTAAGGTCTTACTAGCTGCATCAAAGTACAGCAATGATGGGGCCACAGCACACACTGCAGGTTCTCCTTCCAGCATAACTTCCACTGTAGGAAGGTGAGGAAGACATGGACAAAGGGCCAGGGCTGAAAGAGACTAGGTCACCCCAATTATCACCTGAAGGGTGGCAATGAGCTTCCTCTTGGGCTGAGCAGGTTCAGCTTCAATCACTGCCTCATCTTCTGCTTCCATGTCAATGGAAGATGCATTTAAATTCCCTCCATCTAGAAATTACAATAAGAGATTAGGAAACACTCTGATTTTGCCCATCATGTCAAGTGTCTCTACGTGAAATTACCCCAGCCCCAGCTTCTGCTTTCACCCAAGGGCTTTAGCCTGTGTCATGGCAACTGGAGCTATTGCTGTTTGTATCAGGTGTCCTTCCAGCATCTCAGGTTTCCCAGCACAGCATGGCTGGATGGGTGGGAGGACAAAAATTGGTACAGACCTACCTGCCTGTTTGCCTGCATGGCTGCTATTCAGACAGGAACTGGGCAGAAAACAAATGAAGAAAGGTGTTTGGGCTGGCTCACAGGTGCTGTCAGGGAAGGCACAGAGGACAGCCCACCCTCCTCTTTGGATGAGTGCTTATTTGCTGGCCTGTTGGTTTGAGTGGCTAACTGCAGCATCACTGCCTCTTTTGGCACAGCCAGCTGAGCATGGAGAGACCATGTCTAGACCTTTCCCAGGGGCACCACCAAACCAAGGACAGAGTGGGTGTGTCCTTGTCCCATTTCCCAAGGCTCCAGGTTCCTAGAGCGCTAATGGCATGCAGATACCCTCAAGGCCTCTCCTTAAATTGTATTTACATCATTTTTATACTGTGCACTTTCCCAGGTCAGAGCTATGTGAGTCACTGCTTACACCTCTGCAAACCTGAACCTACAGCTGTAACACTGTTCTCAGATCATAAAAAGATTGTTATTACTGTCTGTTACCTGATTCACCTATAACTCAGGTGAGTATCCTATGAGCACAGAGTGATGCCTAGCTTCTGGACAGTTTTTCCTGTCTACCATCCTCTCTCCATCCCATCACTTCTTCCCAGTCTCACCCAGACAATCGCATGATCCCTGCAGATGATTTTTCTGCATTTTGTTCACACAGGAAAGCACTTGCTTTAACACCATTTTACAAGACTCCACTATTTTCCAGGACATTTCTAACTATTTTCCAAATTATTTTTCAGGAAAATTTGGTGTTTTCAACTTGAAATAGCCTCTCTGCTCGCTTTTATGTTGTTGCAAGGTTGTTGTTTTGAACAGATGCCATTCCCACAAGTCCAGTATCCTCTGGGATGGTATAAAATCTTGGTTCTCCCCACTAAAGAGTGGGGTATTGGTAGAGAACTCACCTGCATCATTCAGGTCATCATTTTCAGCATCTTCCTCATCACTGCATGTCTGAAACACACATAAACATTTACCTCAGATCCCTGACAGAAAAGGCTTCTCCTTCCAAGCACTTATATTTTCCTGCCAGCAGAGTGATACAGAGCATGAAATCATTCAGCAATAACATCATTGCAGGATGGTATCCAATGAGTGTCTTAATTACTTTTTCTTCTCACCAGATCGTCCTGCTAGCTTCTTTTGTTTGGAATTTAAGTTGACAGTGAAAGGAAGAAAATTTGGAGCAGATCTGCTCCCATAGCACATACTAGGACATAACCAGGATTGAGTAAGCATCATGAAAGTCCCTGTTAAAACCAGCAACATCACATTTTCAGGAGTCCCTCAACAGAGGTGCCTCATTCTCACACCATTTGAGCACTGAGCCTCAGGGATGTTGCAATATCCACCTCCTGCTGAAATCAGCCCACCTGGTAGATGCTTGATACCTGGCTACCTTGAGTATGCTTGATACACTAAAGTCCACATCTTTCTGCAGATCAATGTCAGAAGAGTTCCTGTGACACTCAGTATGGTTAAACACATCTTCCTCAGCCTAGTGGAGCCTATTTTCCCTTCTGCTGGCAGCTGTCACAAAATACTACCTGGTTATACAGCTCTTTCAGGGATGCATAGTACTTGGACCACCAATCCAGTTCTTCCAGTTCTGGTTTTTCCTCTTCATAGTCATCCTCCTTCTTTACAAGCTTCTGGATTGGAATTTTCTTCAAAGGAGCCTTAAAAGAACAGAGAAAAGGGTTCAGAGGGGAGAAATGACCACTCATGCACTCTCCTCCAGTGTCCTAGGAGCCTTTGGCAAAGACTCAGCATTCAGGCAGAGCACAGGAGGTGCAAAGCTGTCTGTGGCCCCAGGTTTGTTCTCTGCTTCAAAAGAAGCCATTCTCAAGACACAGGGCAGGTCTCCTTAGTGTCCCTGTGCCAGAGCCCCAGCACATAGCACTGCCAATGCATAGGCAGGAGAGAGGAGTGTTTCAGTCCAGAGAAAAACCTAGTGGATGAAACCTAACACTGAACTTCTGGACTTTTTTTTTGTTTGTTTGTAATCTACAGTTTGGCTTTACAAACAAAAAAATTAATTGGACCCAACCCATAACTCACCTTCACAAAACTAAGGGGGTGAGTGCTGGAAACTGGGTCAGCAGCTGCCAGGCCAATGTTTACCACAGTCTGAGATGGAAGACGGTGAGATGAGACATTGCAAGCTGAGATGAAAATAAAGAGCTTCATGTTTCCATGCATTTATTTCTACTACTTCTTACCTTCGGCCACAGGAAAATCCTCCCTGTTAAAACACTGTAGTCTGATGGATTTTAAAGTTTTTCATAACAGACTCTGCAAAAAACCTGCTGGAAATCCAGCTACAGGACTGAGATTGGCCACCATCATCAACATGCTTGCTGACTCACAGGAATTCAGAATTATGAGAGATACCTTCCCTACCCAGAAATAACCACAGATGGATCAATCTTTGGCTTCTTCTTCATGCTTCCAGATCAGGAGTGCTGGCTGTTGCTATCATAGAGATATTTAGCTAAACTATTACTCAATGAACAGCCCTTGACCTGACAATGTGAGAGAACCGAAAACTTTTCAATCCTTAGTCCTACTGGACCACCTCCCCAAAGATGGAGGTCTCATTGAGCAAATTCTTCCCTGTGAGGGTAGTGAGGCCCTGGCACAGGTAGCCCAGAGAAGCTGTGGCTGCCCCATCCCTGGAAATGTTCAAGGCCACGTTGGATAGGGCTTGGAGCAATCTGGTCTAGTGGAAGGTGTCCCTACTCATGGCAGAAAGTGGAGCGAGATGATCTTTAAGCTCCCTTCCAACCCAAACCATTCTGTGATCTGTGACCTTGTGATTCCAGGGAGAGGATTTTGCCACCTGGCTAAGAGGGAGTGGAAGAGCCAGGGATCTTTGCCACTGGCAAAACCTGCCTGTTGTCTCCATGAGAACTTCTCCAAGCAGCTCACCTTTAGGCACATCCTCTGGCTCCTCTTCCAGCTCTCTGGGAGAGAATTTCATCACATCGGACACAACATGGCTACCCACCAGCACAGTGCGCCCAAATGCACGCTTTTCCACCACAAAGATGCTGAGGGGAGGGTGCAGGTATACCTGCTCTGGGAGCTCCTGCAAAAGAATTGTGCATGGGGTTCACAGGAGTAAGGATGATCAACCTGTGTTGAGCTATCAAACTATGGCAGGCCCATGACGTAAGGACAAGCCTGCTGGCACCTTTCAGCTATGCCCAAAAATCAAAGCCTTGCAGTGACAGGCCATGGCTAAGTCGGCTGTTAGTGGGCAATTTGACAAAGATTTTGTTCTACAGCTGACCCCACGTGGTCATGGGAGAGCAAAATCCTGGAGGCAGCTCCCCTCCTTCTATCTTGCCCCATGCAGTGAGACAGTGCAGGGGTGCAGGGTAGCCACAGCGTACCCTGGCATGGCAGAATCCACCTTCCCACTCACCACATCCATGTATTTGACCAGCTCATTGAAGTTGGGGTTCTCCTTGTAGGACACAATCACCTCGGACTCCACCTTCTTGCCAGCACATTCAATGATCACCTGCGGCTCATCCACCTCAAACAAGTTCACTCTCTTCAGGTCCCTCAGGCCCCAGAACAGGATCTGAAGAACAAGATGAAGCTGCTGTCTGAGACATGCCAGGCATGCCCATGCTGCCATCCCCACCCACAGGACACAGTCCCCAGAAGAGGCTCTGCCCAGCAGCTCTGCCTATTGAACTGCTCAGATGGTTTCCCCCTCATGTCAAGCACCTCCATTCCTGGCATTTGCTCAGGCCTCACAGGCACATTTGAGCTCCAAACTGGACTCCCTCACCAAGCCCTGCCCTCTGCCCAGGGGCAGCTTGAGGGGAAAGCCAGTGCAGCAGAAGGTGGCACACCTCTATGCGAAACTCCTTCAGTACTGGGCGGATGCCTTCAGGGATGATGAACCGTCCAGCACGGGGGTCTTCCAGGTAGTCGAGCTCCTTGGGCTCCACGTCCTCAGGCACTGATGGCTGAACAGGTGGAATCAGGACACATCAGGTGATGAAAGTCACTTCTATTCTATGCCATGCTCCCTTCTCTCCCTCCTTCTAGTTCTGTGCTCACAGGCTGTCCCTGCAGCCTCCTCTTATTGGAAAGCCAGATATGGCCTCTAACTAGGAATCCTCTGGTGAGCCCCATGCAACCAGCTCCTCACCCACATAGCTCTCCTCAGAAGCTGGCAACCATGTGCAGCTTCCTAAAAGCCTGTTACCTCCAAATAACCACTATAATCAAGCTCGATCAGCTCAAAAGTGGCAATGAGTTCTCCTGCTGCTTTGGTGCCTCTGTAGAAATCAAAGAACTGCAAGGCAGGTTTGGTGTATGGCTCATCGAGCAGCTTCACCTGTGGGACAGCAAAGGCCTGCCCAAGGAACTCAGGGGAGCCCTGCAGGAAAGAGGAGAATGAGTCAAATCACCCCTGTGGTATCTCACCACCTCAAAGAACACCACTAATTCCAGCCAATCTGGGACAGTACAAGATGACAAGTACATGTCATCCTCTGCTTTGATTTTCTCTGCTCCATCCAGAGCTAGGAACAGATGAAGGCATGTCTGCAGCAGTTCCACTTAACTCCCAGTTCATCTCCATGCAGAACTCTGCAAACGACCTGGCACCATGCACCAGAGGACATGGTTTTTCAGAGTCTCTTCCAGACAGGGTTTGAGTATCTCCAAGGATGAATACACTACAAGCTCTCTGAGCTACAGGCCCAGCATGTGATCTACCTCTGTGTAAAAATTGCTTCCTTGTATCAAGACAAATTTTCTTATTTGCCAGTTTGTGCCCATTGCTTGCCATTTGGCCCCTTGGTACCTTCCATGACAAGTCTGAACTGAGCTTTTCTATCCTTTCCCACCAGGTAGTTGCAGACAGCAAAAAGACACTGGCTTTCTCTCGACCTCTGTAGGCTGAATATACTCAGCTCTCCTCCTCTGTCCTGTGCTCCATCTTGGTGGCCTCATTTGGACTCACCCCAAAATGGCAGGGTTTGTCTTGTACTGGAACCCCAGGAAAGATGCTGAGTTACACAGAACCTAGTACAAGTTATATCATTAGCCTTAGAATAACAAAGAAGCTCTAGGGGATAGTGTGACTTCAAAGCACTAATAACTAGAGAAAAGGGAGAACTGAGCAGGGATGATCGACAGCACCTGGAGACACAGGGGAAGGAACAGCCCTAAAAGCATCATCAGTTCCTCCAGGCTATGAGCCCTCTGCAATTTGAGCCTGCCAAGGAAGCAGGCGTAATGTTTCTTCAAAAATAAGAGATCCTGGATCCAATGAGAACTCATCAGCCCCTAATGAGGTTTGAGTATATCTGAGTAAGAAAATCTCAACCTCAGCCGTAGTCCCACCGACTCACTGTCACCAGTGGACCAGGACCAAGCTGAGTTATGGAAACCAAACAGAGAAGTGGTAGCACTCAGAGCTCCTCTGCCTTCCCTTTTCTGGAAACAGCAGGAAGATGGCAGCATGGCCATACTTACAAATTTATTGTGGCTGAAAAGGTTGATTATAATGATGGGGGTCTCTGTTTTCAACTCCTCTTTCTTCCCATCAATAACGAGCTGGTCAAACAAAAGCAGTTCATTCCACATAGGGCTCAGTGTCTCCTCCAGCATCTGCAGAAAGCCCAAGTGTTCCACAATCAGTGGAAATAAACTACATGCAGGGAAGTGAGGAACTCTGGGCTGATTCCCTCTCTCACACAACCACATGCAGCTGGTGGCTGGCAGGAGGGGATGTGGTAAAAGTGTGGGATCACTACTCAAGGTCAACTAGCACATGCCAATCAACCTCTGAAACCATGCTCAATGACTGTCAAATATTCTGTGAGCATAACCACACTGCTCAGAGCATAGATACCTGAGTACTTGGAGATATAAAAGTCCCAGGAGGACTGCCACAGCACTGGCCTTAAACATGTCAGTGAGGGCACAGTCATTTTTCTCTCCCCAAGTTCCCAAGATGACAGAGGTAAGAGTTTAAGTGGTCTCACCCTGGTGGTCTGGCAATGAGTTGAAAACACCACTCTTGCAAACGGATCTGAAAGGCCATTATCATCTGCAGGGAAGATACCTCGAGCCTGATACAGATGGGCTCGGAGCTGGAAATAGCTGAAATCTGGTAAGAAAAGGAGAGAGGAAGTCCCCAACCAAGTCCTGTATGAGGCAAAGAAAATGCCTGAAAGAGAAGGCCAGCCAGATAGGAGTGGGCACATCCTGTAACTACTTCTATGGACTGTGGTTCTCAGGCCAGTACATCTCAAAAGGTTTCACCAAGTCAGACAAGCTCAGTAGGCTCCTCAGACACCTCTGGGAAGTACAACACATGTGAAATGTGCAGTGTTCTGCTATGAGCATCTACTACAGGGGAACACCATCAAGGCTCATCAGAGGGGCAGAACTCATGCCCATAGCCAATTTGGCAGCATGTTCAATGCCGACAAAGCACCCATCCTATCAGCTGCTTTAGCTGTGAATTGCAAATACATCTGCATGAGATCAAACTGGATGTGCCTGTCCCAGTCATGCCTTGGAAATGCACTAGATCAGGTCCTAATTCTCAGACATAATTCTCAGATTACAGTGTGGCCTGGAGGTGAAGGGCTGTGGGGATACAATGCACCACCACTGACACTAATACAGGGATGGGACCTCTCATCCCCCTGCTGTCCTGCTTATGTGAAGAACTGGAATCTGCACTCACCATCCCTGCTGAGCCAGCTGGGAGGGCTGTATGCTGAGAGCTGGGCTATCTCCTGCTCCCTCTGAGAAAGGAACTCCTCAGGCAGCTCTGCCAAACAGTTTTTTGCATATTTGGTTACTCCAAGCCACATGTAGATTTCTAGTTTGGCAAAGATCTCACCTGTGTGTAAGCCAGGGACCTGAAAGCACAGAAAGTTTAGCAGGTTTCACATCTCAGACCAAGATGATCACCATCAGCCTGGAACTGACCAAAGAGCAGAGCACCACATCAGCAGAGGCAAAAGGCAGTGGTGGAGTGAGAGCCGTGTTTCCTTGTGAACTCCAGGATTTCAGGAAGGAGAGCTGAAAGCAAGGAGGGGAAAACAGCATGAAGCAAGCGAGAGCACATTGTTTAGGTATAAACCCTACCTTCATAAAGACAGTCTGGATCTTTGCACAATCTTTGCCTTTCTCCTCTTCAACTACGGAGTAGAGGATGTTTTGTGCAGGAATTCTGGCGTAAGCCACACGCCTGTTGTTGCTGATCATCCAGATGAGTACATCAGGGAGAGTGCACTGGGGCTGGAGGGAGGGAAGGGAGGAACATGTGTCATCCTCCTTCCATTGACATGGCAAAAGCTTCATCTCCTCACAGGAGGGACTGCTGAGCAATGGTGGTTTAGAGATCCAGTAAAAAAGGACCTCACACGGGCCACATGCTTCTGAAAGTCAGCACTGCAATATGGCTCTGGATGTGTTGTGGTTTAACCTCAGCTGGCAACTCAGCTCCATGCAGCCCCTTACTCAGTCTCTCAGTGTCATGGGAAAGAGGATTCAAAAAGTAAAAGTGAAAGAAGTCATGGATTGAGATAAAAACAGTTAAATAGGGAAAGAAAAGCTGCCCTACCACACAAGTAAAACAAACCAAGAAATTTATTCCCTTCTTCCTGTGGACAGGCAGGTCTTCAACCATCCCCCAAACAGCAGGGCTGCATCACAGAAACGGTGACTTGGGAAGACAAACACCATCACTACAATTGTACATCACTCTACTCTCACATAGCTAAAGATGCAAAAATGATTTGACTTCACTTGGTGAAACTTCAACAGCATCTGTCCAGCTTATGTCAGCAAACACAGCATTCTGGTTGACACTACAGCAACACACCAATTTTTTTCAGTTACTTAAAATGCAAACAATGGAACTCTGAATGTGGAGTGTCTCTGCTATGGATAAGAACTTTATTCCAATGCAAGTTTGAATCTGTAGAAAGTATCTAGGGTCAGTGCCTGGTGGAAGTGCAGGCAGCACTGGCAAGGCTGTTTTCCCAGGCAAAATTGTCTGCTTGACCTGGTGGGGTGGAGAGGCCTGGAGCTGGCCCAGCTCTGCCACCTACCCACTGCAGAGTTGCTTGGACCCCTGCTCTGCCACCAACAGCCCTGCAAAGCTGCTTGGCCTCATCCCTCATTAGAGCTATCACAGGAAACATGGTAACTTATAGTAGCTGGAACTTGGAATTTTACATAGTGAAGAAAGAAAGCAGAGGAAAATCTTCAGCTCAGACTGATGAGAGCCCCGGAAGCCAGCTCAGTATCCTCTCCTTGCCTACCCTCTCCAGATCAGAACAGGGGTCCCTAAGAGCCACTGTACCTCTTTAGCCATGAAGCGGATTTTTGCCAGGATCCTCCTTGTCTCTTTAACCTTTTCCTTGACATTGTCTCGAGTCAGGCGCCGTCTCACACGGAGCCCCTGCTTTGCATACAGGATCTGAACAGAAAGCACAGCTGTCACACAACCCTGTCACACAGCCCTGCCCCACATCCACCCCACATCGGGGTCTGCAGGGACCCTACTGTGTGCTGACCACATCCATCCTGCCCCATTGCACCCTGACCTCCACCATGGCTCGCTGCCCTGTTGCTGAGAGCAAACCTCCATGAGTCTGTCACAAGCCATTTGGCAAAGGGTGCCAAGAACTGGAGACCAGCAACTCATCAGCCCAGCCAATATCATCCGGTAACAGAAGTCCATGACCTTTAAAATTTGGGGCAGAAAGATGTCTAAAGAATAAACATTTCAGAAGCTGGTGGTCTAAGGCTTCAGATAGTGCCTGCAGGAGACTTTCCCACAGTAGTGTGGGAATATGAAGATGTAGGAAACTGCAACACAGGGCTTGGTTTTCACCACCATTAGTAATATCGGAGATAGTGTACACATCTGAGGAGAGACTTTGGGATGAATCAAAACTAATAACGAAATCCAGAAGAAATTCAGGGTGTACAATCACTATGGACTGGCAAGGCCAGAAAACTCATCTCTTGGGTGAGTTCTCTCTTCCAGACTGTCTCAGGCTTAGTATTGTACCTTCACCATAGCTCAGGTGATGACATGCAAGGAAGCAGAGGGAAGGGAACTGGGATCCAGATATACCTAAAATTTATTTCCTGCTGCTGTCATTGCATTTTGGTCTGCCTTTCAGAGTTTTGTAGTCTGACAGGGGCTATGACTCTACAGCTGTGCTCTGCTGTGCCATGATGGAGGGTATGTAATTGTGCTCTCATTCAGCTACCTGGTCTTGTGTGCAGGGTGATAAGGGCCCAAATGTGGCCCTTAAGACCTGCTGGATATGTACCCAGCCAAGGTACATTTTTCAGGAGTAGCAGGATCTCAGTGAGTCACCACAAAACTGTCTGCAGGAACATGGTGCACCAAAAGGCCTCCAGCAAACTTCCAGGCAGCAATATGCATATGCTCAACCACATAATGCCCCAGTGGAGATGAAGGAAGGCACCAGGGCACAGCATCTGCACAAAACTGGGGGCAGCCATGGCCAGACCCCGTCTCTGTTCCCTGTGCCAGAAATTGTATTGCTCTGAGCAGAAGTTGGGAGATGTTGCAGTAAAAGCCTATGACTGATACAATGAGTCTCAGCTCCAGGTTTCCTTCTTAGCATCAGTTCCTGCTGATCCTCAGAAGTTTTCCCAGAGCAGGGATTGCACAGGCTCCTGCCGAGCCCCACAACTTACAACGTTGCGCATCAGGTATTTTGTCCGACATCTGTCCAGGTTATTTGGATGAGCCATTGTTTTTCTCTCTGCACTGAGTGAATATTGCCTACAATGAGAAAAACAGCACAGGCTCTGTATCCTCTGCACTCAGCATGTTGAGCCCAGTTCACAGCAAGGACGCAAACTCCAAATCCCTGGTACCAATCCAGACACATCAGGAGCCTCCCTTTCTGCAAAGCCTTCTCTTCTGCAAGCTTGTTGCTTCAGAAGGTACACTGGGGAGTCTTAGCACCTGAGGCTCCCTTTCTACAGTTGCACTGTGGACCGAAGTACATATTGGTCCCCACAGGGCAGTCATGGGGATTGAAAGACTGGTCTTTTGACTCCATGATTCAAAAGAGTGAAGGAAATGTCCTTTACGTTTAGGACACACATGGGGGCCCAGGAACACTGAGGCTGCCATCTATGGCCCCTCTGATTCTTAGAACAAAACTGGGGTCTCCTCTCCAAGCTTGGAGAGCTACAGGGAGGGTCCTTTTCCCAAGTCATCCTCATTTTCTTCTGCACATCCACCTCAAAAGGACAAGAGAGAAGGCTGCACACAGCCCAGGCAGAATATGATATGACCTCCTAACCTGAAAACAAGAAACTTCAGGAAATTAGGGACATGCTAACCTGCATCCAGCTACAAATTCCTCCAGCACCTCTCTGAGCCGCTCTTCTGCTTTAGCCTTTGGTCTTCTCAAGAGCTTCTCCACATCATCCAACCCCTGCTCCTGTAGCGAAATCACAATATTCAAAGCTTGCACCTGGCTGAGGAGTTAGAGTAAAACCTTGCAAGGATGCATTTGCCACAAATGGCTTATGCATTTCTGCAGAACTGGGATTCATGAGTGTTGCAGATCAGTACTCTGCTGCCAGGGACTCTACAGAGCCTGAGGATAACCTTAACATTTGTTGTTACAACACCTTGTGTCTCAGTCCTTGAGCAGCCACTAGCATACACTGTGGCAAGCTTTGTTTTCATAGTTTCAAGCCCAAAAGGGAAAGGCAAAGTCCTGAGGAGAGACTGCATCCCCATCTTGATAACCTAAGGCTGAGAGTCTGCTTGCCAAACCATCTGCCCAGGGCTCACACAGTTCAGGACTGGCAGCAGAGGAACTTGCTGTCACAGACATCGTATCACATCACTCACTCCTCCAGGAAACATCACTAGGAAGTTGCACAGCATGCATCCATGTGGCCTACTCGACCTGTCTAAAGGGCAGGTGGGACTAAGCCCTGTGAGAGACATGGACTTGCATGGGGGTGAGGATAGCAAACATCTCACGCAGCACCTGCACGTGCAACAGGGAAAGCACACCAGGAAGGAGCATGGCACAGACAAACACCCTGAACATGCTACCAGGCGCTCTGCCAGTTTGACAATCCGGTTGGAAACGCAGAGTCTCCAGGCGTGATCCTCCCAGTAGCTCCAGACATACACGCAGGGTTTTTCATGTGTCATGGGCAGGCAGCTGTATGACCTAAGGGCAGCAGGCAGAGGAGGTTATGGCTACTGCTACAGAAAGCATATGCCATATGCTAACACATGTGTTTGCACACCCAGCAAGGGAGCAGAGGCTGAACTCTCTCCCTCATCGGGAATTAATTGGCTGCTTTGAGCTCTGCACCATGGACATGGGTGTAAGCTGCTGGATCTACCCTTTGCCATCCCAAGCTAGCACACAAGGTTTCTAGTAGAGACAGCAATACATGCTCAGATGAATGAGGCTGACAGGAGCATGGGATGCTGTCAAGATTTCTCACTGTTATGTGACTAAGTAATAGCAGGCACAGGCCTCACAACACAAAGACCACAACATTGCCAGGCCTGTGGGACAAACTAGGCAGCATTCACAGAGCAAACATATCATCAGAAGAGCTATTCCTCTCCTTCTTCCTCACTGGAAACAAGCCCTTAGGATGCTGCTTGTGAAGCAGAAAAGGGACGGCTGTTATTGACAGGTCTCAGTTTCCTTGGGACCCTGTCCTTGGCCATCTGCACACATCAAGCAGACACCATAGGGCTCGTAAAGCTAGTGGAAATCCCAGCCAGATAGGCCATGGCAAGCTGCAGGGTTGCAGAGAAGAGAACCTATGATGCATTGCTGAGCAGATATCTAATAACATCTGGAACAACTAACCTGG
Organism: Toxostoma redivivum; assembly: GCA_013397375.1. Taxonomy (NCBI): domain Eukaryota; kingdom Metazoa; phylum Chordata; class Aves; order Passeriformes; family Mimidae; genus Toxostoma; species Toxostoma redivivum. The sequence goes on along the minus strand of VXBI01006453.1, from coordinate 334,531 downwards.
GAAGCTGTGACAGCTCCAGGAAAGGTGGGATAGAAAGACATAGAAGACTTACTTGTCATACTCCATGGGTTCTGGTCTCTGACTCTTTGTCACTGATTTGTTCAGTGCTGCTAAAGATGGAGTCAGGATTTCAGCATCCAGCTCACCACCTGAACCAGCATCCAGTAAAGGCTGCTTTTCTTCTTTCACTTCTCTTTTTTCCACTTTTTGCCATCCTTTGGTCACAACCTCTTCAGATTTGCCATAGTTTCCTTGAAGGTGAGCATTAAATTATAAACAGGTAAGTGTGATCACTCAGGTTTTTTAGAAAATAAGTTTTCTAGCTGGCAAAACCAGACTCTTGGCAGTCTTCCTGCCAAGAGAAACACAGGGGCATTTACTGCTTTGGGAACTAGCCATTATGTCCAACCATCAGCACATCACATGGACAACCAGGAGGTCCAAGAGGGAGCTGGGCAATTGCAAGGAGGCCCTTGTGCATGCCTTCCTCCGTTCTGCCAGCTCCACCAAGTGCCTGCTGACTACCATCTACATCCCTACCTTGGGGTCAGCATCAGCTCCTCAAGCATCTCCACCCATCCAGCTTAGCAGGTGGGGGCTTTGACCCACTCTCAGACCATTGTTTACCCATTGCTTGTTGTCACATCCCCTCAGAGCCACATGGCCAACCCCAGTATCCCAGCTTTTTCTCCTTTGTTTCCCTTTCTTGCTACCAAATCCTTCTACGTCTTTGTACCCCCATTTACTAGAAGAGTTTCCCAAAAGCTTCCCAAAACAATTCACACAAATGGTGCAAATCTCCAATCCCATAGAAGAGATAGAGGCTTTTCAGGTAAGTAAAGCACTGTGCACACTCCCTGACTCATTCCTCATCCCTTCCCAAGTTCCCGAGCTGACTTGACAGGGCAGTGACAAGACTTGGCTTGGCTGTCAGAGGGAGACTCATACTGTTCCCATGGTTTCTGGACGTGGGGCCCTGGGGAATACCCACCTATAGAGACTTCGAAGCTGACAGGTTTTGAGCTGAGAGAAGAGTCCATCATAGTGGCTTCAAAGAAGGCAGCAAAGAGAAGGAATTCATCCTTTCTCCCCAACACATTCTGAGCAAGGAGAGAGAAAATCAGCCTGAGAACCTCGTGTGCCAAAACACTGTTTGAGCATCAGGGCATAATGAATGCCTGCCAGCCCTTCCACAGGATCTCAGTGGGATGCTGGTGAGATCACCACTGGGCTGCCAGAAGCAGAATAAGATTTCTTGGAAATCCTGAGATGCTACTGCAGAGCCATGGATTGGCTGATGCTTGTGTGAAGCTACTGAGCAGGTTGCAGGCTAAGGGATGGCTATTGCACCAACACAGCTGCTTTCCACCTTGCCTCTTTCCTTTCATAACTGTGCATGCCAAAGACTGGCACCTTTGTCAGCACAGGAGAACTCACCTCGGGGAGTGGATGAAGCTCTTCCACCTCCACAGTGACCTCCCTGGGCTGCTCGGCCTCCTGAGAGCTCCCAGCCTCCTCCTCTCCCTGCAGCTGGTTCTGTCCTTTAGTTTTCTCCTTGAATTTTTTACTTTTCTTCTTCAGCTTCAGTTTTCTCAGGGCACCTCTTGTCCTGTCCCCAAGCTTCCTCTCAGCCATGCTGGGGCTGCTGAAGATCTCCACGGTGATGGCCATGAGGATGCGCCCACGGTAGAAGATGCCCTCACCCATGCCTTCATTGAGGTCTTTGTGGGCGTCCCGCAGAGCCGAGTTCTGGGGGGAGCCATACAGGTTCACCCAGGCTGGGCCAAATGTGGGGTTAAAGCCTGCAGAGACAAGGACAGGGTTTCATTATGCTCCAGGGTGCTGCTGCAGAGAGACCTCCACCAAGAGGACTGCCCAGGACACCAGAAAGTCAGTGTACTTCAGCCACTCCTGCTCCCACCCCCAGGAGACCAGCATGCCAAGCAGAATGTGCCTGGCACGGGGCTGCCCAGGACATCCTGCCCCGAGGCAGCCATGCCAAGCCTCACCATTCCTGTCAGGGTCCGAGATCTCCTGCAGGTCAATGTAGTGTGTAGCAATGGCCACATCACCAACGTTGGCATCATCCAGCACCTGGACTTTTATCTTCCTTGACAGAGGCGGGAACATCTCAATGAAACTGATCTGTTCATTCCATTCAGGCTCAGTGGTGTTGGTCTCCACTGATGTTTCCCCCTGGGAAGGAGAAGGTGTGAAAGCCACACAGTCCCAGCTGGTGCCCAGAGAAAGGAATACCTCAGAGCTTGTCTGGGGATGGCATGTACTCTTGTACCACCTGCAGACAATGCTGGGCAGGCTCTGGGGGCAGCAGTGTCTCTGCTCCTATCCCCGTTCCTGCAATTCCTCTCTCTTTCATTAGTGGGGGGCTGTCCCAAGGCCCTGGCATGACCTGCACAATTAAGAGAATGCAAGCAGGCAGCAGACTGAGAGGTATCTAAGGGTTGCCTGGAGCACTCCAGGCCCACAAGATTGCCCAGGGACTGATTCTTATATTAGTGAATATTACAGGACCAGAAACCCTGACCTTGTGTGCAAAAACTGGGGCATTATCTCAGTAAAGTCTCTCAGGAGTCTCAGGCTAAGCCCAGCTTGACGCAATGAAAGGACTTCTGCTCCAGGATTTATTTGACCCTGTCTCTATGTTTAAGGATATGAATCTCTGCCTGCAAAGCCAGTAGCTCAGCCAGTAGCTGTGCCCAGGGCTTGGGCTGTCCCATGAACAGCTCTCTGTAGAGACAAAAGTAGAGAACAGTCTTCTTATACAGACATTGCACAACTGTGGCCACACAGCTCAGGGCACTGCTAAAAACAGCAATACCTGGGTTCTCTCAGCCTGTTTTCAGTGGGATTGCTGTGCCCCATGGAGGCTCCTGGCACCATAAGACCACCACATGCTCCCACATAGCCAAGGGAGAATCAACCTGTCCCAGCACAGATTCCCCTCAGACTCACCTGCTGCCCACAGAATGAGACCTGCACGTATGGGTCGATAAAGATTTTTCTCTCCCCTACAATCTTGGAGATACCACCCATGATGCCTGCTCCCATGCTGGGCAGGCCCTCAGCACGATACAGTTTGATGCAGACCCTGGCCCAGGGTCTCTCTGCAGGGACTCTCTTAGGCAGCAGCAGATTCCTGTAAGACAAATTCATGTTCTGCCTCTCTCCTGGAGTCCACGGAAAACAATGATAGGAAATTCACTGACTGGCAAGAAGATTGGATCCTGCCTTAGCACAGCTCTTTTTCACTGGATCTTTGCCCATCAGAAGAGGAGAAAATGGAGTAAAAAAGGTAGTGTGAAGAGAGACATAGCAGTGTTCCCCAGGGCCATGCAAGATCCCACTGCACCTACCTTTCAATGTCCTCATCCTGGTTCCTGGAATAGGTGGGAAGGAAGCCCACAGTATCCCCACGTGCAGAGACAGAGATGTTGCACTTTACAAAACCTTTCACGCCTGCCTGGGTGTCTGTGGGGTCACTGATAACTGCCCACTTCTGGAAAAATCTGTGATCTGAGAGAGAAGAGGAGGAGTTCCCTAAGGAGCAGCCAGGTTACCATTTCACATCCAACTCCGTCCGCACAAAGACTGCCCTGGCCCTGACCCTGTCTGTGAAGGTGCAGGAGGTGTAACCTGCCTTCAGACAGCTGGGTGGAGAAGCAAGCTCAAGTCTTCATGCAAACTGTTTTAAAGCCAAGGCCCTGACCAGACCCATCAGAGCATGAAGGAAACACCAGTTTCAGACAGAGTCGGGGTCAGGCACAGGTCCGCAGTGCAGTCCCTCATACCTGGCTGGCTGTACACTGTCTCAACATCCATCTTGAATGTTCCTATGCAAGTTCCCAGGAACGGTATCTTCTTTGAGTGAAAAACCTGCAGACAGCACAAGTCCCTCTGAGCACCACGAGGTGTGGGCAGCCAGGTGACACATCCAGATGTGTTCTGAGGAACACAGGGCTGCCAAGAGGTACTCATTCCAAAGCACAGCTGAGGCACTGGTTGCAAGCTCCTCATGCAGATTAACTCATCTGTGCTAGCCCTAGGACTAACCCTTTCCTAACCAAACACTCCCACAAAGCCCACCAGCCAACAGCCCTCAGTCAAACCCAGAACAAGGAAGTCACGTGCAAACAATTTAGCTTCTGCAGACCCAGGGACACCACACCCCAGCAATGGAGCTAGGACAGATCTGTTTTCCCACAGGAAGTCCTTGAGTCCATATCCTGCTGAGTTAGGGCAGAGCCATGATCCCATGAGGCTAGTGTCTCTCCCAAAATCCAAGTCTTGCTCAGCGCTTGTTGAACTCTCATCAGCAGGAGACATGCAGCCTTTCACAGGGAAAGTGTTGGAGACCACTTGGCAAAGGACACTCTGGCCAGGTTTAGCTATCTTCAGAACATCCCTTTGTCTTAGGGAAACGTTTGTGCTTTGGGCCAAGGGATTTTCAACCTCTCTGCCTGCCTGGGCTTTTCTACAGCACAAATAATTTCTGAGCTCCCTTCACATCAGTCACTTACCTACAGGACCTGCCAGATGAGGCTCCAGGGTAAGGGGCAGTAGGGAATTGCTGCCAAAACAGCAGGGCAACAAGGCAAGGAAGTGACCCAGAGGCACCACCTCAGTCACAGGGTGAAGAAAGACCCTTACCTGGAGGAGGTGGGAAGGTAGCACTGCCCAGCACTGGCTCAGAGCAGGACTAGGTCTCCACCCCAGTGCAGCCACAGGAGGGTCCTGTGGTTCTCAAAGGGCAGATGGCTCTGCCTGGAACACCTCAATGGTATTGGTACCCTTGCTTTGCCCATCACTCTCAGTGCCTACACACAGAAGCATCAGGCTGTACCACTAACATGAAAGATGAAGACATACATACCGAGATCTCTATGAGTCTGTGGAATAAAATGTCCCTTGGCTCATAGAAGTCAAACAAAAAATACTGAAAGAGAAGAGCAAGATAGCTGAGCCCCAGGCTTCCAGGCATCCCTAACAAGGATAGTCCCAGTCACTCAGGACACCAGTGGGGCAAGGACAGAATCTCTGTTCATGTCACATACTTCGTTGTAGAAGGGACAATTTGTTGACTTCTGTGTCGCTGTGTGCCTCTTTTCTTCTCCCACCTTGACTACAACAAAGGGGTTGATGTTCACCCCTACCAGCTTCTGTGCTTCAATTACATTAATCCCAACCTGAGAAAATATGGGAGAAAATCAGCACTCTCCTTGTTTGAATCAGCACTCCCCTTGTTTACATCTCCAGCCTGAGGTATTGTGCATACAATACCACTGTGCACATGTACAGGGCACTCTCAGTGCAGAGATGGATGCTTAGGGCAGACAAAAGCATGGTTGCTGCAATCTGCTACTGCCAGCATGGACCAAAGTAGTATTTGAATTACTTGTTTCTTTCAGACAAGTGTAAGAGCCCCAGTACTTATAACAAGAGCAGACCTTCCCAGCAGCACTTGCACCCTCAGTTTCTGATCCCAAGGGGTTGCAGACCCACTGCTCCCATATTGCAGGCTCCACAGAGCATCTTGGAGAAGATGCCCTTTGTATCTTCTGTTAATACTCCTCTTTGAATCCTACTGAGATGGACACCATTAGAAAGACTGGAATGCAGCTGTCTCATTTACAGCAACTGCTTACGAGTGTAAGATGTGCAAGAAGTGTTCTCACATTTGCTCTCAATACAAGTAATTAAGCTACTGTTATGTACAGAATAATTGCCTCAAGAGAATGATGGTAGGAAATTCAACCCTCACAAAAACTTCCTGTTTGGCTGATAGGACCAAATGTAAGTCTACGTTTACTTAGAACCAGGGAAGGATTTAAACCCATAGCCAGGCTGGGAGACCTGCCTTGAAATCAATTTAGCCTGACGCCAGATAGTCAGCCAGAGCCACAGCTTCCTAACAGCTTCCTGGCATGTCCAAGCAGGCTCTCACATAGCCCTCTGGCCTTGGTTATGTCCCACAGCTGTCTCTAAGGAAGACAGACAAGGCCCTGGGAAAGCTGGCAGGCACCAGTCATGCCTGGGTACTCTCTGAAGCTCTGCTCAGGCAGTATTTTGCAATGGCATGTGTAGCTGATTCCCTTCTCCTGTTTATCCATAGCTAACTATGTGGGCTTACTGACACTGAGGCCAGCACTCATGGATGCAGTCCATTCAGGGAAGCTTACATCACCTGGGGAAGTCACACAAAGCATGATGGTCTTCATGATAGAGACCACGACAGAGTGTGTGGAAACTGGAGAAGCCCAGGCCTGCAGCAAGGCAGTAAGGGACTGGCTGCAGGGCCAGAGGCAGCCACGGGGACATGCACCCAAATACTGCAGTACCTGGAAACTCTGCGGTGTTGGGATGGCAAAGAGGTCCCGTGCAGAGCAGAGTCTGGAGCGGCTGCACAGAAGAAAAAGCCCAGGTGAGCAGGTGTCCTTGTCAACATGGACCTGAGTAAGTCCCCACCAAGGGAAGCAACAGAAAACCTGGCAAATAATGGCCCATTGCCCTGGGAGCGAGCAAATCCCCAACACCCCCAACACACCCTGTCTAGGGCCATTAGAGATGGAAATTTTCTAACATTTTGCTGAAGCAGACTGCCATGAGCTGCAGGAATTCCCCAGGATTTGGCACTTTCTACCCCAGGACCCAAGCAAGGGCAAGAAAAGAGCGCATGCCATGGGTACCTCTTCACAGGGCTGAAGATGATGCCCAAGGCCTCAATCTCAGATGTATCATAGAAATCTTCCTCCTCTTCCTCTTCTTCATCAGTCTCCAAACCTTTTGCCAGCTTCCTGCCTAATGCAGCAGCCTTCTTGTCCAGTTCTTTCCCTCTTGGGCACTCTGCAGTCCTGCAAGCCCCACCGCGTGCCATAAGCCACACACCAGCCATGACAACTGGGCTGTGCACTGCCCCCCACCCAGGAGGGTGAGCCAGGATATTCAAGGGCTACTTACTCCAGCTGCTCAAATCCAGGATTGTGGATGATTAACTCTGAACTGTAAAAATAAAAGATATTTTTCTGCAAAGACCAGTATGGCACAGCTGTTCCCTGATGCATTTAAGTAACAGTGCCCCAGCCACTCTTCTGCTTAGTTCTTGGCAGAGGCATCAGCAATTTTCTCCTAAGCTTATCCAGTGTCCACCCCATGTGTCTGCTGTTTTCCCTCTGCAGGCCTTGCTGCTGCTTGTCACCCTGTCTTCCCAGAAACTCACAATTCCCCAGCTGTGGGCACTGCCAGCATGCAGGCTGCACAGAGTTGCTGGAGGCCAAAGCCGTGCTCACTGCAACTTTGCAACCACAAGCCAGAAAGGCTGTAGAAATTGCTCTCAAGGGTCTCCCAGGGAATCCCAGGACTGCCAGCACCTACAGCAGATCATTGCAGTCAAAGGCTCATTGTGATGACAAGGTATTTTTATCCAAGGACCCTGTTCCCTTATTACTGCTGTAGAGTTGAGATGCACCAGCCTGGCCAGAAGTAGAGAGTAAATGAGGCTGGATTGCATCCCAAAGGCTGCCACTGACAATAGCAGCTGTACAAACTGCCTGGAAATTTGCTCTTCCCAGGATTTCCATACCTGTCTTCCATAAGATAAGTAAAATCCTCTTCAACCCAGCTCCCCACTGAGCCATTAGGAGGCTGGTAGCGCAAATCCAACTCAATGGAGATCTACAAACAGAAAGTGAAACGGCCTGAGAGCTTGGCAGCCACAAAACAATGGCAGAAATGTCACGAAAAAGAGAAAGGGGAGCATTGAAGAAAAAAAAGAAGTAAGAAGCTGGTAGAAACAAGCAGAAGAAAGGTGGTCACATCCCCACAAGAAGCATATTTATGCCAGGCTCTGTTGTCTGCCTCCATCAACAAGCCAGACATAACAAAACACCTCCTCCACAGCTTCTCAAACATCATGTTTCATTGAATAAAAGCTTGCTCAAGTTTACAAATCTACCATAAAAAGGCCCTGAGAGTCACCTCGAGGCATTTTTGACATGGGAACTGGGGAGAGCCCAACACAAAAACATGCAGGATTTGGAGCAGTCTCTCTTGAGGAGGCACAGGATAGCTGTCAGAGCATCCCTAGGCAGGACAGCTTGGATTAAAATGCTGGAGAAGCATCAGCACATCAAGAGTCTGCATCACAAGAGACAAAGAAGGACAGCCAGAGAAGTAGAGAGCCTGCTGGGTATCAGCACAACCAGCACAGGTCTGAACACCCTTGGTCTGCAGATGAGCAGCCTGATCTCAAACCAACACAAACACAAATTATGTCCCAGCAGAAGCCAAAAACACTAGCATGGAGGAGATCACTCCTTATCAGGCTGAAAGGGATGTTCTCTGGGTTTAGAGCTCAATCCCTGGAAAACACACATTTCTGGGAAAAGAAATGCAGCCTGAGAAAGCAGCAGTAGGGTGATCAGAAAAGGCAGCAGAAAAGGCTGGAGGGTGAAGAAGCCTGAGACGAAGCTGGATAAAAAGGTAATGCTCTAAAAACACCCCTTCAAACCAACAAGAGAAAAAGGGGTGCAAGTAACTCAAGTCTCAGAGGAGAAAAGGACTTGGACTAAAAGGCAGTCTAATGGCTTTATTCCCACTTTGCTAAAGGAGCAACCTCTCTCTTGGAGTCATGTCTCTTCCAAGCTGAGCTGAGAGGGTTCTGCACTGCTCTTGGATGGACAGTCTTGCCTGCCCTATTTCTGTCCCCTGCAGCTGTTGTGCAGCCAGGATTGCACAGTCCAAAACTAACCTGACAAAACTGAATGTGGTTGGGTTTTGGTTGGAGCAGCTTATCAGCACGTGTTGCTCTTAGCACAAGGGAAGAGGCACCCAGGGGCAAAGGGGCTGGGCCACAGGGTAGCTCTGACCTTACACAGTGGAGTCTCTTCAAACATCACCAGCACCAAGGGGTGAGTTTTAATCCCCATTTCTTTGCTGGCATAAACATTTATCCAGTGAGCTGCATGGGCTAAAAATCATCCTGGAAATGCTCAGTTTCTACCTGGACCTGCTCCGTGATCCAGGAGGCCAGCAACACCAGCAACCTGTGCCTGTGCCACTCAGGCTGGTGGTCTGGTGGCCACAGAGCTGCATACCATGTGCCACCATGTGGTTTAGTCATACTGCCTGGGTGAAGAGCAAGCAGAGATGCAGCACCTTGTAGGACTGCTGCCTCTGCCTCTGCTCTTCCTGCCCTGCCAGCTGCCCTGGTACACAGGTCTGACGGTCTGGAATCCAGAGCTGTGTCTGCACACCCAGCTGGCAGGAAACAGCTCATTTTAGGGTAGTTTTCATCTTCCACAAGCGCAAAGGACTGACTGAGCCCCAGTGCCAGGGCAGCAGCAGAGCAGAGCAGAGGGGCAGTCAGGTGTCATTCATGTTGTCCCAGACACTCATTAAGCCATCCAGTAAGTGCTACTCATTAAGCTATCCAGTAAATGCTAGTGTTTAACCCTAAAGCTTGATGGGGGTTCCAAGGCACCCTACCACCCTCCACCTCACTCCATCACTGCAGAAGCCCGTACACATGCACTTCATAGTGCATGAGGCAGATGAGATGCCACTTCCTACATCCATTGCCCAGACTTGAGGAGGTTTTATGAAGCCTCCTTCTGCTTCAGGCATCTGCAGATTCTCCTAGAAAACTCTTGGTGGATGTGAAGTGTCTGCATCCCTGTGCAGAGATGGCACAAATGCCACAGTGCTTCCAGCTCAAACATCACTTTGGATTCCCCCTCAGTCCCCAGTCCACATGGGGTGTACCACATGAGGTGTCCCACAAAGCCTTACTGACTGCTGGTAGCCAGGCTGTCCAGGGAGGACTTACACCAGTGACTCTGTTGTTCTTGTCCACAAGGGGCTCCCGCAGGATTAGTCTTCCGGCTGTCATCAGGTGCTGAAGGCTGAGGACAAGTGTACCTAGCAGCCTGGTGAAAGGAATGTGGGATTTGTTGATACAAACAAACGGTGGATTTGCTAGTAGATAAAACTAGCACTGAGACATAAAAGAAACAATAGGAAGGATTCCACTGATTGATGAATGGAATGAGAGATTTATCTTTACAAACAAACTACTGATAAATAAAGTTGGCTACAGAGAAATGAAAGAAACAAATGGAAGAACCATACATTCCATAGAAATTCCACTGATTGACAGAAGGAAAAGAAAAAGGGGAGGGTATACAATAGAAGGGAGTCAGGTATTAGGCATTTTGGGAAGTCTGTATCTCCCAAGTGCCTCAGCCAATGGGGAAAGAGGGAGGGAAATGCGGCTGGGAAATTGGGATAAAAAGGAGGCTGCTTCCCCTAACAATTTGAGAGATCCCAGGGGAATGTCCCATGGCCTCTCCCTTTATTTCAATAAAGCTACAGAACTCCTCTCTCCCCTTTTTGGACATAAACCTCTGGTGTTTTTGGATTAATTTTCCTAACAATGAAATAAAAAGAGAGACTGCAACAACACTGTACATAGCATCAGTGCCTACATCTGGCACCTCTGCTCTCCTGCTCACAGCCCCTCCAAGCTGCCCTGAAGTGCTTTCCATAGGGATTCTGACACTGAATACCTGAACCTGACCCTGCAGCAGGTCCTGCCTTCACCCCAGTCATGGCCAGGCAGCTACTTGCAACTGAGCTGCCATCGATGGTTAAAGGCTTAAACAGACCCAGACTCATGGAGGGAGAGTCCCTTCAGCAGAGCTGGACTTCACAGGAGCCAGTCTGTGCCTGTGCACTCAGCAGAGATGGGGTAACTCTTCCCAGATAAAACTGGGAAACAGAGGCTTTGCACAAGAAAATACAGAAATAGGACATTAAGCTATGACTACAAGAATATCTGCAGCAAGTCAGGCCAAAATTTACCTACTCCAAAGCAGCTTCTCCCTGGAGAAGGGTCATCTGGCTTCCTGCAAGTGGCAGTAAGGCATGCAGAACAGCATTTGCCACTCCTAACTCTGGCTTGTGTGTCACTGTCTGCACCCATGTGTACATGGGTCTCTGTCTCCTCCTGCTGGCATCCAAGCTAAGCCCTGCATGAAGCAGAGCTTCCCAATGCCAGCTGGGAATGCCACTGGAAGAGGTCACTGCCTACCCAGGACTCAGACAAGAGGAATTGCTCCCCACACATCTCAGTTTCAGCTGTGAGCTGTTGATCTCTTGTATTCCTTCTCACCTCCCTTTTCCCTGAGACACGGAGACTGTCCAACTTCCTACTCCCAAGGAAGGAATCTTTCTGCTCATCCCTGTCCTTTCCAGTTTTGCCAGCTTGATGCTACTGCCACAGAAAGGAAGCACAAACAGATACAGCAATGCAACAATTTTTTTCCTTCTGTCCTTCCACACTCTCTTTCTATTTAATTTTGACCATCTCAGTGCACAGACCAACTGCTTTTGAACTGCACTCTCTGTCACCTGCCATTCAGCTGCTCCCCAGTGTAGTATCCTTTTAGAGAACTGCCTGGAAAATTATTCCAGGCCCGAGCCTTTCAGCTCTGTTCTCTGAACCATTTCTTGGGGTGATAAGCTGTTTTTCAGCTGAAGGCCAAGAAGCCTTTCCCAGGAAAGAGAAATTGGTGAAAACACAGAGGAATTAATAATAAAGATAAAGACACCTGTTTGCTGTTAACAGACCCTGGGAATGGGGTGTCTTCTCTCTGGACCAATCATCTTTATTCTGTTCTCATTGTTACTAGTCGTGCTACATAAGCAGTGAGTTTTCTGAATCAACGTTGTCTTCTCACCTTCTCTTTCATCTCGAGAATGACCGTGTGACTGTGTCTCTTTACTCCGCCGCAACTAAAGGGTTAACACCCTAACACCGCAGTCACACCCCAGCAGTGCAGGTGTGTGGATATAGTGTCAATCCACTCATTTCCTATTGGTCTCCTTTGCTCCAGGCTGTTTTCTTACTGTTTGCGTTATCTCTTCGTCATGTAGCAGTTTCTATTGACATTTCAGTCAGAAACAATTCCTCTGATCCAGATCCCATAAAAAAAGCATCCAGAAAACAGTGACACAACATTCTGCCACACTTTCTGCTCTGTCTTCATCTGTGTCTCACATGTGTTGTGCTCATCTGTTTTCTCCATGCCCTCTCTGGCATCTCTGAAAAGGTTTGCTTTGTAAGCTGAATGCAAACTTACTAGGTTTGCAGTATTAGCTGGTGCATTTTCCTTCAGTTCTTAAAGTTTACTTACCAGAGCTGGCACCTTTCTCTGCATCTTCACGTTTCACACGTCCTGAAGGACATGCCTCTGCTGCCTATCTTGCTCCACTACTCAATCCGTCATCTCTATTCTTGAGTTTCCCTGCACTGTTTTACAACTGTTGGAATAGCCACTGAGTTCACAGTGTCATGCCTGTGCCACCTAGAAGCATTTTAAATTCTGGCTGATCTTTTAAATTGAAATTGCTATCTTATTAAAGGTTAAACCATAACACTATGCATTCAGGGCTTTTCTACACCAGCAGATATGTTGAATTTGGGTGCAGCATGGCCACAGTCATCAGAAGGATGATCAGGATGACAGCAGGTCCTCAGTCTGCAGCAAGACCTGCATTTGTAGCTGTTTTTTAGGACCTTATTTAACCTTTGTCCCAGCTGAGAGTCTGATCTGGATCCTTATGTAGTCCTTGTTACTGCTGGCACAGCCAAGTCATTCTCCTTATTTAACTGAATATACACAGCATTTCTGCCCCACCTGAACAATCACTCCATCCTTCCTCTATAACTGGCATTCTGCTCATCTTCCTTCCATCGAATTTTCAATAAACATTTTCTATTGCCAGTAGACAATGTAGAGACCAGTATGTCTTCTCCCCCACCTCTACTGGTCACCCCAATAATCAAAGGACCCACCTGTTACTGAAAACCTTGCTGCAGCTGTAAACCTTAATGGACAGCATTTCACCCACGACAAGCTTCCCATATTGAGGCCAATGAAAGAGCTGCAAACAAATGGAGAAGGAAGGGATGACAACTCATTCTCAGCCAGACTTTCTCATGTCTCATGGCTGGTTGGTTCACCTGGGAGGTGACCAAGTCCATGGACATGATGAAAAACATCTGTGATGGGAAGTTACTTTCCTGCTGGCCAGGCATAGAATTCCTCCACCACAGAGCCATGAGTCAGCTGCTAAAGAAGTCAGAGCAGCACCACCCTGGAAAAAGAAGGATGCTTGTGCCTTCTGGGGTCCCTGAGCTAGCAGGTTGTGGAGTTAGACAGAATGTGGGAATATACAGAGGAGCTTGAGGAGAAGAGATCACCTGGGCAGGAAGTCATCTGGCTCATAGAAAAGCTGCACTCTGAGGCTTCAACTGACCACACACCCAAAACAGTGGCTGTGCCTCCTGCTCCCCTGCCACCTTCACTGCCTTCCCTAGGCAGCACATTGGCACTGGGACCTGAGCAAGGGACAGGTGGGAACCACCCACTGGCACACCACAGCTAGGGTGTCGTAGGCTTGAGAGGGGATGGCACTGGACATGCTTCCCAGACTGCCCCCATCTCTGCCCCTGCACACACACACATACGCACACACATGCACTCACACAAGTCCCACTCCTGTCCCACAAGGCATCAACTGCAGTGACAATCTGGTTTTCTGAGGGCAGGGGGAGCTTTGCCTTCAGCTTTCATGTGGCCAGGCTTCCAGGAAGTGTCACTCAGTTGAATTTCAGCTCCTGCAGCTATTACATGTAGGTCACATATGCAATGTGAGGGACCCATGTGCCCCTCTGAGCAGAGCAAAAGGAGACAGCAGAGAAATTTCCAGAAAAGTCTAGTGGAAGGTGTCCCTGCCCATGGTGTGGGGGTTGGAAGTAGATGATCTTCAAGGTCCCTTCCAACAGAAACCAATCTATGGTTTTATGACCAAGACGCCGACCTTCCCGTCCCTGTCCCACATGTTCCACATGATCCCAATTTCCTCACCTCCTTGAAGACGGCCTCTGGGCCACAGCAGACCTTCCTCGTCTTCTGGGTGAAGCCTTGAGAAGTAGAGAGGAGGCGTAAGGTGCTAGAAGGGGAGGGCAGCCCCAAACCCCCCAGTGCCACCCCCCCGGAGCCCACCTCGGAAGCTGAGCTGGACCTGCCGCTCGCCATGGCCTGGCAGCTGCGAGAGGCGCCGGACAGCGACGCTGAGCGCCATGGGGCCGGTGCAGGCCCTGCTGCCCCTCTCCCGGCCCTGCGCCGCCCACAGTGACTCAACCCGGCTCACCCAGCCGGTCCAGCCAGACTCCACGCCCCGGTGCCCATGGGCCGGGCAGCCCCCGCTGAGGGACAAGGAGGAGGGCGAAGCCCTGGCTGCACAGCCTCCCTCTCTCAACCCAGGGGCGCCGGGCTGAGCCCTCCAGAATGCGCCTCTGCCAGCTGAGGGACTCCCGGGGAGCACTGCAGGAAGCAGCAGAAATGAACCCATCTCATGGCCACACTTCAGCTGATGCTTGGAGGGACAAGGGCTGCTGAATTCAGAACTGAGAGACATTGGCTGCAAATACGGAGCCTGGCTCTGCTTTTAGCCCCAGCCCTGCACCTTCCGCAGCACTAAATCACAAGTCCTGTGGATAAAACAGAGGGAGGGTGAGAAAGGGCAGCTCAGATTATGAGGGTTAGGCTCTTCTGACACAGCTCATGCTCAGCAGCCTCCTGAGCAGGGGGCCTAAGGGCTACTCAGTGCAGGTAGGATGCCAGAGCACTTTGGGACAGCAGCTGCACCCCACCTGCCAGATCTCTGCAGGACAGAGACAAGCATCAAAATCCACAGGCAGTGGGACAGGAACTTCAGCTGTTTCACAGGATGCTGGCAACCTCACAAGGAGGGGGAGGAGGGAGACCTAGGGCACATGGTGCCAGAAGCCACCTGCACTCCCTGCTGCAGCCCCCAGGCCTAATCCAGCTCATCCTATCTACACGAGAGCCAATAGAGATGCCAAATCTCTTCCAAAGCACAAATTCAGGCCACATTAATGCAATTGAACAATCATGAGCTGAGCAGATTTTGGAGAGTATTTCTTTTTGGAGAGTATTTCTTTCTCCTGGGGGTCTGGTTCTCTCTCTCAGCACCCAGCACCAAACATTTGTGATAGGAAAGATGTGTAGTAATGTCTTTACAAAGAATTTGATGGGTGAAGGTATGGATGTTAGTGTCTTGGGTCTTAATGTCTCTACTGACTTTGGGCAGTAGGTTTGTTGCAGACCCCAGACAGCTTGGCTCCTGAAACAGACAAATGGGTCTGCACAAGCCTGAACTTCTGAACTTTGGGGTAAAATGCCAGGTTCAAGGGGGAGATGTGGTAGGCAGTTTGGGAAGGCTGTACCTTCCTAGTGCCTCAGCCAGTGGGGAAAGGAAGAGGGCAACCTGCGGCCGGGAGTTTGGGATAAAAGGAGGTTGCAGCCTGCGAAACCTCGAGAGGGAAAATCTTGTGGGCATGTGCCCCGGTGGACTCTCTTCCTTTATTTGAATAAAGTTTCAGGACTCTTCTGTCTCCTCTGTGGACATTGGCTTTTCATAGCATGATTTTCTGTACACCTGCATCCACACATGCTGTACAGAGTGCCTTGCAGCAGGCCAAGGTGGCTTATTCAGCTCCACAAACACCAAGGAGTGACTCATACCTAAGCAATGCCATTGGCTTCAAAGCAAGTCTTATGGATGTTCCCTTTATTCCCCTTTTGCACAAGCACTTCCTGGAGTACTCTAAAGACAGTGCTGGGGGTGGTGGAAGCTTGGTGTGGTGGGAGGATGCAGCTTCACCACTGCCCTAGCTACAGGAGTATTCTACATCCCTCTGCATCATTTCTGATGAACTGCTGATGGGTCGTTGGCAGGAGCTGCACACCCGACCCCCAGGCTATGAATATGGGGTGGCTGTTAAATAAGATAAGGAGAGGTAAACCCTTCGACACAGGGCAGTTTCTTTGTCTTCACCCCAATGACTCAGCTGTGATAACTCCCAAGGAAGTACCAGTACAGTCACACCCAGCCTGAGGGGTGATCTCTGCTAATGGGACATAAAGGACTCAATGGGACCACAGAATGGGCAGCTGCAATGACTTAAACTATCAAGGACTCTCAAAATATCCCATGACACTCAGTGTTACCTCGTGAATTGTGAAACTCCCCACCCTGAGGGAGGCACTGAGCATTCCCACCTGAACCTGAAAGCAATGAGAAGGATGTGTCTTTACAAACTGTGGGACTGTTTGTAGATAAGGCCAGATACTGACAGGCGTAAAAACAATGGGAAGAACCATAAACTCCAGAGGAATTCCACCAATTGACACTGTTGCTCACCCAAGGCTGTGCTAAATTCTTGGTATTAAAGAGAAACAGAAGAGAGATACAAAGGAAAGAGGAGTGGGGGCTAGGGGGTGCGTGGTGTGCACTTTAGAAGGCGGTCTGCATTAGATGATTTGGGAAGTCTTTACTTCTCAAGTACCTCAGCCAATGGGGAAAGAGAGAGGGAAATGTGGCTGGGAAATTAGGATAAAAAGGAGGCTGCGTCCTCCATCATTTGAGAGACCCCATTTTGAAATGCCCCATGGTCTCTCCCTTCATTCATGAATAAAGCGATGGGACTCCTCTATTTCCTTTTTGGATATAAACCTCTGGCCTTGTGGATTAATTTTCCTAACAAACCTGAGTATGTAAAATCTTTGGGCCTGGGGACTTATGGCACCACCACTTGATAGATTTGAAGGAGGACCAGAACTTCGATAGGACTGGTACCATGACCCTGACCAACAGAGTGCCAGGTTGCATTCAGTCTTTGGGGGTTAAAACCACTTCTCTCTGTATTATTGTATTTATCATAATCTCTTTAATACATTGTAACTCTGACTTGTGATCTCTCTTGAGGTTGTTGAGTGGGGTTCATATCTCACACCAGTTGAGAGAAACGACCACTCACTTTAAAATTTTAAAGGTTTATTAAACCGCAAAAAACACAACAAAGGACTGAATAAGTAAAAAAGAACAGCACTGGGACCGTAGCGGACTGCCAGAGGCTCAGCCACAAAATGGTTGCTTTTATGATGCCACACACTCCTGGTGTGGCATCAGCCAACTCTGACCCCTCCCAAAGTCTGATAGTCAACCCTCCTTTGCTGTCTATTGATGGAGACCTTCATGGAACTTGACTGGAAGCCAGGTGTTGTCACATCTCCCCAGCAACAAGCCTTCCCCAATTGCCCCATGCAAGGGGCACGTGTACATACCCTCCCTCCACATGTCCCTGACAACCAAGGCTGGCTGGTGGCAGCAATACAGGGGGAAAGGGGACTATGGGGAGAACAGAGGGTGTACAAGCAGAAAATTACAATAGCATAACCATACATCAACAAAACAACTTCTAACATACACACAATATTCATCTCTTCATTGCGAGAGCCAATCATCACATTACCCATTTGTAACATCAGTTTACTTTCAAACCAGCACAACCACACAACAACAAAATACAGCAGACTGGGCAGCATTTGGCACCACTTTTGTGAACCCAAGTAAGTGAGCTCAGAAGGCTCAATATGCTGACCCCAAATTCAGTCATGGTTAGAGTGGAGCAATGAGTGCAATTTTGGTGCTCTGGCTGTTTCATTAAACTGCCTAGCTATGCTGCTGCTGAGTGGATCCAGTACGTGCTCGAGGCTGGTCAGAAGACAGCACCTCCCTATGGAGTTTCTGTGGCTTCCTCAAACAGCTGAAGCAGTCTCAGTGCCTCATTTTTAGCAAAACGGTCCCCTGTGTATTTTACACCTCAAGGAGGGCCACTAACCCAACCAGTTATCCAGGCAAAAAAGGCATTATCTCCCACTACTTGCTGGGTAGTGTGACATAGCCTGGCAAGAAATGTCACCAATATTTATTGCCACATGTCCAGGAAGCAAAAGAAACCCTCCCCACTGAGCTCCCACATGCAGCTTTTGATTTTTTCAAAGCCCTGAGGCTGAAATACCTTTGAGGACCAGAAGTATAAAGGTGCTTGTTTAACCTTGGCAAGGGTAAAGACTTATGGGGTGTTGCCTGTGCTCACCAGGAGGATAAATCAAGCCAGTGATTGAGGGAAATAGAGCGTGCACAACATACTGTCCTGATGAAAATAACCTGACCTCTCCTCTAACTCAACAGCCACGCATACAATCTGCATTCCAGCTACACCCAGGGCAGCATGAGGCAGGAGACAGACCTGCCAGCCTTCCACCAGAGTGCCCAGCAGCTATCTACATTTCCTCTAAAACCTGGAGCCCTGAGGAAAGACAGAAAACAGGCAATTCTGCAGTACTGCCAGGTCAGTAGCTTCCAAATTTAGCTCCCCTTAGCTTTTTACATTGGCCTGCACCCATGCAACTTTTGTTCCTAAGTGAAAACTACAGGACTCATGTCCCTTGCTCACATTTCAGCCACTTACTTGTGAGTAAAGAGCATCTCCTTCAAATTCTGGCCTGCTCCCACAGGGGGAAGAACTTCCTCAGACCTGCCTCTACAACTTCTTGGCCTCTTCCTCCCCACTCAGAACTGTCTCTACCACTTTCCTTGGCCTCTTCCTCCCCAAAACAGGGAAGGTCTCTTCTACCATAAATGAGTCCTATACCTGGAGATACCTCAGCTTGCTGCAGAACAGTGACTCCACTCCTTATAGGGCAGACACAGGACTCACTCCCTTTTGCAGGGGAGCTGGCAGAGGTTAAAAAAGAGAGGCAAAATGGGCTGCAAAATATGCACACATACACCAAAAAACAGACTTAAGTTTCTTGTATGCATAACAGAGAAGGAGAGCCCTGTCTACAGGCTGTTAAGCAGCTGAAAACACAAGTGAAGGATGTCCTCAACCACAAGAACAGTTTCTCAGAGACAATTTGGCAGTTTTCCTCCCTCTCTTCCACACTTGTAACACATTTTAGTTTAGGCAGCCACTCAAGAAGAGAGGTTGTCTGGTTTCCTTCAAGACTAAGTCTTGAAGTGCAAGACTCAGTGCAAGAAATGGAAGAAAATGGGGTGCTGCAGGCTAGGTGTCAAGAAAGACAGTCCAGCTTTCTCTAGAGGAAGCTAGCTGTTGTTTATGTAACCTGAGAGAACATATCTTGGTCAAAATAGGTTTGAATAAAAAACAAGAATAGATTCATCTTGGCTCAGCAGTGGTCCTGACCCCACAGCCCTTCAAGCACAAGCTACGTAATGGTAGTTTGGTGGCAGAGTCCACCCAGAACAATGTCAAGCTGAGGATGTGAATTCAATCCCAAGTTCTGCCTTCACTCAAGCTTGTAACTTAACCAGTTTCAGGGCCTGGATCACAGATGCAGTCTGCCAGTGTATTCTCACCATTTTCTGGTTTATTGGGTAGAATACACAAATTCTTTTGTAACTTCACTATAAAGTTCATCTCGTCTTGCTGCAGGAAAGGGCTGTGGGATTCAGCAGCCTCAGTGATTAAAGGGGAACAAAATTAACAATGATGGGCAACTGGCTCTGCTTTTTTTTTTCTGGATCTCACTAAACCTACGCTCACTCAGATACTGAAACACCACCATCCACATTGCTGGAAAACAAGGGGAAAAGTCCAGGAAGGAAATAAGAGTCCAGATATGTTATCTAAGTAGAATATTTATTTATATAACTGAAAGTTATGACACTTGTAGTGCAATGGCAAACCCAAGTTTCTTCATTCTACTTGGAACCATCTTCCTCCAAATATTTGTGCTTTGCTATCATGTGCCTATTCTACAGTCCCCAGATCATGTAATGCACACTTCACACTATTGAGGATAAAGAAGCACCTCCTTGGAGTTCCACAGATAAGTTACTTCTTCACTTTGTAACTTGTGTGATATAAAGAATTCACTCAAAGCATCTTCATTTCAGTGTTTCCAATCGTGGGATTTTAAAAGTCACATTAATGTGACTCATTAATCTCACCGCAATCCCACTAATTAATGATTAATCCTCATTTAAACCCCATAAATAAGCAGTGCAGTGTTCTTGAACTGTAACAATGGCTTCAAGAAGTTCATCACTGAAAGAAATTTTGCTAATAGAAAAATGTAGTTAAAAAAAACACAGAAAGGTATGGTCACTGAAACATTAAAAAAATACACTGGCACTTTATGAAGGCACAACAGGAACTACCTCAGGCATCCAACAAACAGTCTTTGGTCACATCCAATAAAGAAGGGTCCCCATTTCAAAGGCAGCTTGATAGAAGACACCTATCAAGGAGCAATGATAAGTGTCATTACAGCAAACATGGCTCCAACATTTCTCTCACCAGGCTCAGCACCAGAGCAGCTCAGTTCAGAGGTCCACCCTGATAGGCAGCAGCAGATGGGCTGTGCCAAGCAACTATGTGTGGTGTGATGTGTCACAATTGTGTCACTGTTACAAGGTAGAAAACCAACAAGGTTGATCTTTCTGTGACAAAATCTTCCAGCACTTTGGAGGTTTTACTGTATTTACATTTCTTCTGACAGAAATAGGAAAGATCAAAGACTCAGCGCAAGGAGGTGTAAGAAGTTGTGGGTACTGGTGCAATCTCAGGGCACTGAGCACCCACAGTGCACAAGGGAGAGTGTGGCTGCAGGCAGCTCTCCTTCACCCCAGTGCTACAGGTAGCCAGGGCTAGCCTGAATCTGCATTGCCTTGACTTCTGGCAGTTTCAGGGGGGGCCACCCCTGCCATTTATAGTATGACACCAGCTGCTTGGGCACTTCAGCCAGAACCATCTGGGAAAGGGCTTCCCGGGGAGCCTGAAAAGAGAATGGGGAGAATAAGTCAGAAATTCCACAAAGAACAGAGTTGGTAGCCTAGTGAAACACTCTCTTAGAGAAATTTGGAACACCTGCCCCACCCACTCTGTTTTAAGAACTGCTTGTTACACACCTTTGGGAGCACTTCCAGCCAGTCTCAGTGAGCACTGCTGATGAAAAACACTTGTTCTCACCCCAGCTTCAGACTCACATAGCCTTTATATGGCCCTAGTCTCCATGAAAAACTGCCCCAGCCACTAGCAATGTCTCTTATTTTGGGTTTTCATTTGAATCACTCAACCCAATTGACCATGCATGTGTGATTGCCAATGCCAACAGTGGAAGTCAGGGAGCTGATGTGTGACTGGACTGCTTTCCACAGGGAAGACTGATCTTAACTTCAATCACTCATGGGCCTCAGCATCAGAGACTGACAATATGATCTCAGTTCTTTGCCTGAATGTTCACATCCCAGGACAGAGAACATACTCTTTAACCCTGCAATAGCCAAGAGATTTAACAAAAGCTAATAAAAAATCAATTACACAATGAGGGCTCTCAAGAACGGCAAGACAGCAAGACACAGCTTTGAACACAGAAGCCAACATCTCAACTCTCAGCATCTCAACATCTCATCCCTCTGAGCATGCAGCTTGCTGCCTTGTCAGGATCATGGTAATTTTTTGGATGCACACATTCTGGCACCAAGACTCTTCTGAATTTAAAAATAACATACATTTTTGAACTGTTGGAAAGGCACAAATTGGACGATGTCCCGTGCAGCTGGCTCTCCTGTCACCGATTTCAGAACACCGCTGTCTCCATCCAGGAACTCCATTGCTTTAAAATCAGCTTCACCAACACCAACAATGATAATGGACATGGGCAGCTTAGAGGCATTAACAATCGCTTGCCTAGTTTGGTCTAGATCAGTAATCTCTCCATCTGTGATGATGAGCAAGATAAAGTATTGCTGAAAAACATGAGAAAGCATCCAGTTAGGTATTTCAACACCAGGGCTCACATAACTGAAGGCAGACAGAACACTCCCTTATGCTAAGAAAGAAATCAGATATTGCTGTGCCTGAGACAAAACGAGAACATTAAAGAAACTTATGCTCATTTGCATTTTTTTCTATGCCTAATGATTTTCATTGTGTACTTCCAATATTCTCTGTACTAAAAAAACAGAAAGGATTAAGTTCAATTTATAAAGAACAGTTACATCAATTGGCAAAAAGTACTAGAGACAAAAACTACTACTAAATTACTAACACAACTGCATTCAAAATTCACTGATAGGTGCTGTTTTACTGACTGGTGTTCAGAAAGGCTAGAGATATTTAATATCCCTGCAGTATAACTCAAAAAACCTTTGTGTTAGGGGTTGGTTTTTCTTTTACTTGTTGCCTGTGGAATTTTTCCCACTGCCTTGCTAAAGAAGCACTGATGGCTAAGTACTTGAGATAGGGAAAGGGGAAACCCCTCTGGTGTTTGGGAGTTTCTCTCGGAGGGAGAGACAGAGACACTGTGAGATTAGAAGCAGCTAAAAGGAGGGTGGGGAACAGCTGCTCTCTCGCTCGCTCTTGGCTCCGGAGCAGGAAGGTCACCGCTACCCCTGCCATAGCCCAGCCTGGAGCTGCCCCTTCTTCTGCTGTTGGACCCCGCACCCCTGCCCTGCCAGGACACCCTGCCATTTCAATGTGCTGTTTCCAAGCGTCCTGCTGAGCACCGGCACCGACCCTGCCCCAGGGTTCCTGAGCAAAGCCTCTCTCCTCCATCCCTTCCCGCCCGGGCCCGGCCGCCATCACCGCGCGCTGCCCGAGCCCGCGCCACAGCGCCCCCTGCAGGCGCGCGGGGATCCTCGCACCCGCCCTGCCAGCCGGGAGCCGCCAGCGCTCCCTGCCGGCTGTGCCGGGAACTGCACCCAAGGGAACGCGCCCGCGGCTCCTGTTCTGTTCGCTGCTAATGCCAGAGTTGGGCTTGCTCTGTTTGCCTTGTTGCACACACTAGTAAAGAACTGTTATTCCTATCCCTGTATCTTTGCCTGGAAGCCCCTTAAGTTCAAAATTATACTAATTCAGAGGGAAGGGGTTCACTTTTTCCATTTCAAAGGAGGGCCTTGCTTTCCCTAGCAGACGCCTGCTTTTCAAACTGAGACACTTGGTTCTTTTGTTATCAATAATTTAAATTAGAAGCATTAGAAGTATTAGAAATCTCAAAACACAGCAGTGATAAATAACATGAGACACTCTAGAGATAATATGAAGGGAAAAATACAGGAGCTTTTCCAGAAAGAAAGGAGTACCTCAAACCAATGCCTTAGCATGGCAAAGTGTTTAAAAATTCTAATTATTTTCCAGAAGCTGAAGTTTAGTGCCTGGTTTTGAAACTAGCAACTGCTGTTTTATAGCAGCTATTTATGGACTTAAAAAGAGGCAAATACAACGAAAATAAGAGAAAACAGAATTTTCAATTCCAAAGCACAGTTAACACAAACTGCTGTACCCGATTGCTAACAGATTCTTTTAAACAGTTAGGTTTAAATCTGAAAGAAAAACAAAACTAGAGATATTTAACACATTATGAGAATCAGGAAGATTTCCCCAAAGTACTGGGAAGGTTAAAAAACACCCAAAGAAATGTAAGAAATGGATCTCCTTAGTCCAAATGCCTCACAGCATGGGAAATGTATTTGATATGCACACAAACGTAAGTAGCACCAAAAATACTGACACAGCTAGGTGATAAAACAAGTAGCATGGTATATGTCAAAATTCTTTCTGATTGGTCTGTCAAAATTAAATCAGCTAAAATCTATCAGGACATCCAGCCCTTCACCCTTAAGCAAAACTAATGAAGTTTAAAGAAATTAAGTAAAATTTTAACAGCAACCATGGCCACAGCAGCATACAAATGAGCCCATCACCAATAGAGAAGCACAGATACTCTGCAAATCAGTGCAGCAACTGAGCAATTCTCAGACTCCATCCCATTGTAGTGGGACTGATAGTCAAGCCCTCTGATAGTTTCTTAGAGGCTTTCTCTCAGCATTCTTGAGAGCAAAATTGTTTGGCACAAAACTCTAGTCACTATGCATGCCCCACAGGTAACACAGCTTGGTAAGAGATTAGAGTGAGGCAACTGCTGCCTCAGTCCAACTGGTCTAACAGCCAACACAATACCCCTGTACAATGTAACAGTAAGTACAGTGCCAGCAAACTGGGAGAGAAATAAATATGGCTTGAGCAACCAAACTAATGTATCTAACCAGTAGAGGTTTATATCAGTATGTACCAAGTGAGCATCAACATGCTCTCTGTAGGCTGACAACAGAACACCAAACTTGGGATTTTAAGGAAGGAAGATAACATCAATTTACTATTCCATTCTATTCAGTCATAAACATGGAAAACAGAAACATCAACTCAAAGCAGATCCACAATAAAGGCCTTGCACTCACTGCAGCAGTTCCTTGTTGCAGAGAGTGTGCTGCAAACCTTGCCACATGGTTTATAATAGGAGAGAAGTTGGTTGGCCCATAGAGTCGGATTTGAGGCAGAATCTGGCGGTAGGCATCCACTACTCCTTGGATCCCTGCAACACAAGGAAGGAAAGTTGTCACAAGAGCCCACAATTCCTCCAGTTATTATTTTATAAACATTACTAAGCAGCATAGCCAAAGACAACTCAAACAGCTGTGAACTGAAGGGCAAATAAGCAGCAGCATAACAGGAAATACAGGAAGAACAGTCATGTGAGTAAAAATCACAAAGAA
This sequence comes from Toxostoma redivivum, assembly GCA_013397375.1. Classification (NCBI taxonomy): domain Eukaryota; kingdom Metazoa; phylum Chordata; class Aves; order Passeriformes; family Mimidae; genus Toxostoma; species Toxostoma redivivum. The sequence goes on along the minus strand of VXBI01006453.1, from coordinate 310,000 downwards.
AGCTTGTGGGTAAAAATCAGTGACCAAGGCAACAAAGGGAACTTCAGGGCTGGAGTCTACTACAGGCTGCCTGATCAAGGTGAGCCTGTTGATGAAGCCTTTCTGCTCCAGCTACAGAAGGCATTGCGCTCACAGCCTCTTGTCCTTCTGGATATCTGCTGGGAAAGTAGCACAGTGAGCTGTAGGCAATCCAGGAGACTCCTAGAATGCATGGAGGATAACTTCTTGACCCAGGTAACCAACACTCCTGCCAGAGAGGATGCATTACTAGATCTGCTGGTCACCAACGCAAGGCCGGTAATAGGGAACATCAAGATCAGAGGCAGCCTGCACTGCAGTGATCATGCATTGGTGGAATTGGCAGTCCTGAGGAAAATAGGTCAGGTAAGAGTAAAGTCAGAGTGAAGAGGCCAGGTAAGAGTGAAGTTAGGAAAAAGCAGACTTCTAGCTCTTCAGGGAGCTAGTCAGTGGGATGCCCTAGAATACTGCCCGCTGGGACAAGGGAGAAGAACAGAGTTTGGTAGATTTTTAAGGAAGCCTTCCATAGAACACAAGAGCTAGCAATCCCAGGAGCAAGAAATCAGGCAAGGAAGGCAAGAGACCAGTATAGCTGAGTAGGGAACTGCTGGTCAAACTAAAGGGAAAGAAACAAATGCATAGACAGTTAAAGCTAAGGCAGGTCAACCAGGAGGAATATAGTTTGGTTGTGTAGGGACGGCCAAGGTGGTGCTGGAACTGAACCTGGAAAGGTAGGCAGAGAGCAAAAGGAAGGGCTTCTACAGGCCCATTAACCAGAAAAAAAAAAAATCAAAGGTGTTAGCTCCTGATTAACAATGCTGGAAAACTGGTAACAACAGATGAGGAGGCTGAGGTATCGAATAGCTTTTTTGCCTCAGTCTTCAATGGCAGACTTTCTTTCCATACCTCTTGAGTGGATGGACAGCAGGATGAAGACTGGAGGAGCAAAGTCGCTCCTTCTGTAAGTAAAGATCAGGTATATGATCATCTGAGGTATCTAAATGTACTTAAGTCTGTGGGACCCATAGATGCATCCCAGAGCCCCAAGTGAATTGGCTGATGGAATTGTCAAGCCACTCTCCATGATATTGGAAAACTCATGGCAGTCAGGTGAAGCCCCAGGTGACTGGAAAAGGGGAAACACTGTCCTCATCTTTTAAAAGGGTAGAAAGGACCATGGGAACTACCAGCCTATCAGCCTTGCCCCTGTGACTGGGAAGATCATGGAACAGACCTTCCTGGAAGCTCTGCTAAGGACATGGAGGTAATTCAGGACAGCCAGCACAGCTTCTCCAAGGGCAAGTCCTCCCTGATCAATCCAGTGGCCTTGTAGGATGGCTATCGCAGTAGACAAGGGAGAGGACACAGATGTCATTTATCTGGACTTCTGTAAATCCTTTGACACAGATCCCCACAACATCTTTCTCTCTAAATTGGAGATGAATTTGATGAGTGGACTGTTAGATGGATAAGAAAGTGGTTGGACAGTCACATCCAGAGTAGTGCTCAGAGTCCCAATGGACATCAGTGACAAGTGGGGTCCCTCAGGGGTCTGTACAGGGAGCAGTGTTATTTAATATCTTCATTAGTACATAAGTGGAACAAGAGTATCCTCATCAGGTTTGCAGACACACCTGTAGGACAAGGCCATCCAGAGGGACCTGGACAAGCTAGAGAAGTGGCCCATGGGAATCTCAGGAGGTTTAACAAGGCCAGATGCTGGTGCTGCACCTGGGTTGGGTAACAGTCCCAGTATCGATCCAGACTGGGACAGGAGCAGATCGAGAGCAGCCCTGATGAGAAGGATTTGGCAGTGCTGGGGGATGAGAGGCTGCACACACCTAGCAGTGTGTGCTGGCACCCAGAAACCAACTGTATGCCACCATCACTGATGGGCTTGGCCTTTGCCAGTGATTAATCTGTCTTGAAGCTGGCTGGCATCAGCTCCCTTAGACACTGGGGAAGCCTCTGGCAGCTTGTCAGGGAAACCACCCCTGCAGCCCCCACTACCAAAACTTTGCCATACAAACCCAATATAACCTAAAACTATTACGATGAGGTCATTGGTTGGAGACAGAAACAACAAAGGATTCACCAAGGGTCATCAACAGCACTGAGTTTATTATGGCCACCCCTTTTATAGCGGGTTTGAATTTTCCAGGCTTGGATAGCTGATTGATTGGGATCTCTGTCCCACCCCAGATCTCTGACCAGTGATGTGAATGGGGTTGGCTGAGGTCCAGTCTATCCCAGCGTTACCCGGGTCTTGTTTTACTTCTAGGCTGGTTGTGTTTGGATGTTTGATATGGTGAAATTTATCTGGTAGTTACAGGCCAGCTGCAACTATGACAGAAACTACCTCCACTAAAGAAGATGGCTATGAAAAAAAGTAAGCTTTTAAGACAAACTTTAAAAGAGAGTGGTCAAACATATCCACATTGCTGATGAAGTAGCCCTGGTTTCTATCAGCCTCTGCAGATGGTGGCTGTGGAATCTTAACAAGCACAGGCACAGAGCTGGGCTGAATCCACTGCCACCTGTAACCCAGCAGAAGGAACCAAGCTGAAGCAACAAAAATTTTAGTCCACAGTGACAATCAATTAAATCTAGACCCCTTCACTGAAGTGTATGGAGCTTTCACAGAAATCTGCATCAACACACATCTGCTTTTGTCAGCATCAAGGTGAGAGTAAAGCTCTATTTGCCCCATGTCTTGATGCTACATTTGATTTTCACCAATTGTGAAATGAACACAGCACTTCAAACATCTCCCCCACTCAGTGACATTATTAATAAAGACGTGTCCTCACCTTGGCAATAAGGGTTGCTGGGATTGAAGTTCAAAGCAAACTCGTGAGATACCTTGGGAAATGAGACATTACAAACAGTTAGGGAATGCAGACACGGACAGAGCAAGGGCCCAGTGTTGTGAAGGCCCTACCTGCCAGCTAGGAGGAATCTGAGCTCCAAACCCAAATGCAGGAAACAGCTTGTCCCTGGAAAGATATGGCAACAACAAAAAATGAGAAAGAACAATTCTATAATAACTCACTCTTCCCTTTTATTCACCAAAAGTAACTGGAGACCAAGGCAGAATTCCTGCCATAAGGAATTAGTATATCATCTAGCTGCCCATGGCCTCACACCAGGTATCCAATGGTTTCAGGCTTGGGCTTGAGAGTCAGATAATTTCTTTCAGTGCAGCACCCCACAGGACTCTCAGGAAATTTCAAAGCAGGAGAAAAGCCAGACCAAGCCTGGCTACAGGACAAAGCAGACAAGCATGTTCCTATTCTCACTGAACTAAACAGGACATTCATGTTTGCAATGCACCATCTGCAATAAGGCATCAGTGCCCAGCTGAAGCACCAAGGGACTCAGAAGAGACAAGCCAAGCAAATATGCCAAATTATGAAGGGATGCCATTGCCTCCCTAGCACTGACAGAAGCAAGAGGAAAAAGTAGCAGGCTCCTAAAGGGATCTCCCAAGGAAAGGCAGCTCCTCAATCGTTAAAACAGTGCAGAGCTAGAACAAGCTGTGACACATTTTTTACATGGTGACTAGATCAGTCAAGATCATTACATACGTGTCGTAATCCTGGACTACACTTCCCACACTCCAGATGGCAATCAGGTACTCATTTACCCCATCTGGGCTGATGTAGTGAAGAGAATCTGGTGACTTGGGATCCCCGTTGGAGGCAGTGAAGTCTACACCCACCTGATCAGGCAACATGATGGCAGCAAATCACTGATGCATCAGCACAAACAAATGAGAAGAACTAACTATATCCAGAAACAGGGGGTTAGCTCAGGCCACGCAGTTCCTTTCCTCCCAGGCACACAGCAACCCTACAGGGACATGCACACAAGCTGCACCCTTTTTTGCACCTGGGTACAGGTATTTCCAAGCCATAGCAATCCTTTCCACTGACAGATTGAACCAATTTATCAGAAGTTTAAGAAGCCCTAGCTCCAATAAAGTGGTACTTGATCACAAAAAAACAAAAATACAGTATCCTTAGTGTTTTGCAGACTTCATCACTGTAAAGTCACACTGCATTTGCAGTCACTCATGCTGCCAATAAAAGTACCAAGCACAACCTCACTACTTTTGTCCTGTCATCTACCAATACAAACAGTGGAGAACAACTCACTGTAAAGTTAATCTGGCAGCCTCCCATCACATAGTCCAGAAATGAATATTCTGTCTCGATCTAAAGGAACAGACAGACATTGTTTACACCTACTCATCTCACTGCAATCAGAAAATAAAAAGAAAAAACCCAACAAAAATCTTCCTACCTTGCAGGATTTTATCCTAATAATGCCAGAGTTTTTGTAGTTCTTTTTCTTTTGTTTTTTCTCAGGATGGATGCATTCATATTCCACCTACAGAAAGCAAGCACAGAAGCAAGTTCCAAAATAAGTGCATTTACAGGAGAGCAAATTATTGAAACAGACAGTGTCACACATTCCACAATTTCTGAGTTACCAAAACACCCAACAGAATTAGGAAATTTAATTTTTAAAGATCTGTAACTACTTTGGCCGCTATCTGAGAAGCTAAACGGGTGCTTTTGCCACCAGCACTGGGCAGAGGATGCAAGAATCACGGGGTGGGGAGGCCAGAAAAGCCTAGGCCATAGGTTCCCAGTGGCAGTGTCTCCTTGCTTGGATTCACTCACAATGGTTCTGAATTCACAAGGGCTAGAAAAAAGGTAAGAACCTTCCAGCCACTTTTGGATTGCAACCAATCAAGCTGGCTGGCAACTGGAGTAGTCCTGGGCTACGTCCTGTGTGCAAATACATCTGAGTCAATTCAGGTGGGACATCTCCAGGAGAATGAGATATCAGGTTTTCACTGCAGACAACAAACCAAAACCAGCACCACCAGCATGTGATTCAACTTGCTCTAGACTGGATGACCAAACAAGTGCCTCTTGGAAAGACTACTGTTCTCTGTTAACTGGCAAGGTAACCAAAGTGCTCAGGAGGGTGACCAGCTCCAGCACAAACATTATCTGAGACAAGCTGTGCCTCTGGACTCATCTGTTGGAGCACCAACAAGTACTTCTATTTTCATTTGACTCAGCAGAGGCCAAAGCAAGCTGAACTGCTGGGAAAAGTAGCGCAGCGGACAACAGGGCCAACAGATAACAAGCTCAAGGATATTTTTAAAATTAGGAATGGTAACAGAACCCAAAGAAAAGAAGTATCATTCCCACACCAGTTTTTATTCTTTCCAAATTCTTTTCTTTTTGGTTTAGTAATACAAAAACCTGCACGTTTGGAGGCAGGTCTGAGGTCAGTATTAGGGGGTTTGAAAGCCTGAATTCTGGACTGAGTTAGCAGGGGCTGAGGAAGCTCACCAGAGAGCCGGCAGCAGCTGTCTGCATCTGCGCCAGGGTCGTTTCCAAAGCGCCTATCAAGTCATGAGAACCATCACTGTCGTGATCTGCACACTGCACCTGAAAGGAGGAGGGAGCAGGCCATGGGTAGGCGTTAGGGACACTGACCACAGCTCACTGCCCCATTTCCTGTCTCACAGCTCTGCATCCATGTTGGTGAGCTCCCCCATGCCATCAGGACTGGGGATGTTGACCACATCACTAACTGAAACCCAGGAGCAAAGACACACAACCAGAGTGAATCTCAAGAGAGAACATGTTCATTTCCTCACCTATTTAAGTATGTGTGGTGAAAATTTAAAAAAAAAAAATAATTCCCTGGTTTAAATTAAGAGATTAAATAAAAAAATAAAATTTTTAAAGAAACATTAAAACCCCCCAACATTTCACAGCCCAGATGTGTAAATGTGAGGTCATTCAGGACAAGATATGCAACTGGGGTAATGGAAACAAGTAATTACAACTTTGTTATCTAAGCAGTGTGCTTTTTTCTGTCCAACAATAGCATCAATTTACAAGGAAACTCTGATTTCGATGGAACAGTAAGTCTGTCTCTTTGCATCTTATGGCAACCAAATTATAAATACTTTATTAATAAACAGTCATTTTTATATCAGCATGAGGAACTAGATAATGCAAAAGAGCAATGCATTTACAAATAAAAATATACTAATAACTATAGCTTACAGCAACATGATATCATAGCTCTCCACAAAATCACCAGTGAAGAGCATTTCTAACATGTTCAGTGCATACGACTGCAGAACACAAGTAATTCCAGAAGCAGTCAACTAAGGGACAGTTGTGAGCAGCCTCCTCCTCCTCAGAAGCTCACATGCCACACAGACTCAGAAACTCTCTTTCTGATATCTGCCTCTAATAATCAAGAAATTGATGTTACTCCAGTATAAACTACAGTGACAGCTTTCTCCTAAGGACAATGGGACAAGATGAACCCATGGGATAAGGATGTCAAATTCAATGACTAGATATCTGAATTTGACACAGGGTTCTTTAAAGGATCCCCCAGATCCACTGGGAATCTTCCATTGGTATCAGTGGAAAACCCATACAAACAGCCAGGTGAATTATGGCCTAATGCAGTCACTAAACAGGAAGCACCACAATATCCTTCAGTGTCTTAATGGCAAAAGATAACACAGAGACTGTTCCCCCTCCTCCTCCTCCATCCTTCCCACCTCACTTCTGCTCTTCTCTTCTAGACACCCCACCATGAAGCAACTTCCACCCCTCCTGCCTGAACTTTACTCGGCTTCTCCCAGCAATTCTGACATTTGCACATAACCCAAAAGCAACTGGATCATGCCAGGCAGGCCTTCTTTTGTGCAGAAGCCAGGGTGCAGACTCCCAGTGAAGGATCTTCTTTATGCCAGTACACCTGGAGAGCTGCAGGGAATCCAGCAGCTGCCATCTCCACACACCTCCTCTCCCTTCCTTCTACTCCCATTCCCCTCATAGCCATGCTAAGGACCAGTTTTGTTATTAGTTTACAACATGGTATAGCTTAAAACAAATCTCTTTTTACAAGAGTTTTTTATAAGACTGGCCAAGATTCACTGCAGGCAGCCCAAAGAGTGGTGTTGCTGCTCCAATACTGCAGGACAATGTACAGAGTTATTTATTTATTATTCCTTTGCAAATCAACTGTCCAATACTCATTACAAGTCATGGAATACAATCAGCAAGGAAAAGGCCCCTATCATCTACAGGAGGAACTTTCAAAATCCACAGAAAATTATCTTGTCTTTGTGCATATGCCATGAAACCTGTGAATACCAACACCCAGAAATTTCTATTTTGCAACTTCCATTTGCTACATTTGCTATTTCCATTTACATAACTGTGGGGGTGAGGGGCTGCTTTCACTTATTTTTCACAAAACTGTCACAAAGATTAGGCTATGTCACAAATATGAGCTGTTCTTAACACAGAACAAGGAGAACATCACTCTGCATCACAAAAGAAAGAATTACCATAATACTAGGTAGCATTTGATCAAAAGATTTATGTTCACACACATATTCAGCATATAATCCTCATACACAGCTGGCAAAGTTGTTGTTTAGGGGATAGACAAAAACGGCTGTTTCCACTGTGCTGAAGTTCAAGTTCTCCCTTCACCGAGTATTTAATACATAATTGGTCCTAGGTAAATTTTTGGAAGCCTCAAACAACAGGTTTTGAGGAACAAATTCCAAAAGAAAAATAAAACAGTAGTGCAATATAATATACTTTAGTGGTGTTAGTGAAACTCCTGCCTGCCAGTCTAGACTCCTCTGACTAACTTCCCCAGCCTGTTAAGGACAAGAACAGTTTAATCCTTTTTCACAGCTGCATTGGGAAACTTCACAAATTATTTGCCCATGCATCAAGAATTTTGGCTTAAATGAACTAACAGCAAAGCTATCCTTTGTAAGGAGCAGGTCACTCTGAAGTGGATTCCAAAGCACAGAAAGCTTCTAGAAAACAAACAAAACAAAGTAATACAAGTACTTTTGGGCTATAGCAAATATATCCCCACAAAACAGCATGTGTAAACCATGTCGTAACAGTTCTAACAAATGACAATATGCATCTCTTAGCCACCTTCTCTACATGCTTGCTGCACACTTTTGAACCAAGATGACTTCTTTCTGACCTAAGACTGCTGATTCCCCACCAACAAGAGCTCACAAACACCACTTAAAACACTGCCATCTATCAACAAGCCCAGCACAGTTGTTGGAGGTTAGGATTTTTCCTTTTTTTTTTTTTCTTTCTCTCAGGGAATTTTTCCCCTATTTGATGCCTAAAAGATGAAAACAATTATACATGAGAGACAAAAGACGTGGCCAAGATGGGGAGGAGGGGGCAGGGGGTGTAGTTGGCTGCAGCCTCTTAGCTGGGGAATGAACTTGGCAGCTGGGGGGGGATTTTCTCTAGCAAAGTGCAGAGATACAGAGATATAGCTGGGGTCAGGGCCTGGGCTCAGCCCTCTCTCACACCCTTGCTCTTGGGATCAGAGATCAGAGGGCTGTGGTTTTGGACTGCTGTTGCCCGGAGGATTCACCACTGCAGTTTTATCCTTCACTGCTTCTCCTTACCATGGGTAAGCCTCTACTTAAAAGAGCAGCTGTTGAATTGGGACCTTTCAAACACCCAACCTCACCGGGAGAGACCCTCATCAACTGCTTGGATACCTCAGGGGAAACCTCTTCCTCTTCTCCCTCTTTGGAGGGAACACGTCCCTGCTGCCTGTAGGATCCCGACTACCACTGCGGGACCCCCATTGCTCCTGCCACAGCTTCGGGTATTTTGCTACACTTTGTTTTCCCGGGTGTGCTCGCCTCTGCCGTTCCAGCGGCTGCTCCAAGGTTTCCTGCTGCAGCCCATTTCACCATTTGGAGGGGCACCGGCACCGGCTGCTTCCCGTGAGTTCCCACAGCAGCCCCTTCTCCGTCCCTCCCGCCAGCCCGCCCGCCATTCCCGTGTGGGGAGAGGCGGCCGCGCTCGCGCCACAGCGCCCCCTGCAGGCGCGGGGGAATCATCGCAGCCGCCCTGCCCGGCCGGGAGCCAGCAGCGCCCCTGCCGGCCGTGCCCGGAACTGCACCGCAGGGGAAGGTGCCCGCGGCCGGGACAAGGCTGGGACTGGGGCTCTGCCTCTGCTCGGGGCTGTGCTGGGGCTGCTGCTTGTTTGCCTTGTTAGACACACACCCTGGGAACCAGCTGCTGCTCCTCCTCCCATAGCTCTGCCTGAAAGCTCCATCATTTCAAAGTCAGAATAATTCGGAGGGAAGGGGGTCATATTTTCCATCCTAGCAAGGTTCCCACCTTCCTTGGCAGACACCTGTGCTTCAAGCCAAGACAACACCTGAACAGCTATTTCCAGGTTAATAAACTCAGTAATTCTTAGGAACTGCCATAATGCACAAAGAACGACATTAGCATGCATGCTTTTTGCTAAATGTTCCATATCAAGCTTTCAGCATGAGCTTTCTTCAGAGAGAGGATGAAGCAGTAAAATTCTGCAAATGTAAAACATTTAGGTGTTAGAAAAGTAGAGAAAAATTACACTCACACAGAACTATCTATAGATTTAAGCGCCTCTAAATTATCAATGCATTGATTAGAAGAAAAATAAACATACTAAGTTGCTATCAGATTTTCTTTTGTAGAAACATAAGATGTAGTTGTTCTGTTACACCTCCACAAGCCAGGACCACAGAGAATTAGTGATCATATACAAGACCATGGGGGAATGCAATTCTGACTCAAAACTAAATTTCTACTTGAAACAGATAGAAAAAGAGTTGGGAAAAGCTTCCAGTCGCATGAATGGATAAACCTGACAGCTACCTCAAAGTCCTGACTGGGTCAGTATCCAAAGGTACTCAAGTTTGTCCAACATCTGCAAGTTTCTCAGTTAACTTAAAAACAGTGCTAGAAAGCCACAATGAAAATAAAACCCAAAACAACCAACCACCCAACCAAACAAGAGATTACCACCAAAGCTTCACTTGAAACCCTGGCCAGAATAGTGAAAAAAAAACCAGTTACAATTCTTCTTATAACTAACCATTGGAAATTGGGTCACTTCTGCATTTCCTGACTTCTCAATTTGACAGCTCTTAATGTTTTAAAACAGAAATATAATCACTTATCTGCCACACTACAGTTCTAGAAAAGCAATCTAATAACTTCAATATGACTAGACAATCTGATAACTCACAGTTAGCATCAACAGAGAATGGATGACTTGGAACTACAAAGAGAATTTCTAAAGACTGTACCTTGATAGGTTTATTAAAATCTCCACCACAGAAAGTTTGCAAGGGAACACTAAACTTCCTCCAGCATGGATTTAAGTTGTTCTTGACGACCTTAAGAAAATGACAGCATAATGTCACATGAAGAATACAGTGTGCAATTCACTAAGAATGATGACATGATGGCTCTTCATGGCAAGTTAAGAGCAGCCTCAGCCAGTTCAACCATGGCATGTATCAATGGCCAAGCAACAGCTCTGTAAGAAATAAAAGCTTGATGCTTTCAATAAAGTTAAATTTTACAGCCAAGCTCAACACCATTGAAAAGGAAGAGAGACCCTCTTCTCACTTGCTGTCCATGGTCAGACTCCTCACTCAGGTATCTTCATCCAGTCACCAGGCAGCAAGCAAATAAACAATTTGCTGAAGCCATAGTGAGCAGAATACCTTTTAATAGGATACTTTCTCTGCAAAACATGACCAGGAGTGGGACTTTCACTTTTAGTAAGAGGAATCTGTCTGATCAACTCAAGGAAAACATTGTGTGGAAATTTTACCTCTGATCTGTACATGAGCTGCCATGTTCCAGCATCGTTCTGCTTGTAAAACTCCAGAAATGGATCTGATTTACCAAAGATATCCTGCACACAAAACCCCAGAAGAAATCAGCCTCCTCTATATTTTACCAAAATTAGTAAAGAATAACTAATTAGCAGACAATACTTCAAACAAATAATAAAGTCAAACAAACTATACATTCATTTTCTTTCCTCATTTTATTTTCCTTTTTAAAACTGCTGCACTCTGTAAGTCATCAACATTTTTCAGCTCCAATTCCAAGAACTCCTCCTCAGACCACTTCTGTCCCTATAAATCACATCATTTTACTAACTGAGAGTTAGGTCACTAAATTCCTGTATTGGTCTTTGGCTTAAAATAACATTGAGCAGAACACCTAAATTTCCACCATTTCTTCTTTAATAAAAATACAGAAATATCAGTTCACAGGAGACAATTATGTTAATGATTTGTATTCATATACAGAATGCTCCAAAGCCAAAATAATACCTCAAAACCTAAACCCGGCAGTTGAATTTCTAGTTTGACATTGTGGACTTCAAATGCAATTGTATCTCCAATTTACTCCACTGTAAATAACACAAATCACAGTGAGCCTTTGCTTACACATGGATTACTGGCTTAGATGAATGCAAACACAGAGATTACCGGCCAAAAGGCACAAAATGTAACTACTAGAGAAGCATGAAATACAATTTTTTTTAAAATCAGTACCTTTTTGTCCAAGTTTTGGGCTTCAATTTCCAAGTGTACAACTCTGTTATCCTTAATCTCCTCTGCTGAAATCTGTGCCATGGAAATTTTGGGGAGGGGGAATGTTAAACAAGAAATCACAGAGTTTTGCTTATATTTTGTCCATAAAAGAAACTGTACTTCCTTTTAAATATCTCTCTCCTGTCAATATATGTAGCATTTGAAGATATATTGACAGGAAACCAGAAAAGCCACTTTATCCCAGACAACATATTGAGAGAGTTTTTTCAAATAAAAAAACCTTATCTACCGTAATATTGCCCTTTCCTGCTGGCTTTCCCTGCTTCAATTCCAGTGGTCGGGTGAACACTGAGCTGGACACAATCTAAGGTTGAAGACAGATAATAAAAATATCAAGTTAGACAAAGAGGAAAGAATTACTCTTCAGGTGCAAAGTTTTGAAACTCTCATAAAAGTTCCAAAAAGATTTAAATGTGTTTCCAACAGTGGCACCCATCAATTTGTGCTCCTGACAGTCTGAAAATCATCTTCTCTCACTATCAAGGAAACAGTGCCCCCAAACACAACTGCAAACTTAACTTTAGATTCCTATTTTTGCTACCTCTTAGACACAAGAGGCATTGTCATCACAAGCAGCCAAAAAGCTACTAAAATTTAAAATACTATTTAATTTATTGAGTCTTCCTTTAATAATGTGAATCCCACTTTTCTTCTCCTACCTAGCTATACAAATCCGTTCTCAGGAAATGAACACGGAATCTCAAGTAGCCTTATTTCCCCTGATTTACCACCTGATGGTCACTCTGTGCAAAGAAAACTCCATGAGAGCCCTCCAAGCACCATGCTTCCTCACTCCCAGACTGCCTTTAGTGCTCCAAGTGCCTCCTAAATTAAGCAATTAATTACAAATTACATGTATTCCTAATCTTTGCTTTGTGATTGACATAACAATTTTTCTAATGCCTTTAATGGTAACACAAACAAACATGTTTAACAGTGTTTACAAATTTGAGTATGTTGAAGCCTTTGACAAAGCAGATTTTCACTTCACTTTTCATAATAAAGCCAACTCTTGCTGCTATTTTGTACATCACTCAATACTTCTATACATACCTGTCCCAGTGTGCACTCAATCCCTCCCAGGTAGTCATCATCATTTAAATCAAAGGACTTGTTATCAATATCATACACGCTGAATTTCAGCTTCTGCACTTTCTCAAAGTAGTAGTCCACAACCAGTTTCTTGCAGAATTCAGGGTCTTGGCAGTTCTTGACCTTTTCCGTGCGATCTAGCTGCACAAACACAGGAGCAAAACTGTTGACAATGTGTAAGAAGCCTGTATTGTCCCACCCAGCTTTTTACCTGCACCAGGTGAACACAGGCACCAGCAAGGTGCTGGACCATGGACCCTGCCTTGTACTCAGTGACAAACCAGACTGACCGATGGCCCATCGAGAATGGAAATAGCATTGAAAAACACTACTGCATGCGAAAATTCTGAAAACTAGGGGGGAAAACTGCTGAAACAACGTATTCTGGAGTGCATGCTCTAGGGCCAGTCATACCATTACAGCCAAATAAGCCTCCTGATGCAACTCCGAGCAAACAATTAAAGAAACCACTGAAGTTTAGAATGTGGGCAACGGGACTGTTCACCAATCGTAAATCTGAATTAAGAATGCCATGCACCTGCCAGGAAAACTTACGGGATGGGAAGGGGGAGACTCGGCGTGGTTACACGCACCGGCAGCGCGGCCACCGGCCGCTCTTACCTCAGCCCAGCGGCCACCGCCCGCGTCCTGCAGCAGGACGCACAGGGGGTCCGACCTGGAGCCCAGGTCCCGGTCGAGGAGGCTCCGGCAGGACACGGACAGCTCCACGCGGGACACGCAGGCGGCCATCTGCGGGCAGAGTACAGCGTCAGACGGGCCGGCCCGGACCCCGCGCGGCCCCGGTGCGGCGGAGCGGAGGCACGCGCGGGCGGGGCGGGGCCGCGGCCACCGGCGCCCCGCGGCCGAGCACGGGCACCAAGCGCGGCCCGCCCCGCCGCCGTCCCTCGGCTCTTGAATTCACCTATTTCTACCGGGCTCTCCCCGCTGCTCCCGCGGGAGCCCTTCCCTCTGTTCGGTGCGCGCTGCTGCCTCGGGTTTTCTACAAAGGGCCGGGCCTGGCGTGCCCTCCCTGGGAGCGCCGCTCACACGGACGGGGACTCCGTTCCGCCCGCGCCCGAGAGTCGCCCCAAGCGGTGAGAAAGCGCTGCCAAAGCTCCCCCCCCGCTCACCCGCGGCAGCCACAGAGCCCCCGTGCTTTGCCGTGCTNATCACAGTGAGCCTTTGCTTACACATGGATTACTGGCTTAGATGAATGCAAACACAGAGATTACCGGCCAAAAGGCACAAAATGTAACTACTAGAGAAGCATGAAATACAATTTTTTTTAAAATCAGTACCTTTTTGTCCAAGTTTTGGGCTTCAATTTCCAAGTGTACAACTCTGTTATCCTTAATCTCCTCTGCTGAAATCTGTGCCATGGAAATTTTGGGGAGGGGGAATGTTAAACAAGAAATCACAGAGTTTTGCTTATATTTTGTCCATAAAAGAAACTGTACTTCCTTTTAAATATCTCTCTCCTGTCAATATATGTAGCATTTGAAGATATATTGACAGGAAACCAGAAAAGCCACTTTATCCCAGACAACATATTGAGAGAGTTTTTTCAAATAAAAAAACCTTATCTACCGTAATATTGCCCTTTCCTGCTGGCTTTCCCTGCTTCAATTCCAGTGGTCGGGTGAACACTGAGCTGGACACAATCTAAGGTTGAAGACAGATAATAAAAATATCAAGTTAGACAAAGAGGAAAGAATTACTCTTCAGGTGCAAAGTTTTGAAACTCTCATAAAAGTTCCAAAAAGATTTAAATGTGTTTCCAACAGTGGCACCCATCAATTTGTGCTCCTGACAGTCTGAAAATCATCTTCTCTCACTATCAAGGAAACAGTGCCCCCAAACACAACTGCAAACTTAACTTTAGATTCCTATTTTTGCTACCTCTTAGACACAAGAGGCATTGTCATCACAAGCAGCCAAAAAGCTACTAAAATTTAAAATACTATTTAATTTATTGAGTCTTCCTTTAATAATGTGAATCCCACTTTTCTTCTCCTACCTAGCTATACAAATCCGTTCTCAGGAAATGAACACGGAATCTCAAGTAGCCTTATTTCCCCTGATTTACCACCTGATGGTCACTCTGTGCAAAGAAAACTCCATGAGAGCCCTCCAAGCACCATGCTTCCTCACTCCCAGACTGCCTTTAGTGCTCCAAGTGCCTCCTAAATTAAGCAATTAATTACAAATTACATGTATTCCTAATCTTTGCTTTGTGATTGACATAACAATTTTTCTAATGCCTTTAATGGTAACACAAACAAACATGTTTAACAGTGTTTACAAATTTGAGTATGTTGAAGCCTTTGACAAAGCAGATTTTCACTTCACTTTTCATAATAAAGCCAACTCTTGCTGCTATTTTGTACATCACTCAATACTTCTATACATACCTGTCCCAGTGTGCACTCAATCCCTCCCAGGTAGTCATCATCATTTAAATCAAAGGACTTGTTATCAATATCATACACGCTGAATTTCAGCTTCTGCACTTTCTCAAAGTAGTAGTCCACAACCAGTTTCTTGCAGAATTCAGGGTCTTGGCAGTTCTTGACCTTTTCCGTGCGATCTAGCTGCACAAACACAGGAGCAAAACTGTTGACAATGTGTAAGAAGCCTGTATTGTCCCACCCAGCTTTTTACCTGCACCAGGTGAACACAGGCACCAGCAAGGTGCTGGACCATGGACCCTGCCTTGTACTCAGTGACAAACCAGACTGACCGATGGCCCATCGAGAATGGAAATAGCATTGAAAAACACTACTGCATGGGAAAATTCTGAAAACTAGGGGGGAAAACTGCTGAAACAACGTATTCTGGAGTGCATGCTCTAGGGCCAGTCATACCATTACAGCCAAATAAGCCTCCTGATGCAACTCCGAGCAAACAATTAAAGAAACCACTGAAGTTTAGAATGTGGGCAACGGGACTGTTCACCAATCGTAAATCTGAATTAAGAATGCCATGCACCTGCCAGGAAAACTTACGGGATGGGAAGGGGGAGACTCGGCGTGGTTACACGCACCGGCAGCGCGGCCACCGGCCGCTCTTACCTCAGCCCAGCGGCCACCGCCCGCGTCCTGCAGCAGGACGCACAGGGGGTCCGACCTGGAGCCCAGGTCCCGGTCGAGGAGGCTCCGGCAGGACACGGACAGCTCCACGCGGGACACGCAGGCGGCCATCTGCGGGCAGAGTACAGCGTCAGACGGNCCCCCGCTCACCCGCGGCAGCCACAGAGCCCCCGTGCTTTGCCGTGCTGGCTTCCAAAACACCGTAACATCATCCCGCAACCAGGGTGTAACCAAATTTTATTACACATTAAACTGCAGACGCTTCTGTTTGAGAATCTGCTATAATTCTCAAAACTGAATTGGAAGATAAGCCTTCAAGCATCAAAATATTAGAGAGACTGGACAGTTTGAGGACTAGAGCTTTAAATGGGAATATTTCATAGAGAAGCTTCGAGTCTGGAAATAAAGAAATACTTGCTTTGGCTTTTTAGTACCCAAGAACCTCATAGCGTCCTCATACTTGCAGGGTGAATACATTTAACTCAAAGAGATGTGCTTTTATTGTACAACATTTAATCCCTTGGACATACCAGTCGGCAATTACCCTGGAAAAATGTTAACGAAGTCACTTAATACGCCACTGCAAGGCAAGCGCAATGCACTGCAAGGTGCTCCAGTGATGGTGGCAGGACAAAATCAGCAGTCAGTAAAAATTAGCAAAGCTTTAGGCAAAGACAATCTAAGGTCATCATCATCATCATCTGGTTTAACACCAGCATATTAAAAATTTGTTTGAAGTAGTCTGGTGATCAGCTGTTCAAACTACTGGCAGGAGCCATCCATTTTCCACTCAGTCGCCTTCAACCCCAAGTAAGATTCACAAAGAAACCACTGACTTTAATAAATACATTTCTCCAAAATTGCAAGTCACAAGTATCAAGTGTTTTCTTTACCTACACATATCATTCCCCAGACCAGCTTTCATCTCACATAGGCTCACATCTGTGCAAACAGACAACAGCAAAAATTTGTTTGACACCCAATATTTGACAACAAGATTAGGACATCCAGTCTGGGCTCCCTTGCCCACATTTTGCCTCCGTTTTTCTCTACTGCAACAGAGCATTCTGTACTAACAGAAGACACCTTTCCTCCCCACCAGAGCTCAAAGCATCAGGAGTGAAGTTAACCTCAAAGAAACAGCTCCCCATAATCTTTAGCATCCCCAGTGGAGTGGTTCCTTTCTGGGAGAAAACCACTACCGAAGATCTTAAGCTGCATGAAGAACTAGCCCATACATATTTATTCCATGTTACAAAGACACCAAAAAGGAAGAGTTTAAGATAGCAACTGTTAAACCACACAACGAAGCCAGGAGGTGAAAGGACATACATCATCAAACCGAATCACCTCTTATCTGCTACCTGAATCTCTTCTCCAGATCAGCAGCAATGAAATTATGAAAATACTCCACTGTTTTAAAGATTTGACTTCCAGTACCCTAATACCCAGAAGGCTGTCTCATCTGATTGTTTTAAATTTAGTAATGGTAGAGGATTTCCCTTGAAACACAGACCACATGCTCTGCTGAACCACTGGGGACATTATAAACTACAAGGGATCCTTTCCCACTGCATCCTCTTGCTCCATCAGACCATCACTTACTGAGGCACATAAGCACCAAGACACCACAGAGCACAAGCAGGCCAGCTATTTGGAGTGGCTGAGCAGGAACTGTCCTAACTGGCTTGTAACACCCTTCCTCACCAACTCAGGGGATAACAAGAAAGCAGGTTTAACAACTACCGACTGAATCCTTATGAAGAGGGAGAGATCCTTAACAGATTCAGATTTAAAAAAAAATTAACCCAAAACCACCAGTTTGAACCTCAGACAGCAATTATTTATAGATTACTGCCTATGGATCCTTAAAGAGCCCACACGACCTTCTTTTCACTTCATGGCTACCCAAACACACTATATGGTGCTCTCCAGTATCAGTCCATTCATTGAATAGCAGCAGAAGAAAATCCTGGTCATTGACATCCCAGCAGCAGGAACAACAAGTAGTTGGTCTGCTAAGACACAGCACACATTTCAGCCAAGCCTGAAGGCCTGCATAGCCCCCAGGTAAGCAACTTTGCCCAGTTACCCTGCTCAGGCAGTTAACTGAGCAGCACAAATCTCTGGAAATCTGCCTGCATTTGAAAAGCTTAGAAAGATCAAAAGTTGAACATATTTTCATCCCCAAACACACAAATATTTTTTAAAAATCTGAATGGGAAGAAAAAATAGTGAAGTTCCTCACCAATTAGAAAAACTAGCTCCAACTTGATTTTTTAACAGGATTTCATTATGATAATATTGGCCCAAAGCTTTTCTTTTCCTCCATAAAGTAAGATTTCTGGAATTTACTTTCATTTCTCATAGCAAACTGTAGTGATTGCATCTCTCTTTCTAAAAAAAAGGTGCATAGTTTATGTGAAATACATCAGCTGACAATTTCTCTCCATAGAGTCCCAGTTCCTTTCCTCCGAGGGAAGTGACAATTCCAAAAGTTTTCAAAATGCCAGCAATTAGTGCTTGGACTTAGAACCATGCCACACATAATACAAGCCCCCACTCTGTTCCTCTTTAAGCAGAAGCCTATGATGCTTTCCCTGATTTGCACTTCCACACAATGCTGCGACATCATTGGCATTTCATTACTCCACGCTGCCCAGCTGGCACTGCCAGATCACTGCGAGGGACAGGCACTGCAGCATCCCCCAGAGCAATAACACTTCACCACTTACCAGTGCTGTGCAACAGACACATGATCAGAGAACAATCTTCTAGTGGTTACTAAGCTCAAACAGTGCATGAAGGCTCTGATCTCAGGGTAAGCATACAGTTTGCTGCAATTACACTGAAAGAACCTGGGGTTTTATTCTTTTTATTAACAGCCTTCCTCTTTTTTCCTCAGCATGCATTCAAGAACATCAATTGTATTATTGTATTCAGCTTGCAGACTGGAATGAACACTTCAAAACCACATTTCATGTTGTTTCACTGAGTTTTTACAGAGCATACTTATTTGTATCCATTCATGCACACAAAATAAACTTAGTTTTTAAACTTGTGACAGTATTTATAATGGCAGAATATTATTTATATTTGTTGCAACACAAATTTTCCCAACAGTTTCAGAAATTCTAAAATGCACAGTTTTCCTATTTTCCCCCTCACAACCACCCTTGATAATTAATATTGATGTCTACCATTTGAACCTTCTGCTTTACAGAAGACAGTAGATGTTTCCAAAGCAAAACCAGCAGCTAAAGCAAACTACTTTCCACAAGTTATCACATTTCATTTATAAAGACTTTATTATACATTGATCCTGATCAGCTTGCAATAATGACAGTTTAACAACCTCCAATTGCCACTAGTACATTAAAGTACAGCATGGTCTGGAAGTCTCAAAACTAATCTAGCCACAGAAATTCAGATCACCAAGTGAAAATGAAGTCCAAAAGCAGCAGTAAATTCAAACTATCTTTAAAATACAGAAAACAGAACTACTGGGTACATCCCATTATAATGGTTTCAAATGAAAAGGCAATGTAAGCAAGCCATTAGGTAAGTGCTGTTGCTTGAAAGAACTTGTAAAATACAGCTGAGGTTGTGCTACACCCCCATGACCAATGATTATATGGACAACAGCCACAAACATCTGATCCACTGCTCCCTCAACCTGGGGATCTTACTGGTCAGAGGCATCACATATGAAATTTCATCTTGAGACAAATTCTGTACATTCCCTCAAGGGAAGAGTTTCCAACATAAAGCTTTAGATCCATCAGGGACCTCTATCTTTTGCTCTTATTTAGAATTCCACATGATATAACATCACATTTTGAAGAAAAAAAAAATACATCACCCATGTTATCCCTACCAACACTAGAGCAAAACACTATCCATAGAAATCTGCAAGATCCCAAGCACATAGTCCAGAGAAGTCTTTCACTGCCCAAAGAGATGTCCTTCCCACTTGTTCAAGTAAAACACAGAATGGGTCCATACTAGGTGCTCAGACAACCAAACCACGGTCCATTTTAAAAAGTCAGAATCATTTTTACTATGCGTACCAGCTTTTCCCTGTGAAGATGATCATAAACTCCAATAGTTGTACAATACATATGAAAAGATAAATCTCAACTTTTCAATAGAGCTCTTCTACACTGAAATTAAGCGCAGCAGTAAAGAAGTTGGTCTTAAAATAATCAAACCAAGATGAAAAGTAAAAAGCTGCTTTCTAGGAAAATCACAGAGGACATTTATGCTACGTACTCAGAAGAATAAGCAAGTACCTGCTACTTTCTGGAGTTTCATATAAGCATTTCAGAACTTCCAACCTTTTTCATATTTCTGCAGAAAAAGCAACTTCCTTCCGCACAGAACACTTTCCAACAAAGAAAATCAACACATTGACAAGTCTATAATATTAAATTTATTATTCCTCTAGTGATTGAGCTCAACCAAAGCTTAAAGCAAGTCAATTGTAAGAGAAGAAAGCACTGTACACTTATGGTTGAAGAAAACTCGAAGAGTGATTGAAGACTTTAACTCTCCCAGTTCAGAGCTTTGGAGGGTCTTGCATTTCCCCAAAATGCCACATATGGGTGCCTAAAACATGAACAAACTCCTCTTTACTTATCCCTCCAGTATGAGTGCCACCATTTAGTCAAGTAAGGATCAAGTGTGGACACTCTAAGGTGAGAATGACTGAATTGCATAGTTTGTTTTACACATTTCCATCCCTCAGTAAACCTGAAGGCCAGAGGCTCCTCTTCAGGCTGGGAGGATGAGGTGCAGACAGTGAGCACTGGGCAAGAGGGACATTGTGATCATCCCAGCATGGTGGGTCACAGAACCCACAGTCACCCAGAGGACATGAAAAATCTATTAACTTCATGGCATCAAACACCATCAGCAGTATTTTTAGCAGTGCCAGGAGGTGGTATCTTCTTGAGAGAGAACAGTAGCACTATCACTGAATACAGCCTTGTGGGTTAGTCTGGTTTCACTGCTCCACATAAAATGAAATATAAGCAAGGATTCAGCCCAAGAAAACCTGTGGGGTTTTTTGGTATTTAATCACACTAATAAATTCTCATTAAATCTTGTACAAAATACTCAACCAGCTCTATTTCAGTGTACACCAAATTTTACACATTAATTTTACACCTTTTCAAACTTGAGGTTTTAATGCATATGCTCCAGGACAGCTGATTTCCAAAGAATTTACTCTGTACTGGACTGGCCATAACTCCTGCCTTACATTCTGCTTACAAACCCACCACAAATGTCAGCAAGCATGCCAGCAGGATATCCCTACTGCAATTTTCATCATCTTGGCCTTTTGCTATGCAGCAACTCAAGAAATTAACCCAACACATGTAACAGAGCATCTCTGTTCATTATTCTTGCACTTATCAAAAACCTGTCTCCTCCCCGTTGTCACTTGCCTAGTTTAATTCCAACATATTCCAGTTATCACCCAGCTTCCTTCAAAGCTCCTCATCTCTTTCTGCTGTGATCCCAAAATAGGCAGACCAGAAGAAGGAATGCTTTCTCTTATTAGTTCAATTTTGAGGGGGCAGCCTGTTACATTTTGGGTTTTGATACTACAAAGCTGATCCTAGTGCTGAGGTCAGGATCACTTTCTGAATGTGTTATCAGAATAAAAGCTGTAATTTGATCCTTCTTTCCTGAATACCGTAAGGTTCTAAAAGAAATCAAATAGCTAGGTTTGCAACATCAGATGCACTAAAATGCTTCTTTATTTTAAACTGAGATTAAGAGAGTCTAATGAGAAGGACCACAGTCCACAAATTTAGTCAATAAAGGCCTTTTCCAGCACTTCAGCTCTTCCATGGGCCACAGAGCCTCATACCACAGCCCTAGATGTTCTGCAGAAAATATAAATGGCTGCAATTTTTTCTATCATTTCATGATTTCTGGCAGTTTGCAGTGGGGATGCAAGTCCTTTAAGATCACTGTTGCTACAGGCAGAGAATAAATCACTGTTCTCCACACTGTATTCCAAGCTGTCACCATACATACAAAGGGTTAATTAACTGCTATTACAAATTTAACATATAACCTGAAACAAAAGGCATCTCCAAACTGTTACAAAAGAGAATGGTGAATACTATGAAGAACAACTTTCTAAACAAACCACAGCCAACTTGATTCAGTCCTGGTAATGAATGCCCTTGGTTTATCAGCCAGCCTTCATTCCAGGGGTGAGAGCTCCCAGGGAGGACAGACATTTCTTCCAGGGCTGTGCTGATGCTGAAACTCTGAGCCATGACCAAGGGTAAGACCCCCAGCCCAGCCCCTGAGCTCAGAACTGGACTGCAGGACTCATCAAACCTTTATTTATTGACCACTGTGCACCTCTGGGCTTGCTGAGCACACAGCAAGGTACAACCTGGCTCTATGCACAGTTGTCTCCACGTGAACCCTGAGGCTCCCGTACCATCAGAAAAATGGGGGACAGAGGGGTGGTATGTCCAAAGTCAGCCCATGGGTACAAGCTCTGACAACCCAATCTCCAAGAAGCTCCTGGAAACTGAGGAGACAAAGCTCCCATTTCTAACAAAAAAAAAAAAACAAAACAAAAAACAAACAAACAAACAAACAAACAAAAACACACACACACAAAAAAGCTGAAACAAAGCACAACAATCAAAAATGGGATGGTAATTCCGGTAATTTCCAGTAAAAAAATGCAAACAAGAACTTCAATCAGTTCATCTTCTTTAATGCAGCTTCCCCCTACCCAAGAGCCAAGTCCCAACTCTAGGGAAAAAGCACCTTCTACAAATTCACCTTTCCACCTGTACAATGTTCACTGTTAACTTGTACACCACCAATACACCCATTAATCCCGACCAATAAACTCAAACAAGGGCTCGTGCATGCCTTCACTATAGATATAGTCTCCACTTTTCTGAGAAATAAGAAACAGTTAAGTCAAAACTAAAACTATTTCAAATATTAGTTTGGAGCATATTAAATTACAAATAGTTTCAAATTAACACCTGGACTTAAGCAAAACTTATTACTAAACTCATGCAAAGAAAACTATTTCAAAGTTCTTCATAGTATTTAATAGCAGAATATCAATATTTTCATTTTCATTTCCTTGAAAACCTAATTTCACACAGGCTAGGGCTTTGGAATCAGTTACTAGACTTAAGCTACAATAGTAACTGCAATCCTGAAAGTGTCCACTGACTCCTCCCACCAAGTAAGATTTTCTCCCCATTCTTTTCATATTCATTCATCTGTTTTTTCTTTCCCCTCACTGTGATTCTCAAGTATTTATTATTGAAACCCGAAGAACAGCTTAATTGAAAAACAGACTTTGTAACAACCTTTGTAAACCCCCAAACATGTATTTTACATTGCAAATCATCTTTGCCTTTCTCCTCTAAGGTTTTGTTCTTCCCTTAAACTTCTGCTATTTCTAGTTCAGGCCTAAACATTCTGTCCCATTCCCCAGGTAAATCCAGCTGTCTATCACGCAATCTTCCATTTTTCCATCCAAACTCCTTAAGCTGAGATCAAAGACTACCCATTCCTCTTCTTTGGTTCTTCAACTACACTGCAGTTTTACCAGCAAGTACCTCCACATACCACTTCTTACTTACATGCACCCATGATTTTTTAAGTGATTCCTCAGCATTCATTCTGCTTGCTCCTTTACAACCTCTACCCTTCCCAAACTCTAGAAATCTAAACTATAGTACTACTATCCTGTAGTTATACTACATCCATATAATTTTACCCATTCCTCCAAAACATGGTGACTTCAAGGCAGGAACTCAGTAAAGCCATCTGTCCAGACTAGCCCATACTGTGTGAACAGCAGGAGTTAAAACTAAGACTTTAAATACAAATATATGCCAGCAATACATTTTACTGACCTTTGCTATTTTATCAAACTCATATGAAGAATTTTGGTGGCTACATTGTACCAACAGCCATTTTAATCAATGAAAAGTTTGTCATACCTTCTTCTTACTGCACTTGTTGAATCATCACCAGAAACACTGAAATACTACAGAGGAATTATTTGCACTATTCTCAGTCACCCTGCAGTTAATATGGCAGTGACAATTCTTGCCTAAAAAATTAGTAAGGACAAAAAGCAGAAGTGACCTTCCAATTCCTCATACTTTAAGAACCATATTATCCCTTCACATTATATAAGTCAGGCTTTCTTCTTTATGGACTTCAATATTGAACCTAGCTCACGAAATATGATCCAGAAAAAACACCAAACCTTGATGTTAGTTCTGCAGTACTCTCAAGAAATTGGTTTCTTTCACTTATTCATTGCAAGTTCAGCCTAACTGCCGACACTCTCAGTTTTTTCTGCTTTTGAGTGTATGCTTCCTTTTAAGAGAGAGATTCACACTGATACAACTTTTCTGTCGCTGATTATCACCACCTAAAGTATAAACATCTTAACTTCTCCCTCCTAATCTGTTGCAAAATAATGACATTTCAAAACAAAACAAAAAAATCAACTAAAAAAATCCCACCACCACAAAAGCCTGGCTTTAAGGAAGCAGAATAAAGGGAAGGATATGGCAGGGGATTTTAAAAGTTGTTTTTTCTCTCACCCATCCAGACTAACAATAGAACAATTTAAAGGCCATAAACACCAAACAGACCTCATGTTCCTTTTCAGTTCTGTTCCAGATCCAACTTCTCTTACCAGTGCACCTTCACAAAAACACAAACCAATTACAACAGTGGGTTCAAGCCACCCCATTTGTGTCAGAGACAAGTGAGCCAAAATGATCACACCTAATCTTCCTGCACTGAGATCACACAAATGCAGGCAGACAACTATTTCCTCAAGTGCTCTTCCATGTTTACTATCCACAGTATATGCACTGTAATAGTTTCCAATCTATAGCCTGAAGAAGTATGTTGTTATTAGGCTTGAATTTCCTACAAAGGTGTTCCACATGCTTGAGAAAACACATCTCTGCAAGCCAAGCACCTGAAAACCCCTACAACTCCCACCAGGGACCCTCTTTCTTTTCTCAAAGTGCAATGAATAGTTTCAATCAACTTTTAAGAAATATGACTGAACTGAGGCATTCAGAATTCTCCAAGCCAAAACCCCTCTGATGAAAAATCTAGAGTAAATTTAACAGCTATAAAAGAATGAAATAAATTATACTCACTCTAAGCAGAGGAACTCAAAGTTACCACCATTAGGTGGAACCTCCAAACTAAGGTTACAAAGAGCAGAGCACTACCTGTCTCAACCAGGCAGCAGTCAGGACAGACTGACGGGCACCACAGTCATTTGTCCATCGCAGATTCAGAGCTTTTATGTGAACCTAATGCAGTAGCAGGGGGATTTGGAAAGCACAAAAAGATCAAAACAGTATCTGTGAGCTGCTCAAAAAAAAATTCAAAAAACAGGTACTTCCTACCTAAACTATTACTTCATACCTAAAAAAGACAGAGAAGAAAGGTTCACTACATCACCACACCATGGCTGGCACAGAACAGTTACAGGGATTCCTCTCACCTTTCATAATAACATAATTAAGTGATATTATGGTTCTATTAATTCCCATCATTGCACTGAAATAGCTGGAATTTCAGATATACATTACCTGCAGATTAATTAGGATTCATAGTACATAGTACTTAGTATAAAACTAAGCATTTTAGGTTTCAGAAAACTGTTGTTTCTGCTCAAAGCTGTTAGTAACACAAGCTATCAAGCAGAAGGAAAAGACTACAAAGTCTTCTGTTACTGGAGACATTAAGGTAGCCAAGTACTGCCTACTCATTCAAAGAAGTAGTATGATACAGTGCTCGTGCTGCAAGGAAGAAATGCCACTTGGGTCGTCTTAACAAAACTACAGTGTCAGTTGCCCAAAAGGGAGGGCTAAGTATCCAGATGACAAAAAAAGGCCTTCAAAAAACTCAGGACATTTGTGCAGTAGGTCATGGTGTTGTGCATGTAGTTTTCCACATATGCTTGAAAGGCTTTTTAAAGAGATGCATCCAGTTAAAATATAGATACTGGCTTAAGTGGTAACAACTACAGTTGTCTTTAAAATAACTTAAAAAAAGACTTACCATCAAAACTGTTCTGATTTCCAATCTAAGACAACGTAAGACTCTGCAGAGCTCAAGTTTTACTGTTTAACAGCAACTAATTTAGATCAATTACCTATCTCATACGTTGTATTATAATAGCTGAATTTACATTTCAGATCAGTTTAAGAATATAAGTATTTAGTCACTGGGTTATTGTGCTCCTTTTCACACAAACTCAGTGCTGAAGTTTCTGAACCCACATACATTCTTCATTAGATTAGGGCAGCACTTGTTTATTTTCACTAGAGCAAAAGCATGACAGTTTGGCCTCAACCTTTCCATTTCCCCCCTAATGCCCCATCTCTGCTGATAAAGTTGAAGTTCCCTTAAAGTGAGGATGAAAACATTCTTAGCTATACCACCACCACTGTGCATACATACGTCCCAAAAGCATTGAAGTCCATATTTGAAAAGAGCTGTAAGTGCTATTAAAAACACTCTTATGTATTCATAGAAGACTGGACCTGCAAAACAGAAAACTGGCTCTGCAGCAATGCTGGAATGTAGTGGGGAAACCCTAGGCAGATCAATTTGTGATATTTAATAACTATGCCTCCCCCTCCTTAAGGAACAGGGTTTCCTGTACATTCAGCCAGTGAACTGCCAGTGTCTAATGTTACTTTACTTAGCCTCTTCACTTTTATAGCTGGTTGCACTAGTGTTGCTCAAACATACATGGTTTATAAATTCTGCCCTTGTATTAGAAACATTTGCCCAGTACTGGCAACCATCATTTTCACTTCAGAGCTGAGCTTCCTGTTCAAACAAGCAAGAGCTTTCCACAATCCATATCCATCCTCCTGCCAAAACAAGTAGCAATGCTTTGGTTATACTGCTGAAAACAAAGAAGTTTCATAAAAAGCTCATTGAGCACATTCAGGCAAATGCCACCACAGCAAGGTGACTAAACAAATGGGTGCTACACAGAAGTTTCAAATTTTACTGACAGAGATCCTATGAATTTCATCATAAAAGGCACTCAAGCAAAATTATCTAAAAGGAATTCTTGAAGTAGTTAAGGTTCTGACTGTATCACTGTTCTCCCCAAATCTGCCTAAGTGACTAGAAATCATTTCTAAGCTTTCTACTGTCACACAGAGCAGTGCTACATCCACATATTCACATTTGACAGAAAAGAGTCAACATTAAACTCTTTGTTCCAAACTGTGAAATTGCTAGCTGGAAGCTCCACCTTCCTTCAGATGGTCAGAAATCAGAGCCATACAATCCAACCGATTGCTTGTTTAACAATACTGTAACTACAACTCCAAGAGTTCAAAGAGTCACCAGCCTTCCTGAAGTAGTGACCAGCCCAAAAGGCCAGGCTATGCCAGAGGCAGTATTAGGCAGGATTAATTTCTATTTTCCCTGTGCAAGCCTTACAAGTCCTTACTTTTTGGTTTTAAACTTTACAAGGAAATTAAATTAACACTCCTGTGTACTGTGCATTGTAAAGGCAATCCCCACTCCAGGCCCAGAGTCTTTCCTGGCTATGGTCTATGATCAACCAGGTCTAATTCACTGGCAATTCATAGTGAAAGAACTCAAAAGTTGAAGAAAATGGTGAAGCTGATGTGAGAATAGCAAATAAAGAGTTACAAACAGATTTTGTGGAACTAAGACTCATGCTAAAAAAAAAAACAAACAAAACAAAACAAAACAAAAAAAAACCATAAACAAAACCAAAAAAACCACCAACATATTCACGTTTCTGAAAGCTTACCTAAATGTATTTGCGAAGCAACTAGTAAGACCATTTGAATTTCAGGCTGTAGACACGAGAACACACAAGAATGCACAAAGGCATAAGCTTTGCCTCTGCAGAAGCAGCAACTCAGGTAGAATTTGTCTGGCTAATTCTCTCTGAAGCTACCATGCTGTGAATACAAGCAAACCCAGAATGACAACAAAGGAATCTCCACACAAGTGAATACCAGCAAGCGAAAGGAGTCACAGCTAAGTCATCTGACACCCATGTTCAGGCTGGAACTACCAAAAAGGAACACTTTTAGGGCTGATTTATTTCCACTTGGTGTTTATAGCCAGGAGTGAAAGGCATCCAGGTCAGGGAGGTGGGAAACACTCCCTGCACAAACAACACTCAAACATTCCACATAGCAACAAAGCTCCAAGAAAATTAGTAATGTCACCTATATAGAAAACTAGCCACAGTTAGACCTACCTGATCATGAGATAAGGAAAGAGAGGTAGATTTCAGTGCACAGCCACAAATCAATGTGCATACTACCAACCAACAGGTTTTCATTCCACGGAAAATCCAGACTGTGGAAAAAACAAATCTTTGAACTGCAATCACATTCTCACTGCCAAAAACAGAGAGGAAGAGAACCCTGTGAGGTTATTCTTCCTGCAGAAGCATTAAACAGATTCCCTTCCTCTCCCTCTGTACACAAACTCTAGCTCAGTATTCCTAAAGCCATGAAAAAAAATATAGCCACAGAGCAGCAAGGAGCATCAGCAAACCTGGAAAAGAGCAAAGACAACCAAATGTATTTGGCAACTCTGCCTCCAGGCCAAAGCAGAGTTCAGAAAAAACTTTACAGCATGTCATTTTCAAAGACATGCACACCTAAAGCAGCAAACTGACATCAAACAATTTGTATATTTCCCTAAATTCCAACTAAACGTTTCCTAGTATGTCCAGTTTCAAAATCACTTCTTTCCAACCAATTAGGAAATATAGCAAGTAGTTGTCTTCTTGCACTACAGTCCATATTGAACAGGAATTGCAATCCTTTGTTTCAGGGTCTAATCCACATATCTGAATAATGAACCTAAACCAACTGCTCTCAAACACTGGTCCATTGGCCAACCAGAGGTTTTAAGTGGTCCATAATACACAATAGTTTCAGTTTTGCAGAAGGCCAGCACAGTTCAGTGCTGCTGAACAACCTGCTGAGGGCCAACAGCACTTGAAGCAGCAACTTTGGAACCAGCACAGTAGAAGAGTGAGGAGAAACAAAATAAAGAAACCACAATTATTATTTACATTTAATGCACCACTGGTGTGCCTAGAAAGTGGAAACATCCTCTTTTGTAGAGTCTACAGTCTTCAGCACTCCAAAATACTCTCAGCAAAACAAACTGCTGATTTCAACAGGGACAGCATGAGCAATGTGGAACTGAGCAGCACATACATTTTTTAAAAGGCAGACCTTCAACATCATCTGGTACACAATTACAGTCTTCATTTTTGCATCAATCTTTTTCTCCACTCAACACAAATTCAGAGCACAGACTCAAGGAAAATACTACATGCTATGAAAATAAAGCATCCTTCAGGTTTCTTTAAACCTACAAAGCCTCAAACATCTCATACATCTATATTTAGACCAACAATTCATCGGTAAAGTACTGGATTTAATGCTGATATTACAGAATGCTAACAAAATCTGTGACATTTATGGGTAACTGCTTTTTTGATAATACTAAGTCAAACTTTCACCCAGCTACTGAAGTTCTTTCATGTAAGTCCCAATTTTATCATTGACTAATTGCATGTATTTCTATTTAGAATAGGAAAAAAACCCATACATTAAACAAATCATGTTGCGAATGTAACATTTTACCACTTTTTTTTTAAGCAGCAGTAGTTACACTCATAAGGAACTGCTAAGAAACCAACTTAGCCAGTTACATAAACTCAAGTACCCTCTTGCCATTATTTGGAGAATTGGGGACATCAAGTGTCACTGACTGTATTGTTCCAGTAAGGCTAAGAAGGATGTAACTTCCTGACACTCAAGGCATCAAGGTCAAAACAACCAGGGATTTGAGCAGCACCCATCAGCTGATTCTGTCTACTGCTACCTCTTGCTAGTGATCAGCTTGAAGCATTAAATCCAACGGCAGTTTCATACCTTCCACGTTGGACATGGGACCTCAGAGGTCCTACCCTTATTTTTTAGGCAAGTGCTAAGTAAGCACTTGTATGAACTCTAGACATGTAGTCTAAGGGTATTGCTCATAATTTAGCATAACATGCAGCTTAAGGCTACTTCTAACACGAAATCACGTTGTTAAACAGTTTGCACTGACCCTTGATAATGAACTTTTTCTGTATATGTTTTAAAGGACCAAGTGTAACTATTTGAGTTGATGTACTATTTCTCATACATACAGAAAACCTAAGCATGCCATGACATCATCTTTTTTCCAAGAGCCTACTCTTAAGGAAGAGGGGATTTTTACTAATTTATGCTAGAAGATAAGGAGAATCAACTGCTTGGCAAAATGAAGAGCCCCTGCCCCACCCCAAATCCTCCATTTAAATATTCCATCCAAGTCAACATTCCCAACACCCATGGCTTCCTGATTTGTGCTTTTCTTTCAGATAAGCATTGAAACATCTTTAGACCATACAGAAAAATCAAGAATGAGAAAAAAAGCTTTCCAAAACAAACCTGCACTTTTAGCAAGTCCAAAGGAACAGGCACACAAGCATGTTTCACAGCATATGCTGTGTCTAACCCAAACACTAGAAGCCTGGGATACATTACCAAGAGGATCATGATGTGAAATCAAAAGACAGTAACACAGAACTGTGTATCTAATTCCAGACACCTGTAGTTTAATTACATTTCACAACAAAGCAAGCATTGTTGTGATGCATTTGAACTTGAAAAAAGCACTTATCACCAGTTTTGGTGAGTCAACACACACTAATATCTTAAATCAATTCTGTGAACAATGAAGCCAAGTTTTCCTTTTCAGTAATTTTATTCTAATGTGAAACATGAAGAAACAAGCACCCAAAAAACTCCAATATAGTATGAAACTTTAATAAAAGTTGCTTAAAAAACAAAGAGCAAAATTTTAAAATAAACTGACTTGACTCCTAATCACACATCTTTCTGACATCAGGAAAAGTACTTTCAGACTGTCGGAAAAAAAAGAAACAAAGATCTGCTGTTGAAACATTACTCCCAAAGACTGTTGAAATGCATAACATGAAGCTTCAGAGACAGACAGTTTTATTAACAAGAGGCTTAATTTTAAACAGTATATACAAATCACATGACTTTTCCAAAGTTGGGACCACCTAGTAATCTGTCAAAACAAAATTATGCTAATGAATTACAGAAGCATCTGTGTAATGCAACCACCTCTTTATTGAAGTACACCTTTATACAATCCTTCCACAGATTCCTGTACTGTGAAATCCTCTCAGGACGCAGCGCTGCACAGGTTTGCAAATCTCTCCTACACACCACATGAATAAAACTGTTGCCACTTGCACCTCTCAATTTTGCCTGCCCATACACTTCAGTGTTCCATGGTATGCAACACCAAAAGGCACTGTTCTTCTTTGTCAAAAAAACCCAAAAACAGTTTGAAGTTTACTATGTTTAAGTACAATGATTTGCAGGGAATAGCAGGATTTTTTTCAGGCAATGCCCAAGAGTTAAAATTTATCATAAGCCAAGCAAGGATGAACCAAAAAAATTCTACTTTTCACTTGCATAATTACTTCCTTTCCATTTCTGTTTTTTCATGGAAGGTTTCACTGCACAACAAAGAAAATGGCAACTCTTTACAGACTTTGAATACAACAGCACAACTTTATTGCAAAAATATATAGTAAACTCAGTATTCTCAAGTTTTGGAGAAAAATAAATTTTATCTCTGAATTCACCCATAGCAGTAATTCACAACAGAGTTGCTGAAGATACAAGTTTCTTTCATTATAACCTAATTTAAAACTTTATCCGGACTCCAATATTCTACTAATAGTCACCACTTTGGTTCTCTTAGCAGAGACTCTATGAGAGGAGTTCAAGAGACATGTGAGAAACACCAATGTCCAACTAGTGTCAAAGATGCTTTCCCAACTGATTTGTATAATCCT
This sequence comes from Toxostoma redivivum, assembly GCA_013397375.1. Taxonomy (NCBI): domain Eukaryota; kingdom Metazoa; phylum Chordata; class Aves; order Passeriformes; family Mimidae; genus Toxostoma; species Toxostoma redivivum. Next base: position 278,274 of record VXBI01006453.1, on the reverse strand, counting down.
AACAAATCAAGCTACTTAAACAATAATGATTATTTTCAACTGAAAACATTTTAAATGTACTATAAAACTCGTAAGATTTATGTTTGAGGTTAGCTATACTTGTGGCAAAAGTCTTATTCTGCACAGTTATAATTGCAATATATAAATAACTAAAGGTTATACCACAAAGAACAGCTTGAATTTTACAGAACGATTCTGCTCATACTCATAGGAATTAGTTTGGTAGACACATCAGCAAAGGGCATAATTCAACTGTTCATACAGTGAGAATTTTGGAAAAAATAAAGATACATACACAAAACAATTGATCTGTGTACACTGAGAATTCATTCAGTTGCAGAATAAAATCAGGACTTTAAACAAAGCTTTGACCTGTGAACAAAGCGAATTCAGCCAGCTTTTAACCAAATCTAAAAATAGCTATCTATTTTACAATGGCTTACAAGAACACCACTGAAGAGCTTCACTGACTTCATCTATTTCCCTTATCAAAAACTATGTCAAACCAATCTCAGTTTCTCAATAAGCACTGTGTCCAGCAGAGTTTACCAAACTTTTATGACAAATAAGAAACTGTCCAGCTTCTCTGCATATTTGTATGAGGAAAATCCACCGCACGTCTCTCCTTGCAATGTTTCTTATGTAATGGCTAACCCAGTGCTCTGTCTTATCAAAACCAATCTGTTTTACAATTTAAACAATCCACAGGTTCTATCCTGGAAATACTATAAAAACCAATCCAGATGCATTTGTCACAGCACTATGAATATCTATTCTACAACTACTTGATGAACAGCTACCCTAATACAAGTTTTACTTTTCTGGAACCTATAGGCCTGTCATTTAAATCAACAACAGCTGCCATAGCTTCATCACGAGACTCAAATGCAACCATTGCTTCTCCAGTGGGCATGCCTTTTTCATTGTATTTCAAGCACACTGAACCAGGGATCACTTGGTAACCGTAAAAGAAATCCAAAATTTCATCCACCGAAACAGTAAAGGGCATATTCTGCACTTTAATGACAGTCGGCCCTGGCTTCCCAGACCCTGTTCCAAAACCCGGGGGTCCACCAATATGTATGTTTCCTGGCCCGGGTCCAAACCCTGGAGGTCCACTTAAATGTCCAAGACCGCTAGCAATTGCTGGAGGACCAGCACCAAAGGCAGGGGGCCCACTTAAATTGCCGGGACCATTACCAAATGTCTGAGGACCCCCTGCAAACCCTGCTGGTCCACTCAAATTAGCAGGACCACCTGCAAAACCTGGTACCTCAATACTCGCACCAGGTAAACCACTAGCTGCAACTGTGGGTATTCCTGGTCTAGAATCAGGAAAGCCACCTATTCCAGGTGGTGGTAAAGGGGGACCAAATGTGCCAGACCCACTGAAGTTACCAGGGAAATTGAACGGAGGACCATTATTTGCTTCTTTAGCATTTCCCCCCAAGAAGGCATGCTCATCTCCACCAGGGCCCTGTGCTCCTGGCACTGCTGCGTTTCCCTGGATCGGTATTTTCAGGATTTTCTTCCCTTGAGATGGTGGGTTTCTCTCAATATCTCTCATTTCTTCTACAGTTATCAAACGCAAATTTACATCTCTTCCATTCAATTTTTTACGGTGCAAGCGCTCTGCCTTACGAGCATCTTCTTCAGCTTTAAACTGAACCAGTGCTTGTCCTAAACCCTGCCCATTATTATCAACAAGAATTTGTAGAGAGTTTTCTTCTACTGCCAGTCCCTCTAGAAACTGAAGGATTTCAATTTTTGTTATATTGTATGGAATATTAGATATATGTGCACACAGTTTTGGCAAGCCTGATTCTCCCTCAGCATTCATCAAGATTTCTCTCTGGTCATAGCTGAAGTTCTGCAATCTTTTACGTATCATATCTATTTTTTCTAACATTGCCTTTTTAGTAATTGGATGTACCTGAATGAAGCGATTCCCTATGTACTGCTTATGATGACACAAAGCTGCTTTATAATCAGCTTCATTCCTAAACTCAACAAACCCCTCTCCAATTGCCTTCCCATTAGGTCCATAAGCTATATAAATGCTGTCCTCAACTATATCCAGCTTTTTAAAAAAATCTATCACATGTTTGTTCTCTGATTCAAAGGGAAGACCTTTCAAATAAACACAGAAACCATGCTCATGGGGAGATCTCGACCGCGACCTTTTCTGTCCAGTGGGAGATTTGGACCTAGGATGAGCCTGGGGAGGAGGATGTGCCTGCCCAGAGGGACCCATGGTTTGCTTGAAAGTTATGTGGCCTCCAGCAGCTACCCACTGTCTCTCTGTTGCAGGACTAACTTCAACATAGCGCTGAATCATCAGCATTCTGTTTCGCTTCAGTGCTTCAAATGTATCTTGAGGAGAAAAAAACTTAACTAGTCCATTTCCATTATTTCGACCTACATGATCCTTCAGCATATGGATTGCATCCACACGGAGCCCAAGGAAAAAGTCTTTCACATCAGATTCTGTTGCAGTAAAGGGCATTCCATGAACGCTGACATACAAATCATCAGGATTGATTGGAATTGGCTTGACACTACCTTGAGAATTCATTTGGATAGGATTTACAGGATTCATGGGACCAATAAACAATGGATTCAAGCCGCTGTTCATATTGACTGCTGCTCCAGACCCATTCATTCCAGTGGGTAAGGGTGCTACAGGTGGAGGATTCATAGGAGGCATTCCTGATATGGGTGGCAGAGGCGTCATTGGAGGTACAGGGGGCACAGGGGGTATTGGAGGAACTGGAGGAACAGGAGGCAGTGTGGGTACAGGAGGTGGAACAGGTATAGGGGGAATAGAAGGCATTGGTGGCAAAGATGGCATAGCTGGGATAGGAGGAATTGGTGGAGGAGGTACTGTGTTCATTGGGGATGCTGTGCTAGGTATAGTTGAGCTAAATGTTGGACTACCAAAGGTACTCCCAAGATTTGGAGGTGCAGTCCCAATACTGGCAGTAGAAAACGTGGATATGTTTTTATTGCTTTCATGCACCGTAGTAGAAGCAGTTACTACACTAGGAGAAGGATTATTAAAGTTAGGTACAGTAGTAGGTAAATTAACCCTTCCACTCATTCCAGAACTAGGTGGTGGTCCTGACCTGCTAGCATTTGCTGGTGGCATATCTAGATTGGCAGTTTCAAAACGCCTACGACTGAGCTCTATCATGTTCTGCATTTCAGTTTTACTGCTCAGCAACAACGTTACTTTTGACCCTTTAATTGTACCACCTGTGCGCATCATACCAAGCCTTGCATCTTCATCAGTGGCAAAAACGATGAAAGCCTCACCCAGTTCACCCCCTACAATATGCACGCCCCCATCAGGAATGGTCAATCCAGAGAAGAAGTGGCGAATGTCCATGGTCCCCGCCACAATCGGGAGACCTTGCAAGCGGATGACCACAGCCATGCTGCGCTGAAACAACACACACCTGCAGATGAGAAAAGGCAACGGCTATGTCAGACTACTGTTTGTGACACCATGCAATTACCTACAGACACCATCTACTATATTTTTTTATATACACCTAATAACATCTTGCACAGATTAAGCGTGTTTATATTCCAAGTTCCTTATTCATGTTTATTTACTTCATACAGAATGAAGTATTAAACATTTACCAACACCATCAGCATACATTTTGCACTAGAAATTCCAAAACAGCTGTGATACTAAGACCCACAAGTGTCAGTTAAAAAACACAAAGGAACATCAAAAATCAGAACTATTACATCAGTAGTTCAATATTTAATAGAATGTAAGCAAAAGTATTTTAGCCACACAAAATTAATTTACTATACACTGATAAACAGTATATATACAGTATCCACTGTACCTGACGACATGACTGAAAAATTCTGCACAGATATGGGAAACAAACAGTTCCCTTTAATCTGGGGAAGGATTTTACCCCCTGCCAGGTAAAGACAACTAGAAACATAACAGTGGGTTGGTTGAGAACAAAACTCCATTCTGACAACCAGCAACTGTGAAACTCACAAGACATCCTGACAGGGACCATCTATATTATACTGACGTCATGTTTTTCTTCTTGCAAAGGCAAGAGGTCCAGGTGACCTGAAGCTTGCTATTATAAACTAGTGCCAGACATTCTGTGACAATAGAGACCTCACCTAAATTAAATTAACATCTATACCTATCTAGCTAGATATATGACCTTCACAATTCTCAAAAACATGGTATTTTTTAATAGTTGCAGGTATTCTGTCTAGCATGACCCCTTTATGTCTCAGACATAAGTAAATTAATTTTATCTCCACAGCTGGCATTAGTAGATACTTAAGTTAATTCTGAACAGCTAGATCTGAACAGTTACCTTGAGACCTCAGAAGTCTGAGGGTCCTATCAGTAGTTGAAGATAAAGAGAAAATTAGATACTTGTCACTTATGCAAACCTCCAGCAAAGGCTGAAAGCATCACATTTAACAATATTAGCACAATTCAACAGTTCAGAAGCCAGTCTCTCATCCTAAACCATCAGCAATAGCACCATGCGTCACCAGAGCCACTTCATCTCTGAAACTTCTTGATTTCCTAAGTACAAGCCAGTTCAATATCTGTATGGAAGATCTCCAAGGCTCCCATAAGTGACATACCAATAGTATTAACTCAGCGTTTGAAATCGAGAATGAACCAGATCACAGAATGACAGAACTGTTTAGGCTGGAAAAGACCTTAAGGATCGAGTCCAATCAGATGCCCCAATGCAACGTCACAAAGCTATGCATCAAAGAATCCTGATCATTACCAAAGCTCTGACCAACTATAATCAATAGCCATCTCCCAGCAATTCAGCTATATCCCAGCATACAGTCAAATCTCTAAGTTGGCTCCATTTGTTTGTCCAGGTCATGCAAACACATTAGAGAAGGCAAGTCTTGAATGACTAGGTAAAGCCACAATTTAACCAGGTAAGGCTGAATTCAGTACTTAATAAAAACAAAAGTAACAGTTCCTCTACAGGGTCAAAAAGCAACAGTTCTTTTGTTTGCATGATGGAACCTAGGATTACTAAATGAGTCCTTTAAGTATTTTGTTTCTGTTGACCAACCACCAGAGCTAAACCCTTCAACACACTAATGAACTTAAGCAATGTCCTGGGGTATTACAGGGTATTGCCCCACAGCTAACACCAGACACCAGGAAAGTGTGGAGGACCTTTCTCCCTGAAAGAAACAGCAAACAAGCCCATTTGCACCAAATCAGCTCTGCTGTTTTAGTTGCTGTGCATGAATGTTGGATTCCTTACTGCACCACCCTGAGAGAGAGACTAGAACTTGCAGTTCTTAAAATAAGATTTTTTTAAAAAGAAAAACCACCACTACGAAAACCCCTATTCCACCAAGGAAAGACAGCAACAGAAAGGCTTATGCTATATACTAAGCTTTGGGGACAATTTTTTTTTTAAGCAACTTTTGCATCTCCATGGTGAGGTAACAAGCAATATCCTTGCCTTTACCTCTTACGGTGGAATTACATTTAATCTGAAAACACAATTCATTGCCCAATCATTTTCCAACAACAAAATAACTTGCCCATGAGGAAAAAAACACAAGTTAAAGTAAGGACTACCTATACTATCTAAAACATCTAAAAACATATCTAAGACTTTTTGCACTGTTTTAAAAAGCAGTGTTTTATAATGATTCTGTTGTTTAAATTTCCCTAATATTGATGACAACCTCTGAAATTAAAGTTAAAATGAAAATTCTGTCTCCTTTAAAGAAGCTGTATTAAAGAGCATTGTAAACACAAGGTTTATGTTGTGCTACAGAATTGCTTTTGAAGTGATCCTGAGAGAAGCAAAAGTACAAAAGGTACAGGGTACAAAAGTATCCCTGGCTTTGCATTTATGCTTTCAAAACTGGAATACTGCTCAAAGTAAATCCTGCCAGCAGGTTTAGATTCCTTCTACTAACTACTTACACATAGAAATTCGTTTCAGAAATTTTTATGTATCAGAAGTTAAGGACATTTGAAGTTTCTTGTGTTAAATGGGAGACTACTTTTAGCTATTTCCTTAATGCAAAAGAGATGACAATCTGATATAGCCATTGGTTAAACAAAGGCAACTTGGGAAGGTGTGTGTACTAAGGTCTGCTGGTTTGGAACACTGTACATTCTTTAACAGAACTGACACCTGCTAGATAACTGCATTTATAAATTATTTCATTAATCCAGCCCAAAAGATAAAGCAACAGATAAAGTCACAGAAGAGTTCAAGCATTTGAACATTTACATAACTTCTGGGATAATGCAAATCTTTCAGTTCTGCATTAAATTCAAAACTTCATAAAAAATGCTAAGGGTGTACTTGAAGTCTTGTTACTAAGTACTCTATTCAGATCCATTAAATCACTATTGACAAAAACTCCAGAGAGCTGCTCACGCATATACTCACTAGAAAAACTATTTGCAACGACTTCAGTGTAGTTAATTCCACATAGAGTGTTCAGCAAATGCTTGCTTAATATTAAGCAAGAGCTGACAGTAACATGGTCTGAATAAAAAGAATTTTAAGGACTTGACTAAACAAATATTTTTGACAAAGGAACACGTAAAACAGCTGCTTCAATTTTTCAAAATTTTGATGCTTAGACAAAATAGTAGTGTCAATTCTGTGATTTATGGAAAAATCAAGCACCAAATGGGCCAAATTTTAAATTTCTAGACACTCACAAACCACATTTTTTGCAAAATGCACTTAGAAGATTATAATCCACTTGCTCAAATTTTCCAAGCAATGAAAATGCAAAGCTTGCTGAAATATTTCACTGTTCACTTGCAAAGACCAGTACATGCAGAGGCAACATTAACTTCAGACACAAAACAGGCCGCACACCAGTTCAGCAGGCACTGAAGGTTTTTTGTTGGGCTGTCAGACATGTTCTCAGGCTGCCTCCTTTTCTCCTGGTACAAAAAGATACTTCAAGGCAAAAGTGGGTTTTCTTGCCATTTGTGTGTTTCGTTATTTGTGGAAAGACAACATCCTAGAGGTGTACTATGGACAATCCATCCCCATTTGCAAGTCGCAATCAAAGCTGGATATTTACAGGCTGACGACAGTCAACCTGATTCAACTCATTTAACATGCCTTGACAGTAATATCTTTTAAAGTGTTGATGTTACACTGGAAAAAAAAAGAGGTGTAAAAGATGACAATACTATTTATCTCAAAGTGCTAGTTAGTAAAATAAGAATAATTTGGGTCATACATATAAATTCACAAGCACACCAGACTAGCCTTTTAAGATGTATGGATTTACAATAGAGAAGTTCAGAAGATTCATCCTAGTCCCTGGGGAGTATTAAAGTACAATACCCACTTGATACACACACACACACACATATATTTGGCAATTCTTGGGGGAAGACTAAGAACTGCAGAACCACTGGTACTGTAGGAGGAATTTTAAGTATGAGACTGTCTTGCAAAAGTTAAAACTGCAAACTACAGTTTCGTCTTTTATTTTAAGGCTAAAATCAACCTGTTATAGTCATCTTTGAGCCAATTTGAAGCTATCTGATCCCTTTAAGTGCTGCAAAACCTAATTAGAACCAACTGATGTATACTTCTACACTCCCAACAGTTACAAACACTTAGACCTGCGGCTTGCAGCAAAGTAACTGCATTTTCCAACAGTGCAAAATAAATGGGAGCGTGTTCCAGACTACCACATGCTGATGAAGCAACAAAACATTAGTTTGGCAGAAAATTCTGTTTATAAGAAAAACACTGCCAAAACCACCATCACCAGTGGTGAGTAGAAAAGCTACAGATTATCTGACTCAAGTCTTTTGACACAAATTCACAGACTCCAAAAGCTTCACGTGTTTCTCAGGATATATTCAATATGCATATAAAGAAGTCTTCAATTCAAAAGCTCTTACCTGCAAAGACAGATGTTTTTTTCTTAACAAGTAGCAGAAGCCAAGCCAATCCTGTGGGCAACCAATTAAAACCAACTTTTAGACTGCAATAAAGAATAAATGGAGGCAAAAATCAATGCAGGCAACACAACAGCAGTAACAGCCCACAAAGAACTGTATACATAGAATTTCAAACCTGCAACCACCACAAGGCACTGCAACTTACAAGAGTCATAAGGGTGCATTTTCTATACATTATCTCCATATGACTTACTGGCAATTGCATTGTAGAGCTTTTGTATGGTTTCAAGACATAAATATGCCTTCCACAAAGAATACAGAAAGAGCCAGAAAGCATTTAAAGAGTCTTTCAAAGGCAAAGAACAAGAGTTAAATACTTGAAAGCCCTGAATTCTACCAAACCCTTGCTCCATCAATAATAATATTCCTTCCTCCAACTGTGCATCTACTTACTCGAACAAAGTAACATAGAGCAAGCCATACCTAAGAAAACCACCCTAGAGCTGCAGCTGAACAATCCGTCAAGAGTCACACCAGCTGGTGAAACTAAGTGACACTTCACAGCCATGTCTAGGCAGTCAACTCCACAGAGCACACAGCAAGAACTACCGTGAGACACTCTACTTTCATTTGTAATCTGCTATTTCATCACCCAAATCCTGATCAAGTGCCCATTTTTTTTATCCCTGTATAAAAATTATCTTCCCAGGTTTACAACTCAACAAAAAAGCCAAGCATTTTAAGTGGCAACACATGTATTTCGTATTTAAGGATGGCACAGAAAACCTTCGCTCTTTCATGTCTTGGCAGATCACCTCACGCTAAAATTCTTTGGAAAGCCACTGAGAAACGAATCTCACTAAGAACAGATAACTGCCTCCTCCTCCTCACACCACCTCACACAACAAGCTGGTTTCAGTTACAAGCATCATTACCAAATTGAACTTAGAGCAAGAAGTACTAATAAATCCTTCACAAACTCCCTAACAGAGGGAATTAAAACAAACATAGCTGTTTGAACATCTTCCAGGACATTAACAGCAGACTCATAAGTGAGAAAGATACAACTACACTATACAGACTTACATTAAAATGGCAAATGCATTTAGAAAAATAAGACTTTTCTTTATTAGACCTTTAAGAGAAACATGCAATCCTATATTAGGACTCAACTATATACTTTCATGTATAGCAGTGTCAATTAGCAGTTTACAAAGAAAGAAATGTAATCACCTGAAAAACCGTTTCATGCAAAACCACACCTGCTTCAAGCAGCAGATAAATCTTTCATGCATAAGGAATTTCCCATTTAGAAGAAAAACACAAATTATTAGATAGATTTCCAGTATAGCAACCACAGCGTTGCATTCGTTCCTCTTCACAACACTGAAAACAAGCTGAAGATTGGCAGTGTACTAAGGCAACATGAACAAAACCAGGCAGCATTCAGAACAGAATTCAAAAGAACTCCACTCTGCTATGTTTAACTTCTCCACCAAATACCATCTACTTTTCATTTCAAGTCTCAAATATCTCAACTTGAAAGAAAACCATCAATGCCTTCTGTAGGCAAAAATAACCTTTCCAATCAATGGAATACGTAAGAGCACATTAACTAGACAAGCATCGGGTAGAGCACAGGTGTTGCCATATAACGCTGGCACCACACCTCTGGGAGTTCTCCGGAGAAACTCCACAACTCCCTGCCAGCTGTACAGAAAGGCTCAGCATCCGCTGAACACACAACAAACGATTAAACCAGAGGAATCCACCAAGGAAACAATCAGCCGATTTGCCTGCCTAACCCCAGTAGATCAAGGTGGGGAAGCAAACCACTAATAACAACAGGTAAGTTTAAGAGTCAGTAAAACCAGAGCCATGAGGTTTTTGCGAAAGAAAACTCACACTGTATATTTTCGGGACCCATCTGAACACTAATTCGTTTTTGTTTTTTTTTTTGGGAAGGGTGAGTTTAAGTCGTTTTCTTAGTTTATAGCATTTGAGGGAGGGGGTAGCATTTTGTCTGGTTGGTTGTTGCTATTTTGTTTTTGTTTTTTTTTTAGCGAAGCTGATTTTTACTAGCAGAAGAGAGCGTTGCTTTACGGAACAGCAACTTCGCTGGTATTTATAGGGTACCCCCGACAAGCGGCGGCAGCGCCGCAGACACCGGGGGCCTTCCTCCCCGCAAAGTGCGGAGCGTTTGCCTCGCTTCGTCCCCCAGGGCCGGGCAAGGCGCAGCCGCCCCGCC
>VXBI01006453.1:190072-264321 GCA_013397375.1 Toxostoma redivivum | reverse complement strand
ATTTCCAAAGGTGGGCAAAAAAAAAAAAAAAAAAAAAAAAGGTAAAAAAGCAGGAGCTCACTGGACAGCACCACTTCCTTGGAGCAGTGTTCTGACAAGCTCAAGAGGAGCTGAACCCAAGAGCTGTTCATCAAGGCCTAGTGAGCATTTTTCAGATCATGGTGCAGCCTGGGGGTGGGATGATGCATCACCATACATTTGCATCCAATCAGTAAGAGCGGGATAGACTGAAGTTCCCAAAGGCTTTAACTGCATTCAGTGAGGTACAGCTAGATGTTTCATTCTTTCTGTCATGGGGGAAGTATCTCCACTATACATTTTTCCTCATCTTGTTCTATAAACATTTCAAATAAACATCTGTTACTAGTATGAGAGTTTCACTAAGCTTTACATGTAAAATTTTTATTTTAAATCTTATAAAATAAGAGGTGGTCAGAATCTTCAAGATTTGAGGCTCACTTTTTTCAAAATAACCACAATTTAAGCTATTTGAGTTAAAAAAAAATCAATCAGGCATTGAGTTTGAGAAGAATGACTCTTCAAATGTCAAACGTTGACTCAATGACAGCAAACTTTTACCAGTGTTCACAGAAAAGTTTACCCTTTTCTGTTGCCAAATGAAAGCTGCAATTCAGCAACTTATTGATTGTCCTGCATGGCTCACCCAAAAAGGTGGATCTGAAAAGACTGACAACAGCCGAGTTTAATTCTTATCTGTAATTTTTTATCATTCTCAAAACAAAGAACAATTCATAAACATGTATTTTTAAAACATGCTAGGGAAGCATGTTATCACATACTTAATCCAGAAAATATACACGGCCCAAGGATAAAACACATTTATGCATATATGGTAGTTTAAAAAAGATTGTGATGAAATATAAGGTGCCAGCACTACAATATTAAAACTGCTAAAGCTAGTCATTTCAAATAGAACAACCAAGGATTAGCTTTGCATTACAAACAACTAAATCTATCCTTAGTAACAAAAAATGCACAAGCTTCTGTAACACAATCCATCTTGTGAGATTCAGGTTCAGCTTTTACACAACACGGTTGATCCTCGAGGTAGGTTCCATCCCAAACTGAAGGTGAACATATTGTCTATGGGGTATACCAAACTTAACAGCTAACACAGCATCCATCAATCAGCACAACTAATTTGAGAGCTCTTTGTTTTGCACTGAATAAAAGGCACTTTGCCATATTGGGTACAGTTTCTTACTGGAAAGATCACCAAAGATAAAAAAGGAGAAACACTGATATGAAATAATCTCATCAAACCCCTTTTTAACAGATACTTCCCCCGGCATGTGCAGGGAATGGATTCCCATGCGAATCTCTAGTCAGACAGTACAGTCTGTGAGACAAAGAAAAGTTCAGTGCCAGGTGTTCTTATCTCCAGACAAAATATACAGGCTGAGCTGGGCAGACTCCTTGCAGCAACAGAAACCAAGGGCCCACAGCCAAACCAAATAACAGCAAAGGTCTCACAACAAGGGGAGAAACAAAAAAAAAGAAACAAGAAAAATAACCCCAAAACCCCACAGTGCCTTAAGACATTGCACTGTACCTGCTCTCCCCACCACCTTTACCACTCATACTCCCACCTAACTGGTGCTGCCATCAAAGCTGACATATTCTGACTATCCCCTCCCCCTGTCATTCAAGTTTTCTTTCCTCACTGAGAAAAAATTGCATGGAAAAACCCAATGGAGGGGACAGCAAAGTGCATCATAATTGTATCATAAACTCTGGAACACAAAAGAATCTTATGGATTAATGCACACACACACTAAAGAAAAGACCCCTACAAAAAAAAACAAGGAAAATGAGCCAAAAATACTCAATTTCAGAAAAAAAAAGTTCTTAACTGCACATACAATTTATCTGTGAAGGCACATAGCCACACTGAGGCATCCCTTTCCTCTAGAGATCCAAATGCCCTCCTATCTGAGAATTTCTCGCAGTACAAGGCATTTTGAGAGGCAAAACTCAGCTGATGTTGCAGGATACCCACCTCAAACAAAACAAATTGGCAGCAGGTCTGTGGTGCAAACACAACAGTGACTTGGGATGAGTTACATCGAGAAGCAACCTCTTGCCAGAATTCACTGGCCTGGGACTAATACGCTGATTTAATTTTCTGATTAGAAAACACATTTCTGAATAAATTACATTTTAGCATAAATTTCTGTGTGCCAATAGGAACACAGTGGGTGTCAGATCAGCCTGCCTTTCTCCATGATAAAAACTAGTTTCATTTTTGGCTTCTTAGATTTTGTGGTCTGAAAGGGTAATTCTCCAGTCAAATTGCAAGTGTCAGAAAACAGAAGTGCTGCATAATATGCTTAAGACAGTACAGAAAAATGCATTTTAATCCATATCTAGTCCACGGATAGCAATGCTTTCTTAGTGCTGAGTCCATTTAATGCTTTTGAGGTCAATTCCATCCTGCACCATTTCCCAGAGAGGGCTGTAAAGAAAAGGAGAAAACTGAGAGCTAGCTAAAATGCACAGGACAACATCAATAATAATTAAACAGATTTTATCAATGACACAAGGAATTAGGAGATATATATCTGCCTGTCTTGCCCTCCTGAAGGTCAGTGAGCTTCAGATGATCAGCCCTCAGCTGTGTTCTCAACCAAAGATAAAAGAGATGAGAGGGCAGCTGCTCCACCTCATTTCTTGCTCCCACTTTCAGCATAAAGCACTGGTGTCTGAGACTGAACCCTGTCCAGATGAGTCACCAGTTTTTCAGTTTCACCAGAATAAAACAACTTATCAATACATTAACTCAGTAATACCACCTCTGGCTTAAAACCTCCTAGGTACTGCTCTATGTGCCTGCCCTACTCATATTCTTTCTCTGATAAAGGCAGGATCTGGGAAAAGGTTTGGTGTCAGGTTTGTTTCCTTAGAAGTTTGTCACTAATGTTAAAATCAGGCTCCTACCCTGGGGGACACTTGCTGATACAGAGAAACACCACCAGATTTTTGAAGCAAACAATTACTTTCAACTAAATAAATCCAATTCTTCCCATGATTATCACACCTAAGAAGTTTTTGTGTTTAACGAGACATTGTCTCACCTCATTTCCCTCAGCCTCTTCACGTGCTGTATGCATTTCTGCACTGTATAATCCACTTCTTCTTCTGTAGTGAAACGGCCAATGCCAAACCTAAATCAAAAGGAAATCATTAAGGAACTGAGTAACAAGCATATGGAGGGGGTGGAACAAATACACCATTTACTTTTATCAGGAAAGAAAAATATGTGGAAGCATTAGGGCAGACCACACCACCTTATAGATGAGTGAGCCAAGTCTTCATCTGTTCCAATTGCCCGCAAAACATAGGAAGGCTCCAGAGAGGCTGATGTGCAAGCACTGGGAAAGGGAAGGCAGGGAAATGTCAGACTTTTACTTAATCTCCTCCAACAAGGAACAGAACACTTACCCCTTTACAATACCCTGTATCAGCTTCCCCAGCTTCCGAGACAAGTGAATACAAGCAAGTACAGTGACATTTCTGCTACTGAAGAAAAAAAGAATACAAGGGGCAGGCATTATTGAGAAATGAGAGTAATAAATTAGGAGCATAAGGAAAGGAGAGAGAATACAGATAATACACAAGAATAAACAAAATGCCACATAGAGGTAGCAGGAATGCAGATTAAGAGGTAGTTGAAGTAGAGGCTGTGAAAAAAAGACAAAGACAGAAACCATCAGAGAAGATAACACACCAGGAACATAGAAGGGGAAAAAAAAGACTTCACAAGCTGCTGTTTGGCAGCAGAACAAATAAATGAAAAACAGTGCACAGAAGGATCTAGAGCAAGATGATTGCAGCTGTCAACAGGGAGAGCTTCCACCTTGCAGCAGTGTACAGAACTGGTTACATGCTGTGACTGTTTTTACTGGTAGCAACACATACTGTAAACAGCTCCCCACTGCACAAAGTAGAGACACAGAAGAGATCTTCATATTACAGAAGTGTTTGTCTTCAGGGATGGTCATGTGGAGACTTGTTCTTCCTGCTCATAGTGCCAACCAGTTTCTAATTAGGATATGCTGACCACTTTGGTCTCAAAGGTGAGAGAAGGAGAGGAAGGGCATCCTTACACTCCATTCATTTCATCATGAACATCAGGTTTGTCTTGGTAACTGAATTGCTTGTCACTCCTGTAGTCAGGAGAGCTCCATAAAAGCATGTGAAAAATTTCTTTCTTGCTTTTGCATTTAACACAGGAACTATGAGCTGATTTAGTTCAGATATGTGCCCAGCCTCACTAATTGCAGTTAAAATCTGCCAAAGGACAGAAGCTGCTCAAATCTTGGTGGCCTTTAGAATGAAAGTGTCACCAGTACAAGTCAAGGCTACTCAAATAACCAGTTTGCAAGGCTAATAGGTAGGAATTTCTGGGTTAGTTTTTGTGGTTTTGTGGGGGTCTTTTTGTTAGGATATTTTTTGGTTTGGTTTTTTTTTTGGTTGGTTGGTTTTTTGTTTGTTTTTGTATTTTTTGGCTTTGTTTGTTGTTTTTTTCTTCCAGGATAAGTAAATTTCACCTTCAGTTGAAATGTGTCACTTAAACACCACTGTAGAATGTAATCAACATCAGGCTGACAATAATTGTATATTAACTGAATATACAATTCAACTGATTCAATAACGGAAATATGGGGCACAGAGGAGACTACTACTTAGCTTTTACCTCCATTAGCAGATGCTATTTTCTCTCAAAAATACACTCCTATCCTTCCCATACATTCCACATACCTTCCAGAAGACAAAGCCACATCTTTCAGAGCCATCAGAAGACTCTCCCCTTCCACATATGCAAAAGATAAATTGATGCATCCTACATACAAAAGATGAAATAGAAAAAAGAATCCATCAACTAAAATCTTAGGTAAATTGCTCCCTGTAAGGCAAGACTTGCATCATGTGCTCAAGTGCATTACTCAGCCACAGCCATTATGGAGCCAGACAGTACTAAGGGCTCCAAATTTTGCTTGAGTTACCTGGATAGCGATGGTCTTGATCTCCATTCATCACCACATCAGGAACTTCACTCATTATTTTTGTAACCAGTCGTTCTGCCAGTTGGGAGATTCGCTTATGGTCATACTAGCAGAGAGATCAGAAAAGACACAAATAATAAACAGTGTACAGTCTGACTGCACTCAAACTGCTTCATGTCACCAGCTGCAAGCAGAATTAAGTAACTGGGTTTGGCCAGAAAAGGGAAAGAACGCAGCTGAAATTTAAACTCTCCAACTTTGCCTGCTCTAGACACTGTTCTAAAAGAGAATAACCCCTTGGCTCCTAGCTAGCTCAGTCTTCACAAATGTTTCAAACCATTACAGAAGTTCCACATACATAAGCTGCCAAACTGACTTTAAAGCACTGAGTTCCTTGGGTTTAAATACAAGTTAGGCAATGCAGAAGACGATGCATTTTGCAACAAGAAAGGGCACCTATTACAGCAAGTGCCTCTTATTTCCTGGGAGCTCTCTAACTATCCCACAGAGAGACAGACTTTTAAATTACTATGAATTCAGCTTTTACAGTGAGTAACCTGCATGGTGAAAACTGCCCATGTGCAATGTCTTGCTCTAGAGGTCACTTATACCAAGAAAGCAGTAAGGTCTGGGATAGCTTTGGCACACAGAACTGGCCACATGCAATTCATGTTTGTTTACACTTGAAAAAGTTAAAAGAAGACTAGGCTAGCTCCAACATCAATTGGTTTTAAAATGCTTTAACTCTGCCAGGCAAGGAGGAGAATCCAAATCTGAGGCTCAGTGCAGAATTCAGACTCTGCAGGCTCCCTAGCCTCAACTTCCATAACCACACAGCTCAGATGGTGGAATTCTGCCTGTCTCCTGGAAAGAAGCTTGATACTTTGGGTGTAGATATCTGGCCTATGCATCCCATTGTTACTAAGTATTTTTACATTCCAGCTGTAAGGAAGGTATTGGTGCCCACAAACCAATGTAGCAGCACACAGAGGCTCAAACACCAGACCTAGCAAGTAAACTTTACTGTCCAAGCTAGGAAAAACAAAAATAAATTCTTAGTTGCAAAGCAGCAGTAAACTTAACAGGTACAATACATATAATAATGGACTAGGAAGTCTTATTTTTTCAATATACATTACATAAACATGACAGTCATTTCAAAGATACTGGTAATGCACATGTGCATAATGAAGAAGTAAATACAAGCACATAAAAGCCATATTTCACTAAAACTGACTGTCAATTGTAGTCTTGTTGTAGAAAACTATGACTCAGACTACTTCAAGACAAAATAAACTTTAGAAAGATCTTAAAATTACCCAAAAACATCCCTTAAATTCTCAAAACATTCACTTAATGCTAAAACATGAGAATCAAATTTAATTCAGTTACATGGATGCAAAAAGACCTAAGGAATCCAAGACCTAAATGGTGCTGTTATACTATTTTCTGGAACCCAGGACAAATATCTTGTTGCACATACCTCCATCTCTTGCTGTGCCACTTCACATGCTGCCCCCAGTCCTACTGCTAGAGGTGTAGGCACAGTCCCAGACCTCAGTCCTCTCTCCTGGCCTCCCCCACTCTGCAGGGGCTCCAGCCTGACGCGCGGTCGGCGGCGAACATAGAGAGCACCAACCCCTTGGAAGCAAGGAAAGCTGCTTTACCATATGCTCAGAGTTCTGAAATTGACTCCGAGCTTTGGTAACAGTCACAGCAAACACATACATGGACGCTTAACTGGACACAAATAAAGCAAACAAGTTCAGTATTATTTTCCAGGAAATGGGTCCTAGTTGATCCCCAGTGATCATGTTCAGGCCCAGAGAGCTTCAGCCATGGCAGCTCAGTTTCTTCCACTCTGCTTCAGCCACCCAAGGACTCAGCACTTCCCTTCCTTCCCACAATTCCTGTACACAGCTGAAGTTCATCCCCCTGCACTGAAGTTTTTATGTGCATTCACTAATGCTCTCTTACTGACTTCCAAATTCTTTCCCTGGACCACTAGGCAAGCACCAGTTCCAGGAGTCTTCTCTCTTTCTTCTCATTAGGAAGACTCACTTGGGGCAACAATTTTCAGCAGGTGGATTAGATGAGTCGGTTTTACTAGTCAGTCAATTTAATGCTGTACTCTCCTCATCTAGAAACCAAATTTTCATGTCTTCAAGTGCCCTGGTACACTTAAGGAGTGACTGTTACCACAGGAAGGACAGTTGCAACTTCCAGGCATGACAAACGGTGAAAATTTATGTCTGTCATCTGTGCAAAATGACTGGTTGAAAACTTAAGTTCTTGTCCAAAGATAATGTCTTCAGTTCTTAGCAGAACTCATACAGAAAAAAAACATGTTGAAAAATAAGAATTTTGTCTTTTGTTTCTAAATAGCACATAGCATACAGCAAACCTGATTTCTGGCTCTCTAACACCCACTGTCACAAACTAAATGGACCTTGACAATAATAATAGCTGGACTTTAAGTATTTGTGAGTCAACCAGAAAATCCATAACTGGATATTAAACCCCATTCTGCAAAGAAAATGCACAAATGGAGTTGGGGGAATGAAGCCACTGGAAGTAGAAAACAACCAAAAATCACCAATCAGCTACCTTTTTGGTCTCTTTGTTGCAAGTCACACTCTGGTCTAAACTTTGCCCTATAACCAGTGATTTCATTTCAATCATTTCAGCATCAGTTCTGCTTCACACCAAGCAGATGACCCCTGAAAAGCCTACTGCTGTAATGCTTCCACCATTATACAGCACTGTTTCTTCCTTCAGTGAAGCCACCTTAACCCATCTAGCACTAAAGATCCACTTCCTGCAGCTCTACTCCAGCAGCTACTCTGAAGTCAGTGCAACATCACTCGGAACAGTTTTCTACAGCTTAACTAACTGACACTATGACAAATGGATTTGACTTCAAACTTTGTGTATGTGAACCTACAATGGAAACAACAATTCCCTATAAAGAACTTCAGTGAGTACCTTTGGGCCCATAAATTTTATGGCCACTGATGCTCATTAGGTCAATTTTCATGTTGTTGACATCCATAGGAATTTTACCAATCGCTTGTGCAGCATCCGTGTGGAAGAAAACCTTACGTGCACGGCAGATCTCACCTGTAAAAAAACCACCAAGCCAAAACCAGATTATCTTAATGAATTGCTACATCCCAAGGATTTTGGCAATGGATCTAAAGCATCAGTGAATCTAAAACAACACCAAGTTATTGAGGTATCTGAAGTGACAAAAGCAGAAATGGGGGCTGTGATGCTTCTTTTACAGTGAAGTGGCTAAACCTGTGCCAAGCTGATGCCTTGACACAGGTTTAGGTAGGTAAGACTACAGTGAATTTCTTCAGTTGAGAAGTTAAAAAGTGTTCTGTTAAGAACTGAGATTATTTCCAAGTCCACACCTAACAAGTTTAAGAATAAATGAAATATCAAAGTCTCCATACAGGAATGACTCTGCAGTTGGACAAAATTGTTTTTTCTTGGTTCTTTTTCTTCTCAATGTCCAGTACAAGCCAGCCTTCCTTTCAAGTTTGTATTTGCCATGTATTTTTATGTCATTTCCTCTATTTTCCAAATTTTCCAACACTCAGCTTCAAAAACATTCTCAGAATTGTCACACACACACTACCACCTGAAGTCAGTTGAGCCTGACTAAA
Source organism: Toxostoma redivivum (assembly GCA_013397375.1). Lineage (NCBI taxonomy): Eukaryota > Metazoa > Chordata > Aves > Passeriformes > Mimidae > Toxostoma > Toxostoma redivivum. The sequence goes on along the minus strand of VXBI01006453.1, from coordinate 255,623 downwards.
ACATCACCACGCTAAAATATATGAAGGAACAAAATAACGTATTGTTCACGGGCAGTAAAAGTAACTGTTACTTATTTTTGTCATCAAAAAAATCTCAACACATCTTCCACAGAATCTGAACAGCTGTCCTCCGTGCAAGAGCTTCAACATGATACTTCACAAGATAAATAACCCTCCTTATCCAGCAAGGTCAGGCCACATGGTAACAGGACCTCAGGCCTGGCCTGTTGGACCTGTTATCAAGGTGTTTTGAGAACATACTGGCGGAACTAGAGCTGGTACCAGCTGTTTCTGGAATTTAAACATGGGACCATAGTAAGGACCTTGACAATATAAGCACAGGAGGAAAATAAGAATCCTTGGGCCTATAAGCAACTCACTGAGGTCAAATGCTTGTCAACAAAGAAACAGAACCTTGAAAAACCTTGGCAAAAATGTTGCTTTGAGCTTAATGAAGAAAAAAAATGCAGCAGCTAAGCAAGAAGAAAACCAGGTGCACAAGATGCCTGCCACAACCTAAGAAAACAATACCCTATGGAGTATGTACTCCAGAGCAGGGCCAAAGCCAAAATATTGCTAAAAACTCAAACATCTTAGGAAAGGATATCGTGAATATGAGTGTGCTGGTTTTGGCTGGGGTAGGGCTAACTTTCTCCGCAGTGGCTAGGATAGGACTGTGTTTTGGATTTGTGCTGAACACAGGGATGTTTAGAGAGATGTTTCTGACACTGCTGACCAGGGCTTGCACAGAGCCAAGGCCTCTTCCACCCCTCATACAGCCATGCTGGAAAGGGGGCTGGGGGTATGTGGGAGGCTGGGAGGAGACCCAGCCAGGACAGGAGACCCAAGCTTACCAAAGGGAAATTCCAGACCATATGACATATGCCACAGACTTTCATTATAGAAAGGTGGGAGGAAGAAGTGGAAGACGTTTGGAGTGCTGGTTTGTGTTCCCAAGTCACCGCTGTGTGGGATGGGGCCCTGCTCCCCTGGAGGTGGATGAACACCTGCCTGCCCATGCCAAGCAGTATAAAATTCTTTGCTTTTCTTTGCTTTTCTTTGCTTGTCTGCATGGTTTTTGTTTTCCGTATCAAACTGTCTCAACCCATGAGTTTCCTAGCTTTTACCATTCCAATTATCTCCCAAATCCTGCTGGTGGGGGAATGAGTGAGCAGCTGCAAGGTGCTTGGTTGCCAGCTGGGGTGAAACCAGGACAGAAAGGGTATGTATATATGTTTTGCTACTGTCACAGGAAACTTTATCAACAAATCATCTGGGATCCAGGGACCTGGAGGATCATGAGGGAGGCACCTGCTCACCATGCTTGCTGCAACAACCATGGCTCTCCAAGGTCTCCCTTCATCTGCTCCCTGTCATTCCACCTGTTGGCTCAGAGCCTGGCTTGCTCTCTTCCTTCCTCCTGTTCTAGAAGAGCTACAGCTCTTCAGTGGCCTTTTGGCCTACAAAAGAATTGTTCATGACTATATACGACAATAGTGGGGGAAGGATTGTCCAAGTGTGATTCTCACCATCCTCTCCCACTCCAAATCCTTCACATTTCTCCTCTTAAACACTACAAGTGCTCACTAAATCATTACAGTATATAAGTTCAGTTTTGGCCAGTTATTCTGTACAATTTTTTCATCCATCATACAATCCAATGAATCGCAGCTGATCCATCCAGAGCAGTGACTGCTACAATGCTCACCATAAAGGTACTGAATTTCATTCTCATTTCCCTTTTGAAATCAGATTTTTTGGGACAGCAGTATTATTTATTTCTATTACATCTTTTTATTTTAAAATATTTATGTTATTATTTTTCCTTAGCTATATTACACCTAATCTTTTGCATCAGTACCCTTTGGGGATGAAAACATTAACTAAAATGAAGCAGAAACAACCTTATCTGGTATCTAGAAGCCACAGTGTACTTACCAATGTCATGAATTGGCTGTTTTACTCCTATTTCATTATTTACAGTCATTACAGAAACCAAACTTGTATCTGGCTGGAATGCAGCCTCCAGTTCCTAGTGAAAGATTAAGAGTGACAGAAGTTGTGACTAACAGAAAAGCAGGATTCCTGTGCATATCTTCAATTTACCAGCAACTCAACCATCAGTCTCTCATTCGCAGCAAACACCTGGGGTTTTGTGAAACAGCCCTGGGGAGAACACTAACCCATGTGAACATTAAATGCCTGTAGGAAGAAGAGTTAATCATCTGCATTTCTGCAAGTCCTAACCCTTTGATGCACCTGCCACCCCACTTGATTAAATCAAATCTCAAGAGGCTTTGCTGTATCCTGTAAATTTCTCTGAACTATTTTCTTTAATGAATTAACCACCCACAGAACAGCTTAAGCCTCTTCTAGACAAGGTGAGGCTGGCTGTAAAGGAACTGCTCTTTACACAAAAGTCACAGCACACCTGCAGCAACATGCTCAGAAAACATGACTCATTATTGTGCCCACAGGCTGATCCCTTGCTCCCATCACACATACCACCACTCTCCATGGCAGGTGAGGGATTGGGAATAAAATTGCTGCTGACCTGTGCTACAGGGCATCAATGATGAACTAAAAACATACAACTTCTACATCTCAAGGCTGCAGCCAGTACATACAGGAGGGGTGGCTCATGGACAGCCATAGGAAGTAATGTAATCATTGAAATAATGCCTCGAGTACTGGGTTCCTTACAGGGTATACAACAGCTCCACCTGCACAGCAACAACTCAACAGTGGGACAGGAGGGGGATGTTTTGGTTGAGAAAAAGTGTAGGGCATTACACAGAACAGAAAATTCTTCTCCAGATCTGGCAGATTTAACTATGATTCTCATTCTACTTCGTGATATTTATCATCCTTTCCTCTTTTTCATCTAGAGGGCATAAGGTCTGGAGCATAAATTTGAAGCAAAAACCTTTTTTATTTTTAGTTTCTTTCTGTCAGAAACAACTTACCTTCAGATCTATGAGTCCATTTTTTTTAACAGGTAGATATGTGATGCGAAAACCTTCTGCTTCCAGGGAACGACAAGAATCCAACACACATTTGTGCTCTGTTTGTGTAGTAATGATATGCTTTTTTCTAGATTTATAGAACCTTGCAACACCCTGTCAGGCACAGCCCATGAAAAAGAAATTAGCCACTGAAGAAAGCAGGCACTACATAGTATGATTGAAAATAAGAAATTACTACTTAGATATAATTCATTTGGATCTTTCCTGTTTGACCCAAGTCATGAATCTAAAAGGTAATAATCCACATAATCCACAATATATATCTCCATCAGCATATGCTCTTCAAAGCATCTCACTTCTCAAAAACTCTGTGAAAATGTTCATTACTGTTAAGCTGTAGAAGCCATTAACCAAAGCATTTTTTTGAAAACTTTTGCAGTGGAGTCATAAACACTGAGAAGTCTGAACAACAAGATACACAACCTGGTCTTCATCAGAAATAAGTTTCTAATCCGCATGTCCACTGTATTCCACAATAAAGATTTTAATTACATTAGCAGAAGGATTGTATTTGGTGTATGCAAGATAAACATCAAATATTTCACACTGTCCTCAAAATCATGTCCTAAAATCATATTCATCCATGTATTTTCTCCACATATGTAAGAGAGTATCATAAAAAGTAAATCCAGAAATGCAAATATGTTATACTCCAAAATCTTAACATTTAAATTGTTTAGAGATGCATACAGTTCTTAAATACATAATTTTAACATAATAAATAAGAATTTTACCTTAATTGCCATATTATTAGATTCTGTTGCACCACTGGTAAATATAATTTCCCGTGAATCAGCTCCTATTAAGTCTGCAACTTGCTGTTTAAAAAGAAATACAAATTTGACTTGTTAAGAAAACATACAATTAATTCACTACAGCAAAATACATGTGAAATGTTTTCAAGAATGCTCCCTTAAGATTCAAAAGGATTGCAGCTGGTACCTAACAGTTATGCTACAAATAGTCTAAATATCTGCATAATAAAATACACAAGAAATCCACAGTCATTAGGAGTGGTATTAAGCATTAACCTGTTATAAAAGAGACAAAAGCTTAAGTAGACGAAACTTCATTACACATTACTCAAAAAAAAAAATTACAAACACCCTTACCTAAGATTAGAAGAATGATAAAATATGGAGTTAGTCCAATGACTGCAGCAACATGCATATGACTCCAGGAACCCAAAAATATTGAGGCATTTTTACTTAAAGTATTGGTTTCTGCCATTTCAGTTATTCTAATCTCACTGTTGTGAGCTTCTGTACCTTGGACTGGACAATCCTGTTTATCCAGACAAATTTGGGAACAAGAGGCTGGAGAGCAGCACCACAGAAAGAGACCTGGGAGTTGGGGCTGAGAGAAAGTGCAACAGGAGCCAGCAGTGCCCTGGCACCCCCAAGGGCCAGTCCTGTCCTGGGGGACATCAGGCTCAGCATGGGATGACTGTCCTGCTCTGCTTTGCACTGCAGTGGCCTCACCTCGAGTCCTGGGGGCAGCTTGGGGCAAATCTATACAAGGATATTAAGTAATTAGAGAACATCCAGAAGAGGGCCATGAAATGATTAAGGGCCTAGAGGAGAGTCTGTAAAACAAACAGCTGAGGTCACTTGGTTCTTTCAATCTGAAGAAGAGGAAGCTGAGGTCAGAGCTCACTGGGGGCTGCAGCTTCCTCATAAGGGGCAGCAGAGAGGCAGCTCTCTGCTCAGTGTCCAGTGATAGGGGCTGAGGGAACAGACAGAGTTGTGTCAGAGGAAGTGTAGGCTGGATATTAGGAAAAAGTTTTTTTGCCCAGAGGGTGGTCAGGCACTGGAACAGGCTCCCCAAGGAAGTGGTTACAGCCTTAAGCCTGCCATAGTTCAATGAGTGTTTGGACAATGCTCTCAGGTATATAGTAGGATTGCTGGGGTATCCTGTGCAGGGCCAGACTTGGACTTGATGATCCTTGTGGGTCCCTTCCAACTTGAAATATTCTACGATCCTATCTTTTCCTGCAATATATCTACTAAAGCTACAGCTAAGCAGAGAGGAAGCTGTTAAATCCAGTCCACAGAGAACAGGGCTTTTTTTCTTCTTTTTTTTCAGGTTCTTTTGACCCTGAATTTCCTCAGCAGCAGGAAAACCAACAGGAAAAAGCAGCAGGAAAACCGTGGAGAGCAGAAGACTCACCCGCCTCGCATTCTCCATGGCAGCCTCGCTCTCCCAGCCGTAGGCGTGGGTCCTGGAGTGGGGGTTGCCATAGTAGGCTGTCAGGTATGGGAGCATGCTGTCCAGGACTCTGGGATCCTGGGGAACATAAACCACCCAGGCTTAGAAAAGGAGAAGGGAAACCATATCTGCTCCCTCTGGACATGCCCTCTTGCCACAGGATCAGCAGCACTTCTGTTGCAGCGTTTTGCTTTAGCTTAGGCCTGACCTTGAAAACTTGAGGCTATTACATGTTACGCATAATACAAGTACTTGGCAAATATGTTCTGAATGTAACCCTGATCTGCACCGAAGGCGAAAGGAAAAACAGCATCATTTGAGAAAATGATGAGCGGTTTGGCTTGGAAAAGACTTTAAAGCTTATCTTGTTCCACGCCCCTGCCACGGACAGGGACACACCTTCCACTAGATCAGGTCACTTCAAGCCCCATCCACTCTGGCTTTTCTTCTGAGCAGAAAAAATAGAGGGTCTTAAAATGTTAAGAAAAACGTCATATCAGTATTTTGGTTGCATTTCCTTCCTGCTTCTCGCAACTGTCCCCATTCCCGCAGGGGTAGGTGAGCTCCCGCCCTGCGGCGCTGGGGCTGCCCATCCTGAGGGCTGCCCGGCGCACCTACAGCCCTTCCAGGGGATGCCCGGACTGCCCCGCGGTGACAGAAACAGCCTGTGCCGCCTCTGTCCCCCACGGCAGCTCGGGATATACGCGACAGCTGGGGCGAGGAGAACCGCGAGTGTGGGGACCCCGCTCTGCGTCCCGTGCTCGATTGCGGCCCTTACCAGAGGGGTGGTGGCCTGGACATCCATGTAAAGCGGCCGAGGAGCACCGCCGCCATCGCTGGATCGCCCTGAGGGGAGAAGAGAGAGAAAGCTGCTGTCAGGGGCCGGCAGGAGCGGGGGAGCTGTCCCTACCTGGACTGGGGCTCTGCTCAACCGCGGCCTCACCTGATCCTGATCCTGGTCCCGGTCCCGGTCCCGGTCCCCCCGCCCGGAGCCGCCGAGGGGCTCGTTGGCCTCTTAGGGCCACCAAGCGCCGCCACAGCAGCATAGCGCGCGACGGGCCGAGCGCGGCCGGGTCCGCCTCTTCCGGTAAGTCACGGCGCGCGCCGGAAGTGGGGCCCAGACTGGAGGAGGCGCGGTGCGGCCTAGCGAGGTACGGGCAGGCCGGGGCGGGGGCCCGGGAACGGGAACGGGGAGGGGCGGGGCGCTTGGGACGTGAAGAGCGCGCTGAGGACCCCGGTTCGCCCCCGAGAGCTCTTGCGTCGGACGGCAGGTGATGGCCGCCGTTCCCGGGGTGCCCCCGTCCTGGCCTCCGTAAGGGTGGGTTCACTGCCCACTCCTCTTCCTCCGAGTACGGCGGCAGCCGGGAAGGACTGAGCAGCCGCGGAGGCTCGGTCAGGTGCCGTTTGTTCTGCTCGCTAGGGACTGTGAGCACACAAGGTGAGGCCCCGAAACAGCCTCGGCAACCACAGCGGCGCTCGTAGGAGCTTGTTGCGCGGAGACGAGGCTGTCGTTCCCTCCTTGTCCTTCCTACCTGACAGGCAAGGAAACAAGCCTGGGAGCCAGCACAACCTCCAGTGCTGCACGCGCGAGAAGCTCTGAGCTGCACGGGCCCGACTGCCAGCCCAGTTTGCTTACAGAAGTCTGTTAGACAAAGCAGTAAATCGATATCGGTATTGTCCTTTCTTTTTTAGATGCCTGTGACCGTAGGCCCGTATGGGCAATCGCAGCCCAGCTGCTTTGACAGAATAAAGATGGGTTTCATGATGGGCTTTGCAGTGGGCATGGCTGCAGGAGCGCTGTTCGGCACGTTTTCCTGCCTCAGGTACGCCAAGGAAAGGGCTTCCACAGACAGGGGGTGACAGGGCGATAGCCAGAGAGAAATGGTTCTGCTGTGGGATTGGGAAGGGGTTGGGTCTGGTCCTGTGTCAGTCCCATGAGTGGAACTTTGTCTGTGACTCCAGCTGCTGCAGTAAGCCCTGGCCTCCAGCAGGTGAGTCCGGTACTGGCAGGGCATCACCTCTGGCTGCCCCACAGGCCGGGAGGTCACAGTTTCACAGACCTTTTCTTGCCTCTTGTAAGGGAGGTTCATTGGGAAGCTGAGGCTGTGGAGGATCAGCTCCAGAAGGAAGTGGATGAATTGTCTGTACAGATACATCTGTAGCTCTCTCCTGGCCCTAAAGTTTCCTGAGATGCTCTGTAAGCTCTCAGTGTCTGCATCATGGTCCTTTTGTGTGTGCCATGCCCTGCACAGAGGCAGTTACCAAACTGACCCCGAGTCTGAATGGCGGGAGGGTGGGTAGAACATGGCTGGCATTGGCACAGTCCCACTGTGCAATGGAGAGGGGCAATATTCCACCTTTTCCTGGGGCTCGCCAGCATGCTGACATGAAAACAAGCTGTGCTTGCTGCTTTGTGTTTGCTCTGGCACTGCTGACTGGCTTTGCATGTTATCTATGACGAAGAATCACTGAAGTCAGCTCTTTCATACTTTGCAGAACTCTTTCTGTTCAATAGTTTTTACCCGTGATTAAACGTTGGCAATGATTTGGTAGTGAGGTGAGGGAGGAAAAGGCACATATCCTAATTCAATGGGAGTTAGAAGTTCTCTAATTTCTCTCAGTTCCCAGAGGGTAAGCAGCATGATGCTAGCAGAAGATACATATTTAGGGCATTTAGAAGAACCAGGGAGAGTGGATCTGTTGTACTTGAACAACACAGCTACAGTATACTTCTGCTGTTCCATTTTTGAGGGAAAAATCTCATGTTTTAAGAATGAAGTGCATGAAATTCCTTAGGCTCTAAAGTCACTGCAGTGCTTAAAAGCCAAATGTTACAAGAGTTTCTTGAGGCAGAACAATTCTTTTAGTCTGACCTCAGGTAAGTGAAAACTGGAGAACAGAAACACCTTTTGAAGTTTCTAGGCCTTTCTGGTGTTCCATATTAAAAACACAGAGTCAGTAGTAAATAGAAAGTTAATTTTAAATTGGTGATATTAAAAAGACTGCCACTGCAGCTGGAGAGGATGGCAGTACAACAGCTCAGGCAAATCTTTTGGTACTTTGGCAAGTGAAATACTTGGACAGCATTTTTTTCGTGTGTTAAGGGTATTTGGGAGACCAAGATGCAAACCTGCTCCTGCCAGAGCTTCGGCAGGAAGGTTCCACTGCAGGAAAAAATACACGTGGGCCATAGGTAAGGGCCACCCAAGAGCCCCTGCAGTAGCACAGGGCACTGCCAGTCTCTGGGGAGGCAGCAGCTATTCAATTGCACAGATTTAGACTGAAGAAGTGTTCAATTTGCAACCATGAGCTGATTGTCTCAGATGTTTTCTGCTGCATGTCTGTGACCTATCAGGTTTCAGCTTTTATTTAATCCCTGTGGTTTTCTTTATCTCAGGATTGGCATGAGAGGACGAGAACTGATGGGTGGAGTTGGCAAAACGATGATGCAAAGCGGAGGGACATTTGGGACATTCATGGCCATTGGTATGGGAATACGCTGCTGATCTGGAGTTTGGGCTGCCCCCAGCCAGCCATTCCTCTGCTGTACAATAATAAAGTCTTTAGAGACCTGGAAGTGAGAGCTCTTAATGAAATAGCAGTCCTCCCTCTGTACTCTGCTGATTGTAAGCATGCTTTTAACAAAATTTATACTTTCTTCCCATCTTTTACTCCCAAAACAATGAGAATAATCATTTTTACTACCGTAAAGTTCCTGTTTTACAGATACAAGTAAACCACTCAAGTTTCTCTCTTTGGCACTTCGGCAGCTCACATTGCCTATGTGTATGTGGAGCTGCTGTGTTCCTTCATGCATTCCTGAGTCTAGGAAAGTTAAATGGTAGGTACTTCAGATCAACGATCAAATTTCTGTCCTCTTGCAAAAATAGGTGGGTTGAAGCTGGTCTCATTTCTGAGTTCCAAGTGTCATGGGGCAGATGCCCTCCACAGAGTGAGGGAGCCCAGGCTTCAGGCAGGTCCCATAAGAGCTGTGCTCTCAGAAACAGCCTTTTCTTACATTCTAGTTTAGCAGGCCTACGAGGTGGTCAGCGCCTCCCCCGGAGAGCAGAGGGATCCTTCCTGCTTCTCACCAGCTCCAGAAGCACTGCCTACAGCTGACCTAGGAAAGGGTTGTTGGTGTTGTAGTCTTCCATTACTTGCCTTTTGAAACAAGGCCTCTATCTGCTCCTCCTTTAGTTCTGCGTAAGGAAGACACGTGAGCAGCAGCACTACTTGTACAAGTGCCTTTTCCCCAGTTTTTAAGGCAGAAACACAAATTCACCACTCAAAGCCCGTTCTCAGATGAAGCACACCTAGAGAACAGCTCTACTTCAGCTGTGTTTATTCCCAGGATCCTGCTGTATTCCCAGCTCCTCCCCCAGCTTTTGCTTGCTCCCAGTTCCTTAAGGACAATCCCTTGTCCCACTGCAGCTCAAGCACAGCTAGAGCCCGAGGGGGTGCAGAGCACCACAGGAACAGCAGTAGCATTGGTGCCTGCCTCACCTTCACCCACTCCTGAGGAATATTCTATTCTTCCTACTCTATCTACCATGGTCTTAGTGGTTAAAAAGGCAGTGAGATGGGACAGGGGTAGAAAGGGCAAAGCACAGGGGCAGGCTCCCTCTAGAAACCATACTGAAAGCCAACTGACTCCTCCAGTCCCAGAACTCCCAACTATTTGTGAAGGATGGGAGTGGAGGTGGGCAGCAGGGGGTCATCTCTGGACTGAACTTTAAGCAGGCCTGAGGTTGTGCCCAGATCCTCAGCAACCATGGCCACACCGCCCAGAGGGCTGGGAACAGCTCCTGCATGTACTCTGAGCACACGATATCCCATGACATACCTGGATGCTGTGCAGTGGTAGCCCAAACATTGGGCATGGCCCATCATCTGTCACTCACCTCCAGGCCTAAGCACACACTGCTTAAGTAACATTGGGAGAGCAGAGAAATAAAGCTTCATGAAGGCCTTTTTAAGAGAATTTTATTTGAGTGGTTCTTACAAAGATTGTTGCAATATGAAAGTCTTTGATAGAAATATCAAGCTGTCTTGTCAAACACACTGAAGTAACCCAAAAATATATTTCAGAGCTCACAGAGCTTAAAAAGAGCAAAGATTATATGCAACCAGAACAAAACACATTTCTGTATTTCCTACCCTTTTTCAGACTTGGCTGAAATCCTTCAGCTCTGCCCCACTGCACACATGGAAACTCATCCGGAAATGCAGAGATGTTTTGTTTGGAAACTTAGACACACCTCACAGTATTTACAAAGAAACTTTTACAGATACAATAATCAAAAGTTACCATCAAGAAATAAAACCCTTCAATCCTCCTATTCTTACCAATTATTCAGCACAAAGCAAGCTGAGTAGCTGTCTGAAGTCAGCCTTCAGTAGCTTTTTTGGATTTTCCATTTATACAAAAACACTAAATATGTCCCTTCATCCAGTCTCTCTGATACTACCTTTGAGCAGATCACCCATATTTAGTGAAATGTAAAATGTTTTTGCTGCATTAAAAGAAAGGCTCATGAAACATTAAAAATGTCATTATGTCCCATCTGCCTTTTACAGAGTACTTGTTATCTATGAGCTACTTCTCAGTTCCTACGGATCACCTTTGTCAATGTACAAGAATTACAAGGCAGAACAAGAAGTCAACAGCTTTGTATACAGTGGAAATGCTAGTTAGGGAAAATGAACACACTGCATTTCTGCTTACTTCATTTTATTTTTAAAGATAGCAGGAAGTGTACACAAAATGACATTAAATCCTTTCCTTTAGTTTTATCTAAATAAAAGATAACTCAATCTTCCTCCAAAAAATACCTATGTACAAAACTGACTAAATTAATCTTCATCGTCGAACAGGAACCAGTAGTTGGGTTGCAGTCATAGAGTCTGGGAAAAGGCTGTGGTATGTTGGAAGAGGTACATACGCTGCTGTAATCATTTTACCTAATCACAAGAGCAAAAGTAGTAAAAATCGGTGTTTGGTCATTTCTGTAACAGATGATAATGTAGGCATGAACACAAAACACTCACCTGCAAACCACCTGCCATGCAAAGCATTGACAGCTGCAATGGCAGCAGCAATGGAGGGACATTTGACATACACGTTGCCCTGCAAGACAGAACAGTGCAGCTTATAAGGAGTCAGAGACACTTCCCCAACACTGCTCCTCACCCACCCCAGAGCTGGCTGTGGCAGAGGCAAACCTGCTCCACCGGGCACCCACTGGCATTACTCAGTAACGCGGGGGGAGCACAAGAGAAGGGGACAATGGTACTGCCAGACACTACTCCACTGTGGCAGTTACTGCAGCATTCAATCTTCCTAAATAGGATTTTGCAAGACAGCCCAAACATGCATTTGACTAGCAATCACTGAGCCATAGATGGCTGATCTGCTCCTGAATGCCCTTTAGAAAGAGGATCTAAAGGCTCCTAATCATTAACAGCATGTGAAAGAGAAGAGCACAAGGGGTCTGGCTGCCCCCAAGGAAGCTCAGCTGCCAAGGTCTGTAAGCCACTAACCTCAACCACATATGCTTCACTCCACATGCAAGCTCACAGCCTGGATTCCACAGGAAACAAGCACTCCCCATTCCCCCAGACAGGAAGGACAAGCAGCACTTCAAGAGAGACTGATGCCATAAAAATTCTCCTACATAAACATCAGCATGTCTGTCTTTACTTGAACAAGAGCTGAGGCAAAGGGAAAATCCCATCTCAGCAGGGCAAGGAAGAGCCTGAGATAGTTCCCAATGTGCATGACAGACTTGGAACTTCACCAGAGACACCTGGAGTTTCCCATCTGCAGATCAAGCACTGTTTCTCCCTAATCAAGAGAACTGCAACAGTCACATCCAACAGCTCCAAGTCACACAGATGCCCACAGTAATATGTGGCATTTTTCTGGTTGCCTGATTAAAAACACACCATCAGTAATACCCAAAAAGATCAATTCTTGGAAAATAGTTATATTAGAAAGCAGACTCCAGCCCTTCCTTAGTGGCTTTGGTCAGTCGGTATTAACTCTTCCCACTGCAGTGTAACTCATTCCTTTTTCATGGGGTGAACCTGAGCTTAGGGCTGATGATTAAGGCACTAAGCAATCAATTAACACACACATCTATGCTCTCAGCCTCCCCCACAAAGGCACCCAAGCTGCTTAAATGCCCAAATGAGGTGCAGGAACACAAAGCTGTGGTTTTCCTTAACACCCAGCAGCACAGATAGCACTCAGCTGGGACTGCAACTGTTTCATCCACAGCAAATCACACCCTCATAAGCCTGACAGCCCTCAGCACAGAAGTCTGTCTGGGACAGAGCCCTGATGGTGCCCAGAATCTAAGCCTGAAAAACAGAATGGTACAATGGAAACTGTATCAGTGGGTATTTTATATTTGGGTCACTGCTGTGCTACTACAAAAAAACCAGATTTCATTTTTTATTAAATGCTAACTCATTACATAGTAGCTTGTAGTTTCTTCTTTCAAATCCACCTGCTGAGGTGAAACGAATTTGCATCTCCATGTGCTGAGAACCTATGTGAGGTATCTTGAGGGCTGGTGTAGTTTTGGGGATGGTGTTTTTTTTGGAGGATTGTGCAGTGATTTTTTTGTGTTTGGCTGTTGGGAGGGTTTTCTGGAGGTGGGAAGTGTTCTGAGTTGTTGGTTGTTTTGGGTTTTTTCCTGTCAAAGAACACTTAATTTGCTCTAAATAACAAACACATTGTAGGCAATGTTTCTGCCTCTCATCAATCCAACGGTGCAAGATCACAGCTGTGATCTTGAAGGTTACAAGATGCCAGGTAAGGCACCACATTGTTTTATGTGCTAGACTGCAGCTCCTATCTAACTTGTCAGTAACCCACAAGAAAGGGTTTCAGGTGACATTGGGGCAGCTGCACAAGGTTGATGAGTACTAAGTGGATCACCATGGCAGAACAATCCCACCTAAGCACACCAATAGGAATGTGAGTCTCAGCCTTATACCTGAGCATGGATCACAAGAGGACACTTTTAGGGTCTGATCCATAACCCAACTATGAAACTAACTGAAAACTGAACTTCTGTTTGGGCTGTGAATTCTTTAAAAAAACGGTTCAAGATAGTTAATCTATTTACAGACCTTCCAGAGTTTATACATTTTAAGAGCTGAAATACAGAGAAGAGGTAATCATTCTGGGGATTATGTAAACAAGGTGAAATCAGAAAAAAGTTTAAGATGCAGGCATGAATCTGGAATTCAGTCAGCAGCAGCAGTCTTTCTCTTCCCTATTCTAACTTCAGGCCCTCATACTGCCCACTGCAAAGCTTTAATGTCATGAGCGACCACAACTACTTCTAAGCATGGGATGAGACACACATTTACCTGTACACCATAATTCTGTTGGAACAAGGACCCTTTCTACTAAAGCCTGTGCTCTAGAAAGAGGAAACAGAAGTCCTGACTTGTGGGAAAGGCACAGGTTAAGGGAAATGCCAAATGCCTGAACTGCTCACTTCTCTTTCTACAGGAACTTCAGCTGGGTAAATCTCCAAGAGCAGCACCAGAAAGCTGCTCATACACACATCCAAGTTACACACAATGATTCACAACAGGAGGGAACCACCTACATTCTGCACAAAGAAAGAAATTTAGGTACAGTTTAGGAAAAGCTCCATATTTGTAATGATCCCCCTAGACAAAAAAGAGCAACAGAACTCCTAACGTCTGCTCAGTGTGTCTCCCCCAGAAGCAGGCATACCTGAGCTGAGTTTTTGTCAACATAGATGTGGATAACTCCTCCATGTTTGTTACATTCCTCAATAACATCATCCTTAATTTCTGTGTCCCAGCCAGCTTCTTCTTCACTGTACAGGGGAAGGAAACACAGGACAGACATAACACTCAGACAAAAACCACCCCCCAAAAGCCATTAAACACACTCCTGCAACATTCTGATTTCTTTCTTACGTTAAAGAACTCACTGACAAAAGCCAAACAGATAATGATAAATCACTTACGTTTGAGGATTAAACATGTTGGAAAGCTGGAAGCACTGCGTTGCAAGTGGCTGTACAGAAGCAGCTGCAGCCAGAACTGTGGTAATGGAAAAAAACCCATTAGCCTAAGAACCTGCTATGCATGGCTCTAATTTATTCAGCATAATAGAAACAGCTCTGACTAAAGAGAAACTGAAGGCAGGAAAGCAAAACACAGAACCAGACAGTACTGATGATAGATACATTTAAGCTGATCAATACAAAAACCAGCACATTATGAATCACAGTTGAAGCTGAAAAGTAAAAATATAATCATGTACATTGATTTTGGCAGATTTTCCACTTAAACATTAAAAGGCATGCATGTAAAATGTCTGCCTGAGTTGTATATCAGCAGCACCTTTAATGTTTTGATCCTCATGGAAGCCCAGCAGCAGCTTAGGGCAGTACTACCCAGCTGACTGCACAGCAAAGGACAGACACCTTGGGGAATTCTTAAAACCTGTTTTAAGCATGTTGAATTATGCTTCAAAAGCATAATTCATTCCTTGAAAATGCAGATTGTAGGAAACATCTGACAACTGAAATTCTTCTTTGCCTATTACTGTGAAATTATTACTTGTCATTTATTGCTGCTTGTCATCTCAGTACATTGTATTAAACACTGTCCCACAGGCTGCCATCAATGAAGTCCTCTCCCCCATATACTTCAGACATTAAGGGTTGTGCAGTCAGATAATGAACGACTTGGAGACAGTAAACCCAAACTCCTGATTCTTAAGTGACCCCTCTAAGGCAGAGAGAACACTCCTACCCAACCAAAAAAACCAGCCCACACATTTTCTTGGATGAGGACACGGCTGGGGAATGTTACCAACACTGAAGAGAATGCTACAAAGAATTTTCAGTCAAAAAAAAAAAAAAATCAATCACAGCATGATTCCCCACAGATACTTAACTAACAGGATGATTTCTCAGGTATAGGCAAACCCTATACCAAAAGCATTTCCTCTGCAGACACCTGAAATAAAACCTACTAATTACAAGTCCTATCAAATGCTAGTTTACCTTCATTCTGCTGAGACAGTCTCGTTTGTAAATCTAAAGAAAAATACAGAGAAGTTAATTAGTATGCTTGCTAGCATCACTGTATCATCACCTGCCAGCCAGGTTGTTCAGCTTGTATTTCCAGTCCCACTGTTCCTCTCTAGTTGTGAGTAGTTTAACTAATTTCAGCTTCTCTTGTGTACTTGACAGATTCCATGACCATAAAGCATTGTAAAGAGAAACAATACCTTAAAAGGGCAGACATGACCATGTCCTTTAACTCAACTTATCACTCATGTATCACTCCCAACTTGCTTTTGCTGTGATTCTGAGCTCTTTACAAGACATGTTTTACTCCACGACAAATTAATTACAGCAATTCTGACATACACTAGAGGTCTGACATCTTTACTACCAGAAAGCAGTTAAGCACACAGCTATCCAAACCTGACATTCTTAAAAGCAGTTATCAATTTCACTTCAAGTAGAATAAGGCAATGCTTCATCTGCTATCCTTTCATATAGATGGCATAATGATACAATAACTTCAGTATTTTTCAAATTCAAGATGCTTTCAAGTGTTCAGAACATGTAATTTGCCTAGAAAACATTATTTACTTATACTTTAACAACATCATTATTTACTTGTTTAACAACATACACTTGTCAAAATTCAAAGTGAAAAGAGCAAACAAATGCAGGCTTTCTAGCCAATTCCAAGTACATGACTTTAATATTTGACATCTAGCACTAAGAGAAAACTTCAGAATTCAAGAACTGTAAGCATAAATGCCCTTTCAATCACGGTTCCATTTATCAGAAGCTAAGTGTGAGAAGACTGAAGCAAACCATTGCCTTAATTCACTCATTTGGAGAGTAGCAAAGTGATGAGCATCAAGTAAGCTTCCAGGCTTACCTGGAAATACCTGAAGGCCCCAAGTATCAACATACTTTTTCCCTCTCTAATAAAACTTCCTCCACAACACTGAAGAACCAATATGAATAAATGCTTTTATTCTAGATTTTCCTCATGTGCCTTTCCAACTGCCTTACAAAGAACAGATACTGGGAACCATACTGAAAAGCAAGAGCTGGAAGGAGCAAGCTCTGAAGGCTGAGTTGTAAAAACTGGCTATGTTTGGCGTGTTTTCCATCCAGATCTGGACACAGCAAGTCCTCATCTCCATAGAATGAGAAATATCATAATAGCAAAGGCTGCCTTAGCCTGTATTCTCTGCAGAAACTGCATGGTTTTGGCCAAATCTCTAACTTATTACCTAGTTAATTAATACTCAGACTCCTTTGAAAACAAAGGCGTTTTAAAGAAATTTGCAAATATCCGAACTCTCTCAATTTAGATGAGGACAGACACTTTTCCTGCTGCAATTCTAATCCATCATGTCCAGCTGAACTTGTCTACGTGGGTCAGCCTGAGGCCCTACAGCCAAATGCTCCAGAACTCCTGCACCTAACATAGTAAACTTGCACATATCATCAATGCAAATTCTGTCCAGGGCCAAGTAAGAGCTGTTCTAAACACAGCAAAGTTAGCTACCACTATCTTGTGCAACAGTTTCATAGGTTAATTATCTACCACCTTTGAAACATAACCTGCTGCTCACCAGATCTTTCGTCAACTAATCAGATTCTCTTGTTGCTCATGACTAAAGAGTGGTCCTTTCCTCTCACTTCTAAAATCATTCAGAATTAAGAAATTCATTGTCACTCTTTACTGACAAATCGTGTTTCCCTACATACAGTTTTAAATAGTATGCAGAAACTAAAATTAATACATCTGTCAAATTCAGACCCAAGTAACTTTTTCAGTTTCATGTTCTTGTATATCACCTGTTGAGAGCAACAGGTTTAGCATGATGGGAATACATGTTTAGTGTACAGAAAAAGCAGAAATACAGACGTATCTATCAAAACACTTGTGTCTTAAAATAAATAAAAAGTTTATTTTGAAATCCATATGGTTTTAAATAGGCCAAAGCCTGCTAAGTATCACCCAGTGTACCAAGTCATTTACTTTGAACCGAGGCCAAATGTAATTCCAGGATGATAATACCTATCCCTTCCTCTTGCAGCACACAATCTCAATTTTTCCATAAACAGACAGCTCCTTCCACAAGTAAGGAATGCTTTGTCCCACAAAGCATTAGAAGAATGTTCTATAGGCTGATTATTTTAAATTTCCTATGTTCAGAAGGGGAACAGAGAGTACACAGCTACAACTGTTCAGCTTCAAATTCTTTTTCCTGCTGGAATTTTCTCAATAGGAATATTGGCCAAATCCTCAGATGTCCCCTAAAACTAATTCTTTACCTTCCCTGCTTAGTTTCATTGATTCCCTCTTGAAGATGGATTATCAGAAGTGTTTGTGGATGTATACATTTCACTTCAGATGCTCAGGTGTACTTGCCTCTAGGAACACAGGTGATATTTTAACAATGCACCCATCATGCTGCCAGGTCATATTCTGGCACTGATAAACTGAGGTAATCAGATATTTTTCTCCTCCTCTGCCATTCTTTCACTGCTAAGTTCCCAGACTACATGACTGGAACTTGATTTAACCCTGAAGAAGTGAATAAGCAACACCCCAAGAATTTCTTGTCAATAGCACCTACGCATTTATTCACCTTATTCCTACTGCTGACCATTTTCACAGTCAGTAAGTATTACAGAGGATCAGCCCAACACCTGAACTTTGGCTTTAACAACAGCCTCCAACTTTCACCTGTAAAAAAATCCGAGCCAGCTTCTTGACACACCTTGTATTTCCTATATTATCCACTTGTCCAGTTTAATAACTTCCAAGTGACAGGAGCATAAAGATCAGCAAGAAACTGCTCCTCCTCTGCCAAGGAAAGGCAGTTTTATCAAACTGTTGGTCTTTAAATGCAGTTTGTGACAGTATGCTGTATTTTCATAATGTTCTCCAGTTTACTCCTCTTTAGTATGACTTCTGAAGGAGCAAAGCCTAAACAGCAACAGGACCAGAATCTGGCCAGACCACATTCTTCGTCCTTTACGTGTACGTAATTTAGAATCACGTGTTTCAGTTATATACCGTATCATGGACTAAAAATGTTTATTGACAATACCAGAGATGAGCCCTCCTGTTTCACACATGTATTCCATCACTCATTTCACGGGAGTTTTACTCCTCTGAACTGTTTACTTTTAGCTTTGTTTCCACCTTGGGAGAAATTTTCTTTTTTTAATTTTTGAACTACATATTCCTAACTTACCTTCCTCAAATTCCAAACTTTATGACCAATATCCCCACTACAAATTCAGGCAACAAAATACATAGAAACATCTTGGGCATAGTTTTTCATTCACCTGCATCCCACTTCTATTTCTTTCCTTCAAGAGTTGATAAACCATCTATTGCTTTCATGACTTTTACAACGTCTAACTCAATCTGTTTGGCAGCCAATTATCAATTATCTTTTTATCTGCTTCCCAAACTAAAAATATTGTTTCATTATCAGTCCTTTTTTCTATTCTTCATAGGCTGTGTGGTCATTCGTTATTTCTTTTGAGGTAGCTGATCATCCAAGTTTAGCATGGAGCCGACACTAAGGGGACAGGACTTTTTCTTTCTGTAGAATACAGATCCAACACAGGATTAACAATGTGAAACAGAAGAAACTTTTCACATCCTGCATGTTGAAACACAAAAGTTGCTCAGATCAGATGATTAAATTGCCTTGTTTCTTCAACCATCAGTTAGACCTATTTGTGTATCCTTCCATTTAAATGTGAGCAACTCATGATCCCTCAAGTCAATGGTCATTTCTATTCTCATCCATAACATCTTCATTACTTACCAAATTGAGTTTAAAATAGCATCCCCTCTTCATGAGTCAGTGAGTGTTTGATGAAGAAATTTGTCGGATATCACATCCAGGAATATCTGGGCCCCACCATTATTACTAGCAATTCTTCTCCAATCTGTATCGGGGAAGTTAAAGTCTCCCACAATGACATAATTCCTGGTAGTAATTTTCTCTAACAAGAGTAAAGAGATCTTTAATCCATAACCAAATCTCACTTTGGGGATAGCTCATGACTCTACGGCAGCAAAAAGCTTTACCTTTTTCCAAAGCTACTTAAGTTGCCCAAGTCTGCAATTATTCCTTTTGTACAATACAAGTGAAATGAACAATACTACCCCTAAGACCTTTGCTTCTACACTTGCTAAACATGCATATTCTTCTAACACCTGTATTCAGCCTCATCATTTCTTTCTCTGCAGCCATGTTTTCTCATGCTGATTTCATCCTACCTGAACCATTCAGCTGTGTCAGACATTTTGGCCACGGATTTTTTTGACCTTGTTTGTTTCAAATGCAGGGAAGGAAAAGGACTGGTGTTTTTTTAAACACTTCCCATTTCTAATTGCCAACATGTATTTCTACACAAGACTGCCACACGGCTCTATAACCATTAATGTTGCTCTAACTTCAGCGCTGGTTATCTTTCCTTCTCTTTCTGGACTAGATACGTTTTTTCCTCACCACTGTACGTTTTTCATCCTTCTCAAACAGACAACCAACATTTTTCTGTCACTGGCCAGTTCCTTTTTCTTCCAAGGGGACACCTCTAGAACAACTCCATTATATTCTTTAAGCAATTGTCTACAGCTTCATATGTATGCTCTTCTTAAGACTGCACCTGACCTTCAGTAATATGATTCAGGCCTATCTTACTACGTCTGAATCACTTCCATAACAAGCTCTGGTGGAAGGCAAACAACAATGCCACTTTTTCTTTGCTACTTTCCTGACATTTCCCACACATTCCAGCATCTGGTTATTTGTGACATTCAGGTGTTTTCAACTGCTGTGACAGTTTCATATCTTTTGTTCATAGTATTAATCAAAAGTAGCAAAAAAGTAAACTTCAGGGAGGTTACTCCCTGCTCTAGCTCTGAAGGCCCCATGAATAGTTTGTTTTTCAGGCCAGCTATGAACTAAGCAGCAGCAATCACATTCCTCAGCCTCATTCCAGCATACCCACCACAACTATAGCCAAATCCAAGCAACACACGTTCCCTGACATAAAATGTCTTTCCTCACAAGGACATATGCTGTAAAAACACTGCTGCCATCTTTATGATGTGTCCCCCATAAAGTCCGAATTAACTTCCTGCCTCTCTTACAGCTCTGGTTTTTTTAAAGAGGTCAATCCCCTTCCAATTCTGACCCATTTTTAACAGTCAACACTTATATTGCAGTAGAACATACAAATCCCCACTAGGTCAGAGAATAGTGAAGAGATAAAGGTTTGGGATGAAAAACAGCAGATTTGGAAAAATATGCAAAGTGAATCACACCCATCCAAATTGTGATATACTGTCACTAGTTATTTGCTTATGAATTTGCAGTGTTTTACCACTTGTAAAACATGCTGCAATACTTCTGTTCTCATTTTAAAACACCAAAAAAAACATAATTAAGTACCTCCTGTCTCAAATTTAAAAAGTAATTTAAAAAAAATACATATAGGCTGTAATTTCTTACCTGTCACAGCTCCAAAGGCCAAAGACCCACTCATCTGCAGAGCCTGCTGTGCAGCTGGAGGAATCTGCAAACCAGTACCTGGAACAGAACACAGAGAGACTTTGGAGAAAGCCTTTTCACTCAGTTAGGGATGCAGTAACAGAAGTATCAAAAATCTTCCTTTTGTAAAAAGATAAAAAAATACCATGCATTTAAAAGTTCCAATATTGATCCTAATATTCTGTTGAGTGTTTTAACTAAAACTCTGCAAACTTCTTCACACACTTGTTATCCAGCACTGTACCTTCTGCAAGTCTTGCCATCAGCTGAAGGCGACCAGTTGTTCCCAAGTCAATTCCAGTCCGTTCCAACTCATCACTGTCCAAAAATGAGCTCGCACTGGAAGCATCAGTACGCTCAGTTACATGTCCGACTTTCATTGGCCTCCCAGCCAACTCAAATCCATTGAGTTGTTCCAGGGCCTTTTTGGCACACTCAGAGTCTGAGAACTGTAGATTGGAAAAACACAAATTCAGTAATACTTGCCTAGAGGACCCAACAATGCTTCTACTGTATGTAATATCCACAATTATGCAAATAGGAGAAACCCCGTAAGATAACAGCAACAAGCTAATACAAATGTGCTTGGTATTTTTCATTTAAACCAAACACATGCATATTTTGGTATTTACTTTCTCATAGGTAGGTACTATATATTTAAATATGTTGTTGAAGTTATAGCATCGAGATACTGCAATTAACAGAAGTCATGGCTGTGGTTCTCCTTCAAGAGTGACACTCAATTCCTTTGCAACCTTACAACTGCTATGGTATTTACTGGTTATTCCTAACAGATGTTCTGCTTTATGCTGAGAAACATCAAAATAAACATACAAGCATTTTATCAGTGTTAAAACCATCAAGTATGAACTACATAGTAAGTTTGGTTTCATTTGTGTCCACATGCCAGAGGTCCCAGCCGAGACTTTTTTCCCCATGACAAATTGCCAGGTCAGCCAAGAAACTCAAGTTCACAAAATTGTGTACCTGAGGGTAAAGAGGAAAGATGTTTTCAACTAAAAGTTTCAGCCTCTAAAATTTTATTTCCCCTAGCAAGCTCAAATTCAATTATTTTCAGCTATAAAAAACACCAGTCTTTACTAGTGTCTTTGCCTGCAGAAGTCAGCATTTGCTTTTGCAGGCACTGAGTACAAAGTAAACTACTCCCATCTAAACATATTTATTGCTCATACCCAGACAACTGTCAGAAATGAAGAAAAACACCAGTGCTGCATCCTGCAACATGACACTTCTAAAATAAGATATATAGAATTATCAAGTAGCAATTTAGTAGCTCCTATGCATATGTAACAGATTTAGATTATGTTCAGTTCATTATGTTTAGATTGCTACTATATAACCACACAGATACACAGGAAGGTGCATAGATACTCTCCTACATGGGAAGGGTACACTTAGAAATTGTCTAAGAAACCTGGCAATTCTAGTCATACCGTAATGAATCCATATCCTTTTGAGCGTCCAGTTTCACTGTCCATCATGAGCTGAATACTTTCAATCTAAAGATAAGAATAAAGCTATTTATTATCAGGCATTTTGGAACAAACTTCAAGATACCCAGAATACAACATGAAAACAGCCCTGTCAAATACACACATCTGAGTGTGAAACTGTTACTTTTATTTTTTTTAATTAGTTTCTCATTCCTTCTTCATTTCAAAATTAGTACAGCTAAATAGGTACTTAGATAGTAAGACAGAAGCAGGTAAATGTAAGGGTTTTGAGCTCATCTACATGTAGAAGCTTGATCCTGATGCAGAATTCTAGCAGAATGAACATGCAGTCATGATCTGATTGTAACTTAAACACATTGATCATGGCACCTCATATGCTGAGAAAACTGTTTTACAAGCTAAGAAAAGCAGTATGCATGACTGAAAAGGGTCTTTAAGAAAAAGCTGTATATTTTAGTAACTATTGGTACATGGGAACTCCCAGAAGTTTACAACTGCTGAATTTAAAACACATCGCTGAGTTATCCATTCACCATAAAGTAGCACTGGAAGGACCAGAGTATAGGGAATAAGAAGAAAAATCTTCACAGGGCTCCATATAAGCCTCCTAAACTACCTTAATCCTACTGCCAGACCTTGATGGAAAAAAACAACCCCCAAATCACCAGAAGTGCAGCCGTGTGGATTAAAATTTAATCAATTGTAGCGATTCAGGGTTTTGCACAAGAGATTTAAAGGGATATGTATACTGAGTCTGAATAAAGCATGTGAAAAGCATATACTATATCTATATGAGGCAGAGTTCATATCCAAAGACAGTAGGCAAAACCCTCAAACATTAACAGACTTCTTTTCACCCAATAGGAAGCATGTTGAATAGCTAACTTTTCCCCTACCTAAATGATATATACCCCAGTACTGTAGTACAGTAGGGCTAACATATTTTAACTCCACAGGAAACTTTAGAGTTTATCTGCTCACTTCCATAATTCTCTCTACATAGTAGGTTTATTATAATAAGCTGCATCCTGCTGCCCAATGCTCAGGAGTGAGAATGGGCCCAAGTCAGAGCTGTCTATATGTACTGCTACTTCATGGTCTTAACATCAGCTAAAGCTGCAGCAAAGTCATCAGAAACAGATGATAGTACTATTCTCAGAGACCTCAGTTCCAGTTCCGTGTTTTGTGCTTAAACCCATGAAATGGGGCTCTCATTCACAATCCTGAAAGGGAAAGATACTACAAGGTGCCAGAGCAGGATACAACAAAGAGAACTGGTCTGGTTTTGGAGTATTTTTTCCCCATTTCCCTAATTCCAAGTATTCATTGAATTCTGAACTTTCTAAGACCTGCCACTCAAATTCACTGGACACCACCACAAATCCAAGTTCCCATGTGCTCTCCAACACTACCCATATACCTAAGGTCTGTGGATGCAGAGGCATAGCAGTGCAAGAAAGACCTAAGTGTTTTGTGAGTATGAAGCTGAATTATTTCCAGAAGCTGATGACAGTGCTCTAAATATAAGCTAGGTTTTTCAAATAAACTAACACAATATGCCAAATTAAAGTTTACCCTGCCAAATGGCTCGAAAATTCCTCGAAGCATATCTTCAGTTATGTTGAAGTGTAATGATCCCACATAGAGCCTCATAGGACCAGCACTGCCCTTCTGCAGATTATTTGCCATTGCTGCTGCTCTGTTTTTCTCTGCCTGAGGAGAAAATAAAAATTCACCTTCGATAAGAAATTAATAAAAAACCCCTAACATAAGTAGTAAATATCCATCAGACCTAAATTAGAAGATTCACCAAACATACAGAAGCTGTTGCATGACATGCAGTTTATTCATCAGACTGGAACTGAAGAACTACAAAAGCCAAGACCATGACCAAGTACAGAGATAGATTCCAAAAACCTTCCAATTGAACAACTTCATGCAGAATTCTGGCTTCTACCTAGTAAATTATATGGAAAGCATACACAATATAGCCTTCACTTTTGTAACACTGTTACTTTGAATCACTTTAATTTGCCTGGTATCTATGGGGAAACAAAAGTCCATTATCACTCGCTTAAATGATCATCCTGGTTAAGGTTTTCCAAACATTCAGTGGTAACCAAATTTTCAAATATTACGTTTCTCATAAAGACACAAGAGGTGTAACTGTGCATGAACAAAAATGTGGTTTACAATTCCTTACCTGTGATGCCTGTACTATAATAGGCACACCCAGGACTCTCTGTCCAGTCAGTCCTATTGCCAAGGGCACTGAACTAACATCAACAAATTCAACATAAGCAATTCCTTTTGAACGTCTGGAATTTCTATCTGAAATCATCCTCACATCACGAACCTGAAAGGCAAGAACACAGACAGAAATACTTTTAGAGAAAAAAGAAAAAACCTAATCAAGTTTATTTGTCAGACACGTATTAATACGGAGAATTATTTGCCAAGCCAACAGCTTTAATTCTACAGCAGCATACACCCTTTTTAAACAAACATATCCTAGAGGCAAGCTAGCATTAAAACTGCTGCTTTGCTTTTGTATGTGACAGAGCTTGCAGCACTCTAATGGCTTACACCAGAAACTTACAGCTGATAGAACAAGTGAAGTTTTTCCAACTTAGAAGTTACATGAATTTTCAAATTACACAATAACTGACAGACCTATCTGAAAAAAATATGAAAAATTGAAGTTGTTTGAGTCAGAATTGCATCAGCATGTTTTGCCTCACATCACATTAATAATGAACTACTGAGAAACTACATTTTTGTGTTCAAAGCTTTTAATAATTAGTTCGTTGCTAATCTCCCTTTGCACAGGTATATGACACTCCAGAAAGCCACATGCTTGCAATTCTGAAAAATTATCAAACCTGTACTAGGACAGCTTGAGGCAGAATTATTTTAACTTTCCTATCAATTACCTTCCCTACTGTAGAGAAAAACTCTTCTAGGTCTCTTGGTCGAATTCTTGCAGCCAACTGCATGCAGAACACTGTTCGAGCATCCCTCTCCTCAGGGGTAAGATTATCAATAGGTTCTCTGGAAAGAGTAAAGCTCAGTTTAAAAAAAAAATCAACTGAATTAAGACAACTCATCTCTGGACCATACATGAAACACTAAATAATCAGTACTTCGCAGTCTAATGGGAAGAAACATGCCTGGTGTATTAAAAAGAAGGCAGAGTTAAGAACTGTAGGGAGTACCAAGTATTAACATGGTAAGTTATAACATGACTGAATATCCTATTTCAACTGTGAGCATCAAATATTACTGGAAAATTCTATTTCATGTGCAGAAGTATAAACTAAACAGAGGTAACATTTTGCTACTGTCCAGAACTGGTACCAGGTACCACTATGAAGCTTGTATGTCCTTTTCATCAAAAACATGGAAGGACAAGAACACAAGGGCAAACAGGGTGAACTAGCACAGACTGGCTGTCCAAATTCTCAGACAAGTAGCGTGAGCTAGGCTTTGCCAGCTCCCATCTTGCATTTAGCCAGTCACTGTGGAGTCACTACAGCCAACGCATAAAACATGACTGACATCCATGTAAATACAACTTCCAGTCCTCATTTCAGTTTCAGTTTGTTAACCCATAAAGAAGTATAAACATTGAATTATTTTGATCCTTGACACATTAAGAACTAGAATAATTTTATTTCAATACTGAACTGTTAGCTGAAATTAGATGCACCACTTTTAATGTATTAAAGCTTCAAATCTAAACAGATCTGACTTGTACTCAAGTACAAGTTACACAAGAAGTAGCATGGTGGATGGATCGAGTTTCCAGCCATGTAGTATGTATTTTTATTAAAATAATCACATAGATATTAATCACTGAGAAAATACAGTGAAAATTTAAACTGAATTATCTCAGTAAGAGTTTGTCAGTTTTTGAAAAACAAAAAGAGATTAGTTAAATTTAACTGCATTAATGTAAGAGAATAATCTCATTAGCAGCTATCTAAATCCTATTCCCTTAAATGAGACGCCTAAGAATGGATAAGCAGCTCCTAGATTGCAGAGGCCTATAGCCTCTCAACAAATAATATGAGTAAATACTGGACAGAAGAAAGAAGCATTCATACTTTCCCGTTCCATACTCTAGATTATTAAGTACAATTTAGCAGAAAAGCAAATTTAAGTCCCAATTAATGGGGAAAAGATTGAGAATACAGAAAATAAAAAACAAATTGAAACTTGTTTTGCAAACTGACATTATTTACAACCTTTTATGACATGGGGAGAAAGCTACATATTATCAATGCTCTTCTCTCACGGCTTTCTGAATGAATTCCAGCATCTCTTATGATTATAAGCTGGAGAGCAAGTAGTCATACATTATTTCACCATCACTTTTCCAGCTCCAACTGGACAAAATCAAACAAACTCAAACATATGTAAAGAGTCATACCTAACGGGGCTTTTGTCTTTTCTGAAAGGACTTTTGCTTCTGGAGCGACGCCTGCTAAAAAGAAAGATCAGCAAGATTAGAAGAAAACCTTCCAATATACCACCCCTGGTTCTAAACAAAACCTATTAACGATGCAATGAAAAACAGAAAATTCAAAAACCTTAATTTGATGCTGTGAGGCAGACCAATCTTCCCTCTGATGGCACTGTTGAATTTTGGACCAGAACTATGGCAGAAGAAAAGACAAGACACCTGAGTACTTGAATTCAAGATATTCTGTCTGTACTCACACTACACTGCAAGTGCTCACCCACCCTTGCCTCTGAATGTGTCAGCATTTCCACTAGCAGCACCCACAGCATGCACAAGATTATCAATAGGTTATCAATACATGCGGCACTTCAGACCGTAAGGCACAGAATACGATCCCCTCTCACTTTCCCTATATCACAAAAGTCCAGAATATGCAGGACTCTTCATGAGCCACTCAGCCATGGCACATTTGTGTGGGCAAACTATTCTGAGCTACAGCTCCTGCTATAACTTTCACCTGGTTTTTTTGTCCACATGCAAATTCTACATACTGATGACTGCAAAGCATAACATTCATGGCCTGAACTCAGCCTCAGAGCTGTATGCCAAGTGGCACTGGCAGGATTACTTGCTTGAGTGTAACATTTTAAAATCAAAACATTTTAAAATCAAAAGTTCCATGAAATTTAAGCTGCAAGAGCAAACCAAAGTAGCTCCATGCAGACACCTGCAAGGGATTCACTAATGTTGCCTTGGCTCTCACGATCAAAGTGCTACAAATATGTAAAAGAAGCTTCCTTAAAATTCCTAATGGCCATCAAACCATAGAAGCAGTGAATGCAGCTATCAGCTGTATACAGACATGTAACCACAAAAGGAATCCAATCTCTTGACTGAATCTAATTTAATTCTCCAGGCATCACATCTGTTCAAACAAACTAATTTGCCCTTTCTTTCCATGTTAAGGATAGTCCTCTTGCTAGTTCATGGGGCACCCAGGAACAGACTCTGACATGAGCAGTAAGATTCTCCCTGACATTGATGTCCTGGTAGAGAGTTGTTCAAAAGGCAAAGAACAACACCTGGTAACATTCGTCCTGTATCTCCACCAAGCGCAGAGGCACTGCTGCACAGACTGAATGCTGCGCACTGGGCTTTGGCTTTCCATCTGTACACAATTGATTCTTTCTGCTGTGGCTACAAATTGATGTGAAACACCCTGAAAGACATGGCAGGCTGAAGACATTAAGTAGTCTTTCACTAAATCCATTTGGCCATGCAATTTGTCTGAAAAACATCTTCTTGCTCCTCAGTGGAGCAGTAATGCTTATAGTTAAACTCAGCATCCACCGAAAGGAGGATGCCCATTTTTTAAACATGTCATGACACAGGTGGAAGTAGTGGGCCAAGATCCAAAACCGTGCTGGCCAGGTTAAAGCAAGGAGAATATGGCCCTGTACAACACTGGAAAAAAAAATAAAGAAAAAAGACCATTTAGAAACTACTCATTAAGAGAAGATAACTACTTATTAAGAAAAAATAAGACACAGAACACAAACATATGTCGAGATGAGATCAGTATTGATCAAAACCAAACTTTTTTTTGCCTAGGATAAATTACTCCATTTCCTGCTCAAGTCCAGACAAATTATTGCTAGGAGTGGCTGTTCAGGGTCTTCAGTATCTATGGGACAACTGCCAAAAACTGCATCTGGAAATACTGATACTAATTTCAGAGGCTACCTTCTTATCAGACATGGGATTACCTTGCACCTTCACATCTGAAACATGGTGTTCTCCATTTAAATCCAAATGCAGCCAGACAAACCAAGTACAGTGATTCCAGAATACTAACATGCAGACCAACTAAACAATAATAAATAATTAAGACCATAAGGTTTCAAAGAAATGGTGCAAGAAACATTGTAAGTATTTGTCTAAACCTAATGAGTAACAAAACCAGAACACAAACAACTCAGAAGTAAGAGTTTTCAAATACATGCACAAAGGGGGAGAAGGGAAAGGAAAAAAGGGCAAGGAAAACCCACAACCCACCACAACTCCAAAAATCTTTATTTTCACTCCTGACTATTTACAGAACTCCATGAGAGCGACATTAAGAAATCCCAGACCACTGGAACAGACCAAGAAGAAAGCTGCCTAGGGCCAAATGAGAGCCCAAGTTACCTTCTCAAAATGTCTTTTCAACAGAATTCTCCCTGTGTTTTTTCTAAGCAGACTTGCTTGTAAAGTTGTAGATCTCAAGTAAAGTTTCTTCTTTGCTTCTAATGTCTCTACAATTGTTGCCCAGCTCCTGCTAACCTGTACAGAAGCACCATGTCACAAGCCATTAATCTATATGTCTAGGAGTCACCTTTGTAAGCCAAAATCCTGTGTGCAGCCACATCACACACTTTCACAAAACCTATGTGATGCCACATGGCCCAACAATGATCAGGTCAGAAGACAGCCAGTAAATTATCAGCTTCTACCTGCTCATTCATATTCAAGACTCTGACAAAACAATGCCAGACAAGGCAAACCAAGTCCAGGAGAATCAGAAGGAACTTTCAAGTCATCAGTGTAATAAACATGTTTTCCTAAAAACTTTGTCTAAATTCCTGGTTTCAGAATAGAAAACAGGATGGTCTAAGTGACTTATACTGTATGTTAGCAGCAGCTGGGATTTGTTTGACAGATGTCTAAGCAAGACTACTCAGTCAAGTTCTTCCTCCTAAGAGACCTAATGATACACTATGTAACACTTAAGGGACAGTGCACCTGAAAATAACATGAGAAAAAAATCCCTGTGAATGCTAAGCAATGCAAGCCAGTCACCTAATTTTAATCTAATTTTTAAAAATTAAAGTATTTAACCACAATGACAAGCCTAAAGTGATAAACTCGAAGTTTTCAGGTTCTCAGTCGCTCCTCCTTTTCCTTCAGAACTACCTCTACTATTTCTCACTATTGCTGAGATGCTTCATAATTGCTCCCAGCAGCAAAACCATCTCAGCTTGAAAATGAGCCTTTATAAAGCTCATGGGGAAGACCACAAGGAGAAGGAAGAGTAAAAAAAATCCACCAAAAAACACACAAAAAAATAGGAGCCATAAAGCAATTTGATCTGGATGCTGCAGTCAGCTACAACCTGTCAGCAGTAACTCCAACCCAGAACCACCGGAATAGCCCCTTAAGGAGAGATTCCAGAAATAAATTCTCCAGCCAGAAAGAGTATGCTGGCAGTCACTTTTGAAACACTGAGCTTATGGCACTGATACAGAGACGACTTCTTCAAATAAAAGCTCAGTATTGGTAGATCCAAAGGCGGCTGGTGATGTGGGAAGTTTTATCTCCAAAGCTTTTGTCCCTCGAAATTCAGCATCTGTTGTACAGATTTAATAGTGGGTCTCTGCATTTTAAAAGCCATGAACATGAACTCTTCACAATTGCATCTTCTGAAGTCCTACTCTTTTACACATTTAGAGCTCAAAACTAGAATTCTGGAATCACATTAGCATGTTTATAATTTTAACAGGACCATTCATCATCTACAACTGAATTACAACTGCTTGCTGACTGCCAACAGTCAACACTAAAGCTTCTGGGACACACGTGCTTGCCCCTATACTAGTCTTCCATAAAACCATCTAAACACACTACAATTCTACTTGATTAAATGAAAGCAATGATTTGGCAACTGAAGCAGTGAACAAACTATAAAATGAATAAGCACAACTTATGTATCCTCAGAGCATACTACATTATCCCTGCTTTTTGTTCACTGTGTCTCAACACCAGAGGAATCACCCAAAACAGCTATGGTAGAGTGCCAGGAGAGCAAAAAAGACCCCTTGCAACTACTTACCTTTCTGGCACAACACAGTGCATTAGAACAGGCATGAATTATTGTAGTAACATCAGTACTTTCAACCTCTACTTGCAGAAATTATTTTGGAAGACCAGAACACTAGAACTCCCTAAATTTCTCCAGGAGAAAAACCTTCTCAGTGACAACAAGAATAAAACCCTCCAACGCACCAGAAGAATGCAGCAACTCCCAACTACAAGATGAGACAAAGGATATCCTCTCCACATAACACTGCACTGGAGGGAAGGAGACCAGCAGGCTCCATACACAGAAGGCTGAAGTTCTTGATCAAGGTCCTCTGTACCTTGAGCCACAACAGTGGCACCAGCATTACCCAACTAGCTACAACAATCTTACAGGTACCAAAGAGTTGTAGGAGAACAACTCTGCACTGCTGAAATCTTTCCAACTGAAGCCCAGAGCGAGCAGTGTACAGAGGCTCTGATACTCAAGACAAAGGAAAAGCAGGGCTGATATATTATGATCCCCGTATACACAGAACTGATGATGCACAGCATGCCACCCCATCTTAGAGGACTCAGAAACTGCAGTAGGCTTTCATTACGAAAATGTGAACATTCAGGTGACTTAACAGAGATTCTGAGACCTCAGAAAGTTTTGTTTGCAGTCCAAGAGTACAAAAAGCCCCAAGAAAAACATTCATGTGCATAAAACTGCAGAAGCCTACAATTTATCAGAAGGTAAACAGTGTCTGCTCAAACATCTTGAGACATTTCTCTATCATGGATGGCATTACATGTCATGATTAAAAAAATACATCCTTTTCAAATGCCTTCATTTTACATGATCTTGCATTCCAAGATTTGACAACGGTTGAGATGAGACCCAGACAAGCGCAAAGAGCAGCCTGAGGTAATCAATGCCAGTCAAGCATTCAGCCCACTTCTCACTGTGTTTCTGCAGAAAGAGGCAATGGGAAGCAAAGGGAAGAGCAGCAGTACAAGCCATCAGAAATTATACTGATGAAAAAGCAGTTTTTGAGAATTGATTTACAAGTGCCTGGAACTACCTATTGCTGAAGTTCTAGCTAACTAAATATCTGAGAGGAACAAAAGAATTCTTGTCAGCCTCTAAATAAGTCTGAGAAAAAAGCAGGGCAAACATGTAACACATAGGCATTGCTAAGACAAGATGCTCCCAGTTTAGATGCATAAACATGGAATATGTTTGTGTGAACACCCATTTATGGAGTTAATGTTCAAGAACAGCAAGACAGTAAAAACCTTCAGTAATAAAAAAAGAGGGGGTATGAGCCTGTAACAAAATTAACAGACTACTATTAATTTTTTGACAAACCATCAAGTTCATATACTTAAGATAGTTAGGACATGGAGAAAATTTGGTTGTTGTATTGATTCTGTGATAAACTTTGTTTTCCAGTCAGCTATACACATTCCTTCATTTCTTTTCCCATCTCCATGTTTGGCTAAGAATGAAAACTAGAAGAGGAATGTTACTGTCAATAAATGAAGAGTGAAAAAGAGGAGGACATTCTCAAATTTAACCTCTCACCTTCCTTTCTATGAGAATCATTGACCAATTTAGAAAGCAGAGAGTGAAACTTTAGCCTTCCATATTATAACACTGAAGCAGCACACATGCAACTCTGAACAAATAACCTACTAGGGACTTCTATAGCGGCCTCTGAATCTGCGGTCTCTGCTCCTGGACCGGCTGCGTCTGCGTTCTTTGCTCCTGCTCCGTTTCCTTTCCCGGCTTCTGCTCTTTTTCCGTTCCCGATCTCGGCTCCGTTTGCGTTCCTTACTTCTGCTCCTCTTTCTGTCATGGCTTCGACTTCGGCTCTTGCTCTTTTTTCTCCTGACAAAGAAAAGCACAACTTCCGTTATACGCATAGTTCAATGTCATGTACCCCACATTCCAAGTTCCACACGAAGTACTGCAACTGTTATGTACTAGCTCTAACACAGAAAATGGGTTTTTAGTCCTTTTGCTCTTCTGAAAGCATTCTCTAGCAATTACAAAATTTTAAATAAATATATGCAGTTGGAGACTTCATGTGGCACTCAAACATACTTTAAACACTGCTTCATGACTCTAAGAATAAATGATACAGCAAAGTAAAACAAAACAACAAAAACAGAAAGGAAGAGGCAAGTCTAGGGGAAAGGAAGGTTGTTTCCTCTTAATACTCCCCGCCAGAAGTCTTTAACATGCTATCGAAGAGTTTTGCTTCCTACTTGCTACTCCCACTCATAAACCACTTGCTTTTTTAAGTCTATGGCTGTTACACATTTGGGACAAACTGCAGATTTTTGTAACTTTACCAATTTACTTAGAAAACTGAATCTTCTAAAACATGTATGTCAATTATACCTCATTTGAAACATAGTGAGCAACTGTTGTGTTATTTCATTTGGATTGTTCACAACTTTCTTCCTCCATCTCAGCCTCAGACCACCAAAGTTTACAGTCTCCTAGCTTCTAAAATATATCTGTATGTATACATAAGACACATGTTAAACAGATGCTCAAGCCATTACTTAAGACAGCAAAATAATCAACTTTGCTGCTAATCTTTTGAAGTTGGAAAAATCCTTTGTCATTGATTTTTTCCTCTTCCTCCTTCTGGGCCTTCTGATTGCATATATTATCTTTTCTCAACGTGGTCACTCACACTCTTAAAAACCCTTTTAAAAGAGCATGTGAATTACAAAAAGTTGGTCCCTGTGGAGTTCCTATGGCCATGTATAAACTAAGACTTCTAGTTAGTTTCATTTTCTGAAGTAAAAAATCTCTCACCTGCCACGTCTGAGCCTAATTAAAAATAGCTTTTGCTCTCCAATCACCACCTAGGAAGGTCCATTCAAACTATCTTATTATTTATCTCTGAAGAAAAACATTTTGCAATTACATTTTAAACACCAGAATATTTTTTTTTCTTATCTGCCATAGTCCATTAGTTTCTTGAATATTTTTGTATGGACAGAGAAGCTGCTGCATCAAAACCTGATATTCAGAAGCTTCACAATTTCTGATAGTTCTCTATTTCTGGGTGGTGTCATCAGCATCACTTAACCACACTTCCTGATGTAAGGCAGCATGTGATGGTCAGGCACACACTGTCCCTCTCCTCTAGGATCCATCATTTACCAACGTTTCCCCAAGATAAAACCCTAAAACACTCACTACTAAAATAGCTCAGAAAAACACTCCCTGGACCTCACTATACTGGCCAGTACCAGTAACTAGTAAATGCAACCACTCTTCACCAATGAGAGCAGCTATTCCCTATCCAACAGAGGAAACCTGCTTTACCGGCACAGACTCCCAGCAGTCCAGATCCATGGACTTCCATCCAGCCTTCAAATCACAACTGAGCTGGACCCTACAGTGCAGACATCTAATAAAAATGCAGATCTTTAACTTGTCCAATTAATAAAATAGACATTTAAGTATGATTTGACAATTACTGAAAGCTGCACATTGTTTGTTTTTTTTTAAGTTACTGATGTTTGCTGTGGACTTTCCTGAGTTTGAATCTTCTTTCAGTATTTGCCCAACTGAAGTAGATAAATATCATTTGAACACAATTGGATTGTTTTAAAGCAAAGCAGGAAGTCTTGCAAACCCTACATATACCTTTGTCTTCAGCAACAGAGTACACTGTCACACATCACAAACAAAATAGTTCTTTAAAGATTATGGGGAACAAGAACTGTACCAAAATGCACTTCTAGGGCTTAAAAATATTGATGGTGGCTGCTTTTGATGGGGTTTTAGAGGTCTCAGTATTTAGCATGAAAATTATTTTCACATTATGATTTAGAACACAAGTAAAAGGTATAATCAATTTTAGATAATTTGGTTCCAACCTAAGTCTGACCTTGAAAAGGGATTTATAATTTCCCTAACATTTATAGACTTGAGAAGAAACTTCCTTTGGAGTCCTTCAGCATGTCACCTGTATGATTTCAGAAGGTGACAACAGCATACATGCTGACTTCAGTGCATTTTGGTAATACACAGCTAACTTGTTACTGCTTAGTCAAACTAGCAACTTTGTAATTGTTCTTTTTACATCAATTACCTCTACACCAAATGATGCTTGCATGGTAAGGAATTTATTTCACAGACTTAAAAACCTCTTGCATATTAGCAGGTGTTCACACCCTGGAATTATGCTTGCTGAACAAGGTGGGCTTGTACTCTTGTTTTTTTAAAAACTGGTATTATAGATTTTTAAGTTTTTGAAGGGCACGGATGTGGAGAATTAAGCAAAGCGATTCAACATTCTAAACCTTTTCAAGAAAGCACTGATGTCTTCAACTGCTTTCAACTGATCCAAAACACAATTCTACAAAAAAAAATTTAAAATACAAAATCCATTGCACAGCTAAAGTAACAAAAAATTTAAATATGCTCAACATACCAAATCGGTACTTTTGTCTGATGCTACATAAATGTTTCCACAACTTTGATTACATCAGTTGCAAAGGGTATTAAATACATTTGTAGACAAAATAAAATTTCCAAATTGCTGCAACTGCAAATACCAAGCTTTTTCAAATTATTTCCTTAAATACAACTGACATGGATTCACAAGTTCACAAAAATCAGTAGCCTCTACCCAAATGTAGAGAACTGGAAAACACTTACTTCTTGCTGCGTTCTTCATGGCCATTGGCACTGCTCAATTTGTTCTCATCCTAAGCAGGGTTGATAGAAGAACATCGTGAGGACGAAGCGGAAATATTTCAAGTAGTCAAAGGGTAATGGGAATAGGAATAAGAAAATAAAAAACAAAAATTTTAATACTAAATTACTTGTTTACAGTTTAATGTGGAAAGCTTTAGAAAATTTAGGTAGGCATGTTTAACCACTTTGCTGCTTAAATTTAAGTCATACAATTACAAAATACAAGACTTACATCATTTAAAAGTGTGTATTAAATTGTAGATACTTCCTTACATGGTTTAGAGAGCAAGTTATCCTGTAAGAATTCAGCACTCAAGTGGCTAAATGTTATTTCTATAAAATTTAAGAGGAAGTCTGAGGTGTTTGTGAGCCCCTCTAATTAGTACCAAGGCTATATCTCTGCCTAAGCCCCATGGCTACACTAGCAGCCAGCCACTATGGATTTCCTGTGACCGATGCCATTCCCGAGATCTTCACTCATTTTCGTTGAAGAGTTGTAAGAGCTTGATGTCACCTCTGTCACACATCTCGCCCTGAAGCAAACAGGGATTCACACTGCTTTAGTAACGTCGACTCCCAAGAAAGCCATCAATAATCGACCAGTCCAGCCTAAACATTCCCTATTTCCATACCTGTTTACATGGAAAATATCCATGTTAAGCCAGGACACAAGAATTTTAAAACAACAGTTCACAAATTTCTCTTCAAGATGTAAACATAACTGCTAGGTATTACATAAACTAAACATACCACTTAAAACTTACAAATGCTCATCCAAAATTCATGACACGGTTGTAATAAACACTGTGGAACAGACTAACAGTAGCTGCTATATAACTTAAAATACTGGCTTTACAGTTTAATCACATTGGTTACATCAAAAGTACAATTCCTAGATGACTTAAACTTATATACATTTCTTTCAAAATCAGTGCTAAAGCATGCAGTCTGTTAACACTTCACCACCATCTGGTGGAAAACAAAAAAAGACAGTATTTATTTGCTGCTGGTTTAAGTCAAAGACATCACTAAACTAATTGATAAAAATTTCACAGAAAAATTGACATTTCCTAATTAAACAACTAGGACAGAAGAATACAAGAGCTTATTTTAGAATGACACCGCAGACTGTGATACTGTCTTTTACTTGCTAAGAACATTCTATTCAGGGATCCAAGAATTTCTGTAAATTCTTTCAGCAATTGATTTTCATCTGCCCTGTTGAAAGATTAACCGCCAGCAGCCTTCTGCATTAAAAGCAAGTCCCACTCTTCTTGCACTGAGCAGACAGTTCAAATATTTACTTGCCATGGGACTAGTGAAAAGGTTATTCTTGGAACCCTGCTGTTTTCCCAAACCACTGCATTCACCTTGTTGCTATACCAAACTAGACTTCACAATTTTAGAGGAAAGGTTTTAGGACTTGGGTTTCTGGGGTTTGTTTTGTTTTTTGTTTTGGCTTTGTTTAGTTGGTTTTTGGGTGGAATTCTTTTGTTCTGATTGTGCTTGGTGGTTTTTTTTTTTTTTTTAAACCTAGGGGACCACGGTACAGCGATACGTCACTCAATTACTACCTTATGATTGACAGTTCACACTGGAATCAAAGGTGAATTCATGGGAGTAGAGGTGAGATATCGTTAGGCAAGTCTACAAAGAGAGATAGATGGGCATTTATTCATCACGCTGAAGTGAAACTACTGCACAATATAATTACATTAACAGTATATATTAACTTGAAAGTTACATGTAATGTATGTCCAATAAGATAAATCATGAGGGCTCCAGGGATGTTAGTTTACAGTTCAGCAGTAGTTTCATGAATAATGCTAAATTAAGGTAAACAGGACCTCACTGGCATATTTTTTCTCACCTTCTTGTAAGGAGCTTCAAGCATTGCTTCAATATCAATATCATCAGCCATTTTTCAGGACACCTGAAAGAAGAAAATTCCACCTGAGTTGGAAAATACCCTTGTGCTATATATCCAAAAGCCTTTGTTTAAGAGGTCATCACTGCATTGGCTCAAATTCACAAAATCATGCTTTGGTAGGTATTTCCAACAAAAACTGGAATGAAGTTTTGCCCAGCGAGATTATAATCAATGTGTGCAAAGTAATTACAGCTACAAACAACAGAAGATGATTAAACACCATCAGCCAGAAGAAACCCCAGAGGTATTCCACCAATTTCTTTCAAAACAAAGAGCACAGAAACACAGCTCTGGTGGCCATCTTGAGTAGTGCTAGAGCTTCACCAAAGGACAATGAACAATCAGGCAAACCTGTTCACAGCTCCTAGCCTTTGCCACCACCATTTACCTATCCATCTCAGCATGTGGACACCATGGTGCCTTACGAAATGCAGCCTCCTGCATAACAGGGTCACAGAAACAGTTTTGATTCCAGCACTGAGAGTTACTATAGCATACACAAAGTCCATCCAGTCCAGAACTTCAGGTCTCAAAACAAAGATCTACCACACCAGGTAACACTTGACACCACAGACATTTAGGGTTCAGCTGCTGGTCTTACTTCTCGATTTCAATCCCTTAATATAATTTTATGTTCACTATACTCTGAATCACTTTGACACTCTTCTCCCTATCCAGGTATGCTATTAAGTACCTCTCAAAGATTCTTGGCATTAAACTTAAGATATTACAACTTACTCAAATCTCTTAGTGAAGTCTGACAGCCCAACACTGAAAATCTGTGTGTGTACAATAAAATGGACTTTAATCATACAGGTTAGTTCTTGCACTTTGTCTAAAAGCACTGTTGCAGAACTGTGCTGTCTCAAGACTTGAGTGGAATTATGAAAATGCTCCAACACGTCAAGATCCTTTACACTGGTCACTCAAAATGTCGTCATTGAGAATGCTTTACCAGAGCTGTAGCACATCTCACCTTGGCCTAGGGATACTTTCTAAAAGAAAACCCTCAAGCAGGATCACAATATTGGAAGTTGACACTTAATTACTTAACTGAGGCACACTAACCTCATTTTCAAATTATTACCTGTTGGGCTATACTGCTATCTCTTACAGATCTGATCATCCTTGATTTAAGTCTAATGGCTCAATTTTACTTTTCACTACAGTATTTTTATTCAGCTTTTCAAGCCATCTACATACATGCATGTGATTTAACTCACAGTTGTTCTACCAGTACATAGTATAAATAGCACATCACTACAATTAAAGGCCATGAAAAAGGCAAACCCAGAATTCTACAAAAAAATTCCCACCAGTGACAACTCCCACTCAAAATTACATAATTTAGCCAGCATATCCAGCTACACTTGGGGAGGAATTCTTCCTGAAGAGGAGTGGTCAAGATAGGGACCATCAAATCCTGAAGGTCCCGGGAAAGTGCAGAGGGAATGACTATTACTACATTCACCCAAATAATGAGTGAATGAACTATCATCCAGTGGATTCAGAACAATGGTCCTTATTCATAAAGCATTTAGCCACTGAATTCACTGTTGAAGGGCACTGTGGATCCTAATAAAGAAAAAGAAGCATGTGCAATGTTAAAAAAAAAAAAAGTTTAAAGAAAAAGGTTTTCATTAAACAAAGGCATGCCGCATGACCCTGAACTACAACTGACAACTAAGCACACACATAGAGAACTGTCAATGTGTGACTGTGCTGTTCATTCTTTTCTTGGCATTTACTGCTGGCCACCATCATTGACAATCTCCTGAGCTTCATGGACCTTTGGCCTCACCCCAGCAATCTGTACCCTTTGTACTCTTTATAAAACATTTCCACTGGGACAATACCATGTTATCAGAATATCCTCTCTCTATGTGTAAAACAGTCCTGTTATCAGCCCTGCAATGCATACATGTAATGCAATAATGATGCTATATATAACGTTGAAATTATTTTTTTAAAAAACACAAATAAAAGTTCGTAATAATTTCAAATTACTAGAAAGTCCTGTCAGACTTTCAAGTACCTTTCACTAAACGCCGACGCTCCAAATAATTTTCCTAAAAGCCTTTCAGCTTTCTCAAAAAAGCTAGGTGTGACTAATTTATTTGTACAGGGAAAAAAAAATAACAAAACCACCCAAACAAGCAAACAAAAAACACCCAAAAAAAATCAAACCATCCCAAACCATCAAAACAAAAGAGGAATGAACTACACTTGAAACTTTGTGGATCTACAGAAAACGTAAGAGGACAGGAAATGTACTGCAACTGAGCTAGTCACTATTCTGAAAGAAAACATTCTCTTTGTGCTGAACTCTATCACAAAAATGGAATTTTAAACAGTCTCGTTCTCAAAATTATTTGTTTTAGAAATCCAATTAATTCGACACGTCTTGCATGTAGTGTCCTAGAAAAGCATCAGGAAACTTTAGGGAGGACTCTGACGCCTCAGACGGGTAACTCGCCTCTCAGCAGGCTCCATATATCTACGGGCAGGTCCCCAGACAGAACTCCCACACGCTCCTGACACGATCAAGCGGANGGGAAGAGGGCGGGGGGGCAGGAGCGGGGGGAGCCGGGGCGGGGCAGCGCCATGCCGGGGGCAGCCGGGCCTACCCGCGACGTGGCCACGGGAACAACCGAACC
Source organism: Toxostoma redivivum (assembly GCA_013397375.1). Taxonomy (NCBI): domain Eukaryota; kingdom Metazoa; phylum Chordata; class Aves; order Passeriformes; family Mimidae; genus Toxostoma; species Toxostoma redivivum. The sequence continues at coordinate 215,695 of VXBI01006453.1, read as the reverse complement.
GCACNGCCCCGCCGTGACTGCCCTCCCACCTCGTTTCTTCCAGAGGCCTTCACTCCCCGCCCGCCCGCGGAGGCCCAAGTCTGTCCGCCCCGTCTCCCAGCGCTAACAGCCCCGCAGCCGCTCCCGCCCGGTTCTTTCGCACAGCGCCATCAAGGGAAGAGGGCGGGGGGGCAGGAGCGGGGGGAGCCGGGGCGGGGCAGCGCCATGCCGGGGGCAGCCGGGCCTACCCGCGACGTGGCCACGGGAACAACCGAACCGCACAGGGCCGCACCGCGGGGCGGGGGTCGCCGGGCGCTCTGGCCCCGATAAAGCGCAGAGCAGCCTCATGGGACAGGCCGAGGCGGCCATGGCGGCGGGAGGGGCGCAAATCCCCAGGCCGCAGCACCCCGCGGACCAGGCTGTCACTCGCCGAGCGGCGGGGCCCGTGGCCCACCCGCAGTTACCTGCGCCGCGGGCAGTGCGATCCTCGCTAGGGCCCCGAGGTCCGGCAGCGGCGGCTCCGGCGTCACTGCGCTGACGGTGGGGAACGGGCCCGAGGGCTCAAGCACCTTATCCAGGCGTCTGAATCTTAGATGGACGGCGGCGCTCAGGCAGCCCTGGGGGGCGGGCGGCGAGGGGCAGCACGGCCGTGAGTCGATCCCGGTGCCGGTCTAGCCCCGTCTATGGCTCCGCGGCTGCTCCCGAAATGGCGCCCGGCCGCTCGCGGCTCCGCGCACGGCACGGGGGCTCCCAGCGCACCGCGCAGGGGCTCTCGCGAGACGCACGGCCAAACAAGCCGCTGCACGCCCGGCCTCGCCGCCTCTCGCGAGATATCGCGCCCGGAAGCAGCGGCTCAAATGCTCGCGAGAGTTGGGTAATAGGTGGACTTGTCACGCGCCTTTGAGCTCTCGCGAGCTCTTGAGCGCCCGCTTGAGGCCCGGCGGGAGGGGCCGAGGGCTGGGAAGGACGATTTGAGCCTCATGCCGAGGCCTTGTCATAGGCTCTTGCTTTCCTGCAAACTAAAGTGGATTAGGTTATGGAGTGGACAGGAGTGTGAAATTACTGTGTTCCTTTATCAGAGATTGTGCTGACGTAATAATTAAATAAGGTCTGTGGTTTGATCTTCGTCCATTTAGCAGAGGGCTTGATGTGGTTCAGTCAGATTAACTGTGAAAAATAAGGTTCACTGTTTTGGGAGAATTTAAAAGGTTTAATAAAAAAGACAATAGGAGACAAACATAAAGCAAAGGGTTAAAACGGCCGGGTGCTTGGCATGCTGCCAAGAGCACGGGGAGTTTCGGGAGCACCCCTTTAAATACATTTTACAATACATAATTTGTTACATATTTATAGACCTTCATACATAGTCAACTGTTTCTGGGAACTGTTTAGCATGGCCACTCCTTGGGTCCGCCTTTTTAGAGCATGCGTGTTTCTTGGCTTGTGGTTTTAATCCTCTTTTTATCATTTTTTAATTTGGGTGGTGGTCCCAGCCTTTGGCAGCCGGTGAGTGTTGATAATTAATGTTGATAATTAATGTTGATAATTGTCGTGTCAGCTGCAGGGTCCCCATCACACGTTCACGGGCTGTTATCTCACCTAAGCGGGTAGTTTTAAGCATACTATCTCTAAAAACTTATGCCTAACTTTTGCTATTAGCAGAGAGAAGAAAAAGAAGAATAAAAGCTATATCCATATAGAAATGCTATTTTAACATTACACATACAGCATTTATCCCAATGTTTGCGAAGAGCCAACAATATGTCATGCACTTATAACATTAACAACGTCAGAAGGCTTTCAGCCATACGCTTCTGCCAGAAATTACACCTCCCTTCATGGTCCAGCAGTGTCTTGCAGAATTTTTAGCCACTTCAATACCACTGTCAAAACAATCTGTCAATGACCTGCCTTCTGGTGCAGCTTTTGGCCCAAGCCACTGCAGGTTGCTGGAGCCTTGAAGCTGAAAGTTTAGCTCAGAAAGGAGATAGTGTTTTGTGAAAAAGGCCCCTCTTGTCTCATTAACAGTGCTTTGTTCCCCTCAGAGCTCACAGAATGGCTCATTTGTATTTAAATTTAATAATATGTAGTAAGTTTAGGGCAATTGTTCAAGGTAGGACAGATAATATTAAGTGGATTTTCTGGTGGAATCAGCATGAAATAAATTGTTGCTGGGGAATTTTAGGGTTTTTTTTTGTTGTTGTACTACAAATCTGAAACAATGTAGAGAAATTCTAAACAAACTTTGCCTCCTGAAATGATTTTTTTTTCTGAAAATCCTAGGCTACTGTCTCGATTAATGTCATTTCTAACAGAGTTTCTGAAATATTAAGAGCAGAAAATGATCCTGGGGCCCTTGCCCAGAGTGTCCAAGTCTTTCTAAGATGAAGTGGTCAACTAGTAGAGTTTGGAACATTTAAGAAAAATTACCTGTTTAAAATTAAAAATAAAGCATGACTAAAGTAGGGTTATTTCCAACCTAATAATACCTGTACAGTTTGTACTAGTCTTCTCACAGACAAAACAAGGTTTATTGTATTTGTTGCCATGCACTGCTCTGGCTGCCTGTTCCTTACCCCTTGGCTTCCAGTCAGCCACCAGGTCTGGTCTAACACCTCCATGTTCCTTGTTCTCTCACCTTGTGATTGTGACTGAAATATGTGCATAGGCTCATGTTGGTGGATTTACCTAAGGCTTTTCTCTGTGATCATTTGCCTGTGGAGCCAGGCTCTGGAAATAGTACACGGACATGGCTTTTTTGTCTGCTCCACTAACACACCCCTTGCCCTTGACTGGTGCCCAAGCAGTGTGGGAGAAAGGATGCACCCCAACGCCTACAGTACCCACAGAAAGGGTGAAGGTGGCTAATGAGGGGTCTGGAGTAGCAAACAGCCGCACGAGCTGCATGTCCAGCCAGCCCTGTTGCAGAGCTGGCGTAGCACAGCAATGCCCTGGCCTGTCGGCTGTCGACATTCAGCTCCGCACGGCTGTTGGTACGGTCACTACGCACTCTGCTGGATTCACCTTTGAAGCTGAGGGGAAGCTCTCAGTAACACACTTCCTAAAAAATGTTTTCTTGTTTGTGGGACGGCTTGATCCGGAGGAGAGACTGGCCCTGAAGTGCTGGGGCATAATCCAGGCTGGTGCTCTCTCCTCTACGTCTTGCTGTGTACGTGCGCCAGGGCGTTCGCATAAGGTACCAGGGCTGTGTTACCCGCGCTGCGAGGGCCAGGACGGATTGCGAAGAATTAACAACCAAAAGTCGTGAGCACGCGAACGAAATAAAAGCTCTCGCTTTCCCACACCGGGAGTCGAACCCGGGCCGCCTGGGTGAAAACCAGGAATCCTAACCGCTAGACCATGTGGGATTGCGTGGCGACTGCATCGGCCTGCGCCAACCGTTTCCTGGATTGCTTCGTTCCTGCACCGTCTCCGCTTGCCCTGCCTTCTGCACTGCCTGTCCGCGCTGCCCGCTGCCCGCTGTTCCTTGCCCGCTGCTCGTTGCTCCCTGCCCTCCGCTCACTGCCCGCTGCCTTCCGCTCATTGCCCGCTGCCCTCCGCTCCTCGCCCCCTGCCCACCGCTCATTGCCCGCTGCCTTCCGCTCATTGCCCGCTGCCCTCCGCTCCTCGCCCCCTGCCCACCNGCTCCTCGCCCCCTGCCCACCGCTCATTGCCCGCTGCCTTCCGCTCATTGCCCGCTGCCCTCCGCTCATTGCCCGCTGCCCACCGCTCCTCGCCCCCTGCCCGCCGCTCTTTCCTCCCTGCCCGCTGCCCACCGTTCACTGCTCGCTGACCTCTGCCCGCAGCGCTGGTCATGATCAGAGTGGGGTGGCGCGTGCAGGGCCGCTCCCTCACTTAGTTAAAATATGAGGTTGGAGGTTGACAAAACCTCAGAATTATGAAGTAGGAATTGACTAATGGGAAGATGAACAAATGAAGTCCGGCCAAAAAGGCACACAAACTTGGTAACAGTCACCGATGTGCTCCAAAATAAATTTGAGCAATCACAAAAGCAGGCAGAACAACTGCACTGTCCAGTTTTGACTGAGAACAACCTTATCGGACACTGGTACAAGGCAGGTAACACGTGGCACACTGCAGTAGCTGGCTGCAAAGGTACAAGAAGAACTGACTATTGAGCATGTGGAGGGGTAATGCTGGATGTTGAAGAAACTTCAGAATCAATGTGCCTGAACCATTTTAATATTCCAAGATGTAACACTGAACCCCTGTGTGTGGAAAATTCACACCTAAATAGGCAAATGAGAGAATTTGAACTATTGTAGTGGGGTGTAAAACCAGTGGTGGTGACAGGGATGTATTTAGGAGGTCGGAGTGGCTACCAAGGCAGAAAACATCATTATGAAAAGTCTCCAATTACCCCCACATCAAGTAAGTAAATGTCACATCAGTGTATCATGTGGTTGCTACATTTAGATACCACAAAGGCTTGATTTTTGGAGCAGCTGGTTGGAGAACATAAAAGAAGCATAGCAGTGAGTACAATGTATTCAATCTGGTGGCACTGAAAGTACAACGTCAACAAAGAAATTCCTCTCTCAAGAGGTTATTAAAAATTAATAAACCAAAGGATAACATGGTTGTAAGAAGCATGGAGATTCTAAAATTACTCAGAACAGTTGTATCACCACAAAGAAAAAGCTATGGCTACAAAGCATCATAAAAAAGGCTATGGAAATATTAAATTAAAGATAAAATACCCTTCAAAATGTGAAGTTGGTGTAGACCACGTCCATATGCCAGCAGAGAAAATCCTGAATAGGTTATAAACTATCAAATTAATCTGACAGTAACTACACAAGATAGATTTGAGCAAATTCTGTTTCCTCACATGGATCCCAGCTGCAGCCCACTGACCTGCATGAGGTTGCTAAAGACACGGGCAAGGACTGGCTGACAGGCAGAGGACCCAGCTTTTTTGGCACACAATGATCTTAGTTCGTCTCTGACATGAGGTGCAATTTGCTCCCCAAGGACTTGACACCGATGGTGGAGGGATTTGAGTTTCTTCCATGTATCAACCTGCTTGTCCTCAGCTTCTCCTCTATTTTTAGTACTGGATGAATATCTTTCTCCTTCCAGAAAGCCTGGTGGGATGTCAATGTGAGCAGCAGTGCCAGCATCTACACCCCTCCACTCCTGCTTGCTTAGGAATTGCATGTGAGGGAAGGGCCAAGGTTTTCCTTTGTCAGCCATCCCTGAAGATTGGGACGTGGGGGAGACAGAACTTTGGCTTCATTTCAACTGGCCATGCTCATGCTGTTATCTCATCTGCCTGTGAAGCTGTTCTTAGGGCTGCAAGAGCACTAGCTAGTCCTTAGGATAGCCTCACTTAGGGCTTGCACCCCAGCCCTGCCCAGGAACAGGGGTTCAGGTCAGCCCCAGATGCTCAGTCCCCATCTGAGCTGTGCTGAGGTGTGCTTGTCTCCAGTGCTTTCACCAATGTGCCCATGGCTGTGCCCAGCCCTATCTGACCCTGACCTAACCTCAGCTCTGCCTGGTTACTACAGACCTATCATGGGCTGGGTCTATCCCTGGTCACCATCATTGGCCTCATGCTGAACCCAACCTGCAGACTGACTTTCCAGGTTGACCTCAGACCCACCTCATCCCTATGAGCTGCTCAACAGTCTGGGCTGCCCACGAGACACCATGCTGGGGCTAAACATGGCCTCCTGCAGATGTGCTATTCTGGGGGACTACCTGCAGGTTGCATGGGGTGGTCCCCTGAGACATGCTCTGGTGTAATCCCAAGTGTTTTCTCTCTCCTCTAATAGCAGCTGTTCACAATGAGCAGCCTCAGATGTACATGGACAGAGATGCACAAGTTCAAGCTGTCAGCACCCAGCCTGAGTGCACAGCACTCAAAATATAAGAACCTGTTTATTGAGTTGATCTGCTTAGTAGATCTCCAAGAGGTTTAAAAAAACTAGCAAAGAACAGCTTTCAAAGGGGTTTGCCTAAAGCTGAATACCTGCATGCTGAGAGCAACCCAGCTTGCCTGACACAGTCAGTGCAGTACAGGGGGACATTTTGCATTGCAATGCTGGCAATAACAGGTTTGGAAACTTCACTTCCCTCTGCAGTTACGTGGTAGAGCAAAGATTTTGCTTCTGTTCCCACTGAGTTCAGCAGGAATATGGCTGATCCTCAAACCCTTGACTGTATAAGAAAGGATAACAGATAAAGAGTTATAGCCCATTTCTAGTGCTCATTATAGGACTTCTGTTTTTATTATGTATTAGTAAGCAGGTGGTGTGCAGGCAGAGCTCAAGACAATGCCTGAGAGCAAAAGGGATTGAATTTTAAGAAATGAAATCTGTTTTATTTTATTGAAAGGATACTGTAAGAAATAACAATGTTTAGAAATTTCAGTTGAGGACACCTATAAACAAGAAAATTGAAGAATTTTTTGTGTTAAGAAGAACAGGAATAATGGGATGAAGCTAAGAAAACTTAGGCAAAACACCCTGGTGGGATTTCAGATAGATGTCTGAATGGTCACCCCAAGAGACAACAAGGCCAAAAAGAAATACCCACAGAAATGCCTCCACACTGGTCAGAAACAGTGAAAATTATCTCACAAATCCCCATCTTTCTTTATGTTATAAGACCTGACTGTGGGATCTCCTTCAAGATTACTCATAGAAATGGGGATTCAATTAGTTTTTCAAGGCCTGTGAGAAAAGAACATCCGACTGTAGGATTAACTTGTGGAGTTACAGGTTCTGTCTGTGGCCAAACAATAAACTCAGTTCTTGCCAGTTACCTACAATATTACATTGTGTGGCACAAACATCAGCCACAGCAAAGCCAGATGGGCAAGCAGCATGTGCAGCCCAGTGGGAAAGCAAGCAGGGAGGTACAGGGCTGTGACACAGCACTGTCTCTACAGCTCATGCTGCTGTTTGGGTGCATTGACAGTACTAGTTCAGTCTTGTGTCATAAGCCCTGGCCACAAGCCTCTCAGCAATCATCCTCTGCTCTGGGCAGGTGTACCCCAGCTCAAGGCTGCTGGTGGGGAAACAGTTTCATAATTTCCAGAGTATAACATCTCCTGTGGGGCAGAGAGCACTATTGCCCAGCTCAACCAGTAAATCCTTAGCAGACATTTATTTGAGAGCAGCAGAGCTTACTATAAACAGAGAAGTATGGGAAGCTGTGATACAGTAGAAGACTTTTGGGAACCTGTAACTGATTTGGTGTCAGGAACATAAGTACCTTATTTTGAGGAATTTTCATCCCACACGAATTTTGAAGTAAGGCAGCCAAACCTCTGCTGGGGAGGTTTCCCTGACCTTCACTGCCAGCAGCCTCCAAGTTTGGCTCATAGAAAGTTACCTGGGAGCATGGACTTCCCTGTGTCTTGTTTAGCTTTGGGACAAGGACTACCCTGGACTGCAGAGTCGATCTGGTTCACAAGGGACATCCCACCTCCACCTTCCTCCTCTGTTCTTCCTGTTCTTCTCCTGGCCCATCCTGGTGTATAGCTACTCTCCTCATTCTCATCTCAGTGCTCGTGAGGCCAATCAGGCCAATCAGGTTCCTAACTGTCAAAATACCACTCACTTTTGTTCCATGCCGGTTTAATGAGCTGATGGGGTTCACCCAAGCTCAGATGAACAACAGAATGAGGACTCAGAGCAACAAGAGAAGCAGGACTTGTTGCATGGGGGGTCCTTGGCTCAGTTCAGCCATTTCACGCACTGCACCCTTCTTTCCCATCCAAGGGCATGTTGGCATTGTATCTAATGCCCTACCCCTCTTGGCAGCTCTCCTCTCAAAGGACACAGCTCTCCTCTGCTGTGGGGAGATGTTACCCCTGCTATATAATGCCATGGCTTTGTCAGCAGCCAGGGAGCACGGAAGCAGGGAAGGTGGCAAAAACCTCCCCTGTATGTTTTTATTCACAATCTGTTTTAGAAAGCAGGAGAGGAAACAAAGAGCATTTGCTGCTCCATCTGTTTCCCTGTCCCATGCTGCACGGTTGGGTTACAGCCAGCTGCTGCACTGCCAAGCAGTAATGCGACAGCACTGCTGCTTACTCTGAAAAAGAGCTAAAGATGGCAAGGCAGAAAAAATCAGGACAGGATGATTTTTTAAAAGCCCCATTGCAGAACCTGCCTAATTATATAAATTTACATCATGCCTGCTATAAAAAAAAAAAAACAAAAAACAAAAACACCAAAAAAACCAAAACCAAACCCACAACATTCTACTGATTTGTGCTTAAAAACATGTATTTTTACAAATGGTCAAATATCTCAACTATCTTTTTCCAAAGGACTGTCCTGGGCTATTCAATGTCATCATCTTCAAAAAACAGACAGGACTAAAGAAGAACAGGGATGTTTTTTCTTTTCCTCATCATACTTGCATACTTGGCAGAGAGAACTGTGACGGCACACAATCCAAAGAACTTCAGCCAGCAATGCTGCACCCAGGTCAGCCTGGTTCCATTCAATAAAGTCTTTGAGACACAGGACACAAGATGTCTGTGCTGAAATACTGGAGAATTCACCACATGTTTGCCCAGCTCAAACCTCTAGCTTCCTGATATGGAGTTACAGACATGTTGGTTGGGAGAGACCTTTGGTGAGCATTAGCCCAAACTCTTGCTTGAAATGAGACAATCACCAATACTAGAACAGGTAAACCATCGCTTTGCATAGCCAAACCTTGAAAATCTCCAAGAACAGAGATCTCATCACCCATCTGAGTGAACTGTGTCCCCAAATCAGCCCAGCACGTTATCTTTGTTGCAGCAAAGAGCTCCCCATGGTGAGCCCACATGTAAACACTGTTAGGAGTATCTGGGCAGTAGTTTGACCTATTTAACACAGGGCTTTCACAGAATGTTTTCTGGTATTATTGGCTCCCTCATCACAAGAGCACACCGAGCTGCTCCTGCCCTCCCTTCCAGCCCTGGGTGCTGGAGGCAGGAGAGGATGACAGGTGAGACAACGCGACAGTACGACAGCTCCATATTCACCATGCAAGAGGAGCAGAGAGTTTGGTGTCAGTAACCAGGGTCAGCCAGGGTCGAGTGACTGCTGACTCAGTGAGTGGGCCTGGCACAAGCTTCAGTGGAGTATAGCTGAGGTGAGGTCAAGGCTGAGGACCTGAGCTCAAATGCAGCTCAGGAGCAGCACAGGGAAGCCCCAGTGAAGCATCTCCCAATTCATCATCCTACCATTGCTGATGCCCTGGAAGATGTATCCAAGTCTGTAGCTGCACTGGGGCAGAGCTGGCTGTAAGCATAGCCACACAGACCTTGCCAAGCATTTTAGGCATCTACTCCTAGTATCACCGGTCTCTCAACAAAGAGTTGTCAAACCTGACTGAGCTGTTACTCCCCTCCTTGCTGTACATTGAGATAGTTACTGTGGGTCTGGTGCTGGACTGGACTGGTCGCAAGCTGTGCAACCCAGTTTGTTAACAGAGGCAGAGCACGGGCAGCGCCTGCTGGCCCGGACTGCAAGGGCAATGTGCTGTGTTCACACCTGTAGCATATCTTCCCAGGGGTTGCCACAACTCTCAGCCTGGGACACAAGAGCAGGACAGCAGTACTGCAATACTAAGCTTTCCATAGCTTGAGCATCACTGGTTCTAACACACCCCCACATGAGGAAGGCCTCTCATGCCAGGACCCACCATTTCCTGACATGAAGTTTGTGCCCAAATATAAGCACCAGACGAGCAGCTTTATGAAAGAGTGTACAACTCCAAATACAGCTACTTTCATTCGGGAGCAGTATCTGAGGAACAATTCAAGCGTGATCTCAGGGAGCTGCCTTATTTTGCAGTTCTGCAGTGACAGTTATACAGTATATCCTTCAGCCAAGAACAGGCAGCAATAAGAGGATTTGGCCTGGAAACACTGATCATACATCTCTTACCTCATCTTACAGTGGTCTGGTGTTCACAGCCTTACAATCCATGAAGGCTGTTTCTTCTTTCATCAGCAAAAGAGCCAGGTCTCTCAGCTCTCAGAGATACTGCAATCTCTTTTCCATGCTCTCAAGTCACTTCACATTCACCTCCTGCTGCCATTTTTGGTGTATTGATAACAAGTCTTGTGACTAGTGGGCTTGATCTCCCAAATATATATCACCTGTGTCTCTGAAGGAGAACTGCCTTGTGTTATTGCACCAGGTACCACTAGCAGCAGTTTTACTCAGCCCCTGACTGTTTAAGCTGCGGAAGTCCTGCAAAAGTTCCCTCAAAAGAAGCTTTTCCTTTAGCTGCTTCATTTTTTCCCTGTGGGATTACTCTCCCCCTCCCTGAGTTGCTAGTGTGTCATTGGCACCTTTGTGCAAGGCACAGCCTCAGACCTGTCTGTTATGCCAGATCATTGAACCCCCTGTCACTCAGCTTTCCTGCTCCAGCAGTGGGGATCTCTGCTCCCAAGAGTGAGGAAGTGTCATCAAGTGTATGAGCCTCCTCTAGTCAGGAGGTTCTGCCTTCAGGGTGGCTTCCTGGCTCTGGATTTTGATGCCCTCCTGTTGTGTGACTTTGTGCAGGCCAGCATAGAGCTGCCAGCTCATGAGTTGGACTGACCTGAGATGTCATGTCAGTGTGCCCTTTGTGTCCCTGAGAGCCTCCAGTTTACCCGTTTGGGATCTCTTAGTGAAGAATAACATGCCAAGAGTTTGAGCTGTGACAGCCAAGCATTTAGGTTCTTCATCAAGGCTGCCAGAGGTGTAGGTGGAAAACAGCCTACACATTACTATCAAACACTGAAATATGCAAAATAAAATGAGAATATTGCAAAAAAAAAAAAAAAAAAAGAATATTTTGTCTGGTCCCTCCTGCAGCCAACTTTCCACTTACTGTGTCAGGTCACTCATTCTGGGGGGCCCCAAAGCTGGGGCTTCTGAAACCTCCCATGTCCCAGCATCTGTTTTCAACATGTCCAAAAGACCTTTCTAGCACAGAAATGATGATCAAGTGGTTAAAATTCTTACACAGTTTAAGGCTGTCTTTACAGGAGCCTTTGAACAGAGACTATCAAGCTGCTATAAGCATTTTCCCAGTGTTACTGTTTCCCTGAGGACAGGTATAGCCTTTATCGGCAAAGGTAAGCAGTATCTGCACCTCCACAAGGAGGGATGCCAATTTAATCATGGTAGAGCTACACCAGCAAATTTTTGTTTTCAATGTAGACCTGGCTCATATCTTCCTTTCCTTCCCTGATATCCTGTGTCTCAGTCCCTGAGCTTTGCAGCCCCACAGAACTCAACTTCTCTTGCCTGCTTTCCCACAGCACCTCAGGCATCTCCAGCAGCTTCACAGCCCCTATGGGGGCCCCACTTGCCACTGGCCCCTGGCTGCAGGGACACACTCTCCTCCTCCTCCCCTGCAGCTGTGTGACCAACCCACAAGAGCAGTGGCCATGATCTCACTGTCTCTCTATTTGCTATTTAAAAATGCAGTGTGACTTTCATGGGAATGTCATCAGATTAAGTTACCCTCAAGTTCTCAAAAGTGTCAAAATGCCATTTGCAAGTGAGCACAGTGTTGCTCTGGGTGGGACCCTGGTCAGTGGCTTGCATGGAGTCATTAATATGCTGAAAGGACTAATTTCTTACTGTAGAAGATGTGTAGAAGATGTGACTCCCTGATGTGACATGGGGCCCAAACCACCCCATTAGTGACAAAATCCACCAAGTATCTGTAAGTCTTGTGCCCCCAGTTATAGGGTAGAGGAATCTGTGCAGCTCAACCCCCAGGACTTGCCTCCACAGGGGATTGTTCCTATTCTGGAATAACAAGACTCCATAAAAGATTCTTTGGGAGCAGTGCCACATTGCAGCAATTACTGAGATAGCAGGAGCTCTTCTGTGCCACCATGCCAAATGACATACTCCAAAGCAGTGGCTGACAGAAGCTCATCTAGCAGGGCTGACCTTTAGTGCACAGCTTGTTTATTCAGACTACTCATGCTGGCCGAGGAGCAGAGCTCTACTTGTTCTTGAGGTCTCTGAACCTGTGTTGTTTGTACACCACTGGTGGATCTGCTGGAGACACACCTGATATTCCTGCACAGCTTTGACCAGTCTGCTATGTGTTCGGGATAGAGAAGAAACAGAAAAATCCACAAAATCGGCCCAGACAAAGTTGCTGGGGCAAAAAAAGAGAACGCATTTGGGCAAACCCAGAGCATGGCAGCCTTACAGCTCAGGCTGACCCAAATGTCTGTATCCTCCCACCTAGAAGCAGGGACAGCTCAGCATCCAGCACTGGCAAAGGAACTTTCCTCTCTCAATGCTCCAGGCTGGTTCAAGTCCCCCTTGCTGCTTTCCATCCACGCTCTTGGAGGATGTCGGGAGTACCAGAGGGCAGAGCAGAGCCAATAAAGCCCCGTGGGACCAGGGCAGCGGGAGCAGCCTCGGGAGAACACGGTTCAGCGGGGCAGCTGTGATCCAGCACAGGTCACACCTGGGCCCGCAACAACAGTGCTGCAAAAGGGTCCCCGAGGCGAGGGCAGGACGTGACCCGCCTGACCACGGTTTTCCTCACAGAACAGGTCACGACCGGTGACTTTTGGCATTGACCCGTAGCTCAAATAAGGCTTCAGCGGCTCCAAAGCTGATGTCCCGGCTCCGCTTTCACTCTCCTTGATTCCAAGGGCCCCAGCTCCGAGACGCCAGGGCTCGGCGGACTCACTCGGGTTCGGGAGCGGCCGCGCCCACCACCAGGGGCTGCCCTCGACCCGCGGTTCCACCACCACGGCCGGCCTCGCTTGTCCAGACCCGCCCCGTCCCGGCACAGCAGCCCCCGGCAGAGGGACCCGGGGAGCGGCCGGGGGTCCCGGCTCGGGCCGCACCGCCCCCGGGCGGGGCCGGGATCGGGTTTCACATCCTGCCCCGCTCGCGGGCAGAGCGGCCATGGCGGAGAGGTGAGTGCGGCCGCCGCGCACCTGTTGAGCGGCGGGAGAGGGGAGAGAGGCATTGCCGCTCCGCGGGGCAGTGGGCCTGGGCTGGGACCGGGGCCAGGACCAGGAGCCATCCCCGGCTCGGGTGGACGCGGCAGGGGAAATGCAGCCGGGCCGGGGCGGGCCGAGCGGCCAGACTCGTGCAGGGCGGTGGTCCCGGGCCGCCTCCCGCCGCAGCCGGGGTCTGTGAGGGGAACTCCGTCTCGCACCGTTCTAGCTCCGCCGGGGCTGGGACTCTGCTGTTTGCGGGCGGCCGCGAGTTCGGCTGAGCGTAGCCGGCCCGGCCCCGGCTCGGAGTCCCCCCTCCTACCCGGCCCTGGCAGCTCCGAATACGAGCGGCTCGTCGGGAGTACACCATGGTTTTGTTCCAAGCCCAGCTCGCTGGCACTGGGCTGCGTGCCCCCGTAGATTGCTCTCTTTCGCTTAAAAAAAATAAGCGCTCTTACAGAATGACGGTGAAAATACGGGCGTGGCTGTTGCACTGTGACCAGGAGAGGGTTCTGTCCTCTCCTGGAAGTGGGTAGGGAGCCAGGATCACCTGTTGGCAGTGAAAATGGAGGGCCAGGTAGCCAGGCCAGTTTCCCAGGCTGCATCCGGCTTCCGACAAACGCAGGCGGATTTCACGGCTCTAATGAATAACTCCATTGAAGGAGAATTTCTCCAAATGGTCTCTCTGCGCTTGGGATCGTCGGCCAGAAGTGGTTAAATTAAGTTTGGTTTTGCCAGGTGGAAAGTGAAGAGCCTGGCAGAGGCACTGTCCTCGCTGGTTTGCCAGTGTTTTTTTTCATCCTAGGTTAAAAACTTGACTAATTTAAAATTCCTGCAGTGCGACCCTCTCCAGGGATACCAGATTTCATCTGGCTTCTCATGTTCTCGTTGGCTGTGGGAGAGCTGCACTGGCATTTTGCTCGTTGACGATGCAAAGCGTTTGGAATAATTTTTTATTTCTCATGCACTTGAAGTTGTTTTATTTCTTTTTCCTTCTGCTATCTCCTGCAGTGGACCAGGGTTTGAGTTAGTCTGTAAGGAGCATTTTGGGAAGGGATAGCAAATCCCATTGAGGGTGGCTCTAGGATACCAGAATTCAGCCAGAGCAAAATGATGAGCACAGCAGCATTCTCTCATTTTGCCAGCAGCAGCAACTCAAAACAGCTGCTTCTGCTTCCCTGCTTGTGACAGCCAAAGGTGCTTGGAGATCAAGGTTGTAGGTTCCTCATTTTCAGGCAAACTCTAAAACCTCTAAAACCTGACAAAATCTTGTAGATTTGAGGCTATTGTTCCACTAGCTGGTGCAGAGGAGTACAGAGCTTCTTGTGCTGAATTTCACTGTGTTTTACCTGTGTATCCCTTGCTGACTGTCTCTTTAGTGCTTTTGAGTTTGGTTTTTGCTGGGTTGATGAGACAGCTCTTCCTATCAGTTGGATGGAGGCTGTTTGGAAGGATTGTGAGATCACAGCAGATTATAGTAATGCAAATTTAGAAGCCAGGATTTTGGTCAGATAGTTCACATGCCTTCAAACCAGCAGGTTTGCCTAGCTGAAACAGATGTCTTGGCCTTAGCTGGGAGGACATAAGCTGCAGTGTCAGTCCACAGGTCTGGTGCATTTTGTAACAGAGAGTTATATGGTCATCCCTGTGATGCAAAAGTCTGCTTTCAGCCTGACCCTGACTGGATTTGCAGCAGAAATCCTTGTGAGAGACATGCACATGTAATATGCCATGCAGAACAGGACTCACTGAGTGCTGCGCTGCTTTAGGGACACAAAAACATGCCTCCCATTCAACTGATTTACTTGATTTCTAGAAAAATGTAATGTGTGGTGCAAGGATGAAAGGAGAGCCTGAGATTCCTGTAGTAAGCTGCCTATGGGGTAAGAAAATCTTGTGGATTTCATTGTATTGGTGTCTAAGCTTTGAGACATTTTTAAAATCCATTTTGCCATTCTTTTGGGGCTGCCTTCACAGGATTGGGGTAACTGCCTGATAGCAACCAGGTAAAGTTTTGTAAACCAGGAAACAAGGGGTTTTTTTCCCCTTAGAGCCATGGAGGAAGAATTATTAGCATTGTTGGGGGACTGTGGGCAGACTTTAAGATACATAGAATCGGCTTTAATGGAATTACTTCTGTAATTAAAGGTAACAAAGCATAAACAGCTGTAGGATTCTGACTTTTTTGGCCCATAAGGGTGGCTTGTTTTGTTTTTTTTTGCTGACAGTGCAGTTTAATAAATGTTCATATTCATTAACCCTTTTTTTGAAGTCATACATGTTATATCTGTATTTCCTGATGATATTCCTGATGTATTTCCTGATAAATGCCTTAGTAACGATGCTACTTGGTTGCCATTTTACTTATGGAGAAGAAAGCTTTTCAGTTTAGACCTGCTGTTTTAGCAGCATCTTTTTGGCTGTTTGAATTAAACAGCCTCAGGATGGGTGCTGAGGGAGATCTTCCAGCCTACCCAGAAATACTGAGGTTGTTGAAGTCATGTTAGCTGGGTGGAAGGACTAGGAATGGTACTGAGTGTGCTTGTTCAGCAGGAAACCTGCTGTTCTGGCTGGCTGTTTTAATTTGATTAATACAAAATATAAGGGATTGATGTGTTTTGTTGTGATTACAGTGAGGACACTTAATTTTGTTATTGAAAATATTCTTGAGTTTAGTATATTTTGTTGGTTTTAGTTAATTCAGATTCTTTCAGGCTTTAATTTGTGTCTGCATGAATACCAGTTTCCACGTTTTTTAGCAACTTTAATTGAGGAATGAGTGAAAACTTTGATGCTGCATCAGCTTGCCCTGGAGCTGCTGATGTGCTTTGGGAGTCTGAACTCAGCCTTGGCTTTTCAGCAGAGGGGTCTTCTGGTTTTGGCAGGGCATCCATGCTTCTCACTGTTGTGCAGTGCAGAGCCCTCCACATCCTCTGGACTGGGTCCATGTGTCCTGTTCTGGTTTACCCTCTTCTTAGCTGGCTTAAATAAGGCTATGAATAAACATCCTCTCTGCAGCTAACTTTAACTGCAGGACAGGCCCATGCCCCCCCCAGCAGATCATCCCACTCTTGTCTGCTGGATGAGCCTTTTCCTGGATGGGCTGGATGGTGGTAGTTCACTTGACAGTAAATGAACTGGGATAGCAAAGGTCTCTGTTAGGTCCATAAAATCAGTAGAAATAAGTGCAGGTAGGAGAGATGATCAGCAAGCCTGGCCACTCTGCTGTACACTCACTCCTGTTGTCACCACTGCTTTAAACGTGCTGCTGAGCTGGTAAGGTTACCAGGACAGTTTCATTGGAATGAAATGATTTAGGGGTGACTGGCTTTAAGTGAAGCCAGGAGCTTGTTTTCCTCCAGTAGCTTTTCTGGCAGAAGTGGGGCTGTAGAGGACAGGATGGCTGTCCTGTCTACTGTGACTGCCAAAACCTTTTTAAACTGCTTCCATCAGCATGACCCAGGGCTAGCTCCTAAGGGGCAGTCAAGCTTTCCAGTGTTTGACTATGCAGATAAAGCCTGGTCTTTGGGAAATGCCTTCAGACACATCGGAGTCTTCTAATGGAAACTAATCAGAAGTTCAGAGGAGAGTTTCCTCCTTCCTGTAGTCTCCTTTTCCAGTGTTTCCATTCCTGCTGTACTCCCCAAATGCCTTCCTCACTGCATGATGCAATTAGGAGGAGATGCTTGCAAGCTTTCAGCAAGTAGATAGTTCAGAAATTGAAATGTTCCATTTAGGCTCCATCAGTCCTTCCCAAGTGGAATGCAATTATTTGTGCCTTGTTGTGATGTGTATACACTTGTGTTTCTATAAAAAGTCCCACAGGTAGATTAAATAGTTCAGGAAGTGTCTCTTATTTGTAATAAAAGGAAATTCTGGAACAGGCACTGGGATTTGGAATTAGCTGGATTCATAGAAGGTTTCTGAGTCCTGCTGTCATTACTTACATATTTGATGTTAATATCTGCCTTTGCAAAGGAAAGTTGTTCCCATGTAGGAAAGACAGCTTTAACGAGCAAATAATTTCTTGTGCTTTTTAGTTGCTTAGTTGTGAGTATCCATTGAAGCAAGCTGTCTGTTTGATGGGTTTTATGCTTTTCATGAGGAAGAGTAATCTTCTGCTTTGGACAGTTTCTTAAAGCAGTCAGTTCTTGGACTGGCAGGAAAGCATTAACTGAAGCAGCAGCCGTGAGGTCCATCTGGCTGATACATCTGGAAAAGACACTGTGGGTCAAGAGAAAATTCTTTTGCACTTGGTCTTTGTCTCATGGGATAATGGAAATACCATTATTTGGCATATATTCTCTCATCCTAATTACTGTTCCAGGAGTTTGAGGTTAGTGCTGTAAGGATTAAGTGTTTTCTATTTCCAGTTGAATGTAGCCCAGTGAATTCCAGTGTAGCAGGTGTCAGCTATCTTCCGGCTACTCTCCCAAGCTTTTTTCTTTGTGCGTTGTCAGCTGCCATTTTTGGTTATGCAACTCAGGCAGCCAAGAGATATTTGGAAAACTTAAAATGAGGATGCTGGAGATCCAGATTGCTTGCTTTCAGTGAAGCATGGGAGAGGGGAAGGACTCTGTGATTCCCAGGTGAGTGTTGGCATAGCAAGGAGATGTGGCCTCTCCCTGTTACATGCTTCAGACAAAAAGAAGGGGTTTGAGTTGGACAATATCAGCTTTAGAAAATTCTTCTTGAAAAAAAACACACTGAAAGACCAAAGTGCTGGAGATGCTGAGTGTCTTTTTTTTTTTCAGGCTCTTTTGTCTCTTTGTACTTTAGGTCTTGTATGAAATTCCAGCGAAGGCTCTATGCTGCAGAGTGCTAGAACTTCTGAAACAAAGAGATATTAATAAAATTATTTGCTGATAATTCTTCATCAGCCACCAGAGGCAAATAGAAGTCTGGTTCTACAAGGACAGCATATTTTGTTATCCCTTTTGTGTTCTGCTTGTGCCCAGCTCCCTGAGCCAAGCTCTTACTGCACTTTGCCTTCCTCGGTGGCAAGTGCTCCGACATGGGATGAAGTGAAGATGAACAGGAAGCACTAGACTTGCTGTGTGTTCCTGTCTCAACCTGAAGCAGAGCAGTCCTGCACCTCTCTAAACCAACCTTTTTCTTAGCTGCAGGGTTTATGATCTACCAAAACCAAACAAGCCAAGCAGGAAGGGTCCCCCACACAAACCTGTGCTGGGTTAACTTGTGTGTGTAACTTGGCAGCTGTGGGACACTGCCATAAGGCGCTTTGCTGTGACAGATGGGGCTGTTTCCTACCTGGGCAAACAAGGTTGCTGCTTTTTGCCTGGAAACCTGTTAGAGAGGCGGAGAAGATTCAGTGTAGTGGGGATTTTGTGTCATCATGGACATCATGAACTTGTGGGCCAGGGCCAGGATAGCCTCTTTGTTCTGTAGGTCTGGTTTTTTCTGTTGCTTTTGCTTGTGTCATTCATCTGGGAAAAAATAAACAAAGAGGCTTACTGTCTCCATCACTAGTGATACCAAGAAAATCCCTACACAATGCTGCCTGATGAGCTGAGACTGAGCCTGGAAAATCCCCTTCAACCACATGGAGTTCAGCTGTCTTGGGTTTTTCTGACTCTGAGGCAGTGCAGTGTGTTGTGTACAAGCAGCCAGGGCTCAGGTTAAAAGAAAGAACTGATGTAAAATATTTTCAGTCACAAAGGAAAGATAAAAAACTTACAGGAGACTTTATAGCTGAATAATTAAATACAGGCCCAGGGTATGCAATGGATGAACTGTGCTGTGTAGTCTTGCCTGGAAAGGTTCCTCTGCACTGCCTGGAGTGGGTGACTCACATATTGTTGGAACTCCAACCTGCCCACTCATCCCAGCCACCTCACCTGCTCCAGCACCTGCTTCTCACCCCCCTGGTCATCTGCTGGCACAGCTGTACCCTGCCACATAGTCTTATCTGCTCTGGGCTTGTCTCCTGTATGCTCTTGGTGCCCTGTGGGAAATAACAAGTGCGGGGTTGTTTCCAGACGTGGATTGTAACCTAGGCACTGAGTCTTCCATATAGGTGTTGAAATAGTAACTCAAGGCTTAGCTGTTAGTTTCAACATGATCAGTTTGCTGTAAAGTGATAAATGCCATATTTGGTCCTCTTCTGGTCCCACATCCATTTCTTCCTTGTGTACATTGTAGTTCTTCGATAGTCCTTTGGTATCTACAGCTTTCCAGCTATGTATCAACCACATTGTTTAGCTCTTCTTGGCTCTCTAGATCCAGTAGTTATGTTTGGGATTTTTTTACTAGACCTTCCGAGTATTGCTCTAAGCTAGGGTGAGAGGAGACGCTCCAAGTGTTTTATGAATTCTTGATCATCACCAATCAACATGAAGTGAAGCAAAGAGAGATGGTGAAAGGGTGTGAGCTGAGGTGCAAAGCCTGCAATGCAGCTGGCATGAGGAGCATTTAATGTAGGCCTGAGGACAGATACTTAGCATGTCGTAATATGGAGGTATATTGTCTTAGCAATTTATATCCTTGTGATACAATGAATAGTCTGGCTGGGATATGGCTGAGTTGTATTTAATCAGCCCAGGAAAAAGAGTGTGAAGCAAGTAGCATTGGGGCTTGGAGGGCAACTTTGTGCTTGGCTTGGTGCTGCCCTTGGGCTTTAATCTGCAGTCCTGAGTTAGAGTACAAATGGCTGGACTACTGCAGTTTGGTTTGGAAACTCTTTAGGGAGCTTGCCCATGAAGTAATCTACTCTAATTTTCATTACTCTAATTTTTCATTAGTTTTAAAATCTCTGAAAATAACGGTGAAAAGCAAATATGCTCCTTTTTGTACAAAGGGATTAAAAACTGCTGAGGAAATGCCTGGTGGTGATATGACAATCCAGCCTAAGCTCACTAAAGCTGTAATTTGAAATTAGTCTAAAACACAGGTTTAAGATTCTGGAGACTTCCAAAGTAGAAGTCTGTTTTGAGATGGCAATAAGCATAAAGAATAAGAAAGGCAGTGATGATCTGGAGGTGAAGCTGTGCACTGCCACTTTTTTTTTTTTTTTTTACTAGTTTTGAGTCCTGCCACCTGAGTGGTTGAGTTCACTAAAGCAAGAGAAAACCATCTGCTGTTAGTTAGCAGGTTGAGTTATCTCTGTGAGGGATTTGAGGAGCTCTACTGTCCTCAGGTGATGAATGCTGGGGATGGGGAAGGAGTGGGAGGAGGTCGTAGAGAGCACATCACTGAATCATCCACTCTGATTTAGTGTGCCATTGTGCCATGATTTTTATCATCCTGTTCCCCCTCCCATGGTCTGTTGGGCCAGTTTGAATGTAATGCTGTTGAATTCTAAACCCTGCTACAAGAGGGGTGCTGGCAGAGAGATACTGTGGGCAGAGCTTCCTTTAGTGAGGACACTTCTTTTGGTTGATCTTGTTCTTGAAACAGGGAAGGCTGTATGAGTTTGGCAGTGAGGGGCATGTCAGTGATTTCAGCCTCTCTGACTCCCCCAACTCTTCCCTAGGAAAGTGGCCTTTCAATGTCCAATGGCACTTCCCCATCAGCCATCCACTGCTCTAACAGCTAAGCACTTGTATTTAAACTTTATTTGGTCTTGGAGGGATGAAATTGCTAACTATTTCCTCTTCAGATAAGCAAAACTGCTGCCGAGCTGTGAGAGCTGTCTGTGCATGGGGAAAAGCTTTTTGGTGACCCAGTGTTCGGTGAAGTTGCAGTTGCTGCAGGGCTACAGGGAAGTTTCACCTTTGTCCACCCCACTCTCCCTGGAGTGGGAAGCAAAGACTTCAGATGGGAAAGAGTGAACAGCATGGCGATCACCAAATGGTTTAGTGAAACTACCCAGAATTCAGCTCAAAATGCAAAAATGAACATCTTCAGTAGCTGTGCTCATCCCTGCCTGGCCTGGCCATTTGGGTGGTGAGCTGAGCTTGAAAGGTGTTGATTTTGAGCTGCTGTGGAGTCTCATTGGGGAGGAGCTAAGTTTTCTATTTTAGAGTGTCTCCTGATACAACATACATCTTGTACTCTGTATGAGAAATAAAATAGCCACTCCAGCTGGCTCAGACAGCTCTGTTATCCTGGTCTTGCCAGGGCATATGGCACCAACTCCAAAGTAGAGAGGAACTGCAGGTGGGGGGCCCTTGGCACAAGCAGAGGAACGCACACAGTTAATTCCTGTTGCCTTGCTCAAGCCTCTGCTGTTCACAGCAGTAGCCATTCCTTCAAGCAAGAGCATGCAGGTGGTCAGAGAACAGACAAATTTGTCATGGAACAGCCAGCAGTGCAGCTTTCTTTCCCTTCAAATTCCAGCTGGACCTGATTTAAACCCAGAGATTTTATGGACTGCAGAGATTTGAGGGACTTCACGTGAATTAACAGTATTCCCCAGGAATTACCTTTTTGGGTCTGTTTCTTTTGACAGGAACTTGTACTGCTTTGCCTATAGCTGTAAACCTTCCTGAATGTTGTGGCTGTTTGCCCTGGGAGAGGCAAACGTGAACGGTGGCATAAAGAGCTTTAGCAGTGAGTATCTGTGCTAGAGCTTGGACTGCTCCAGTGGTCCTCTGAGAAGCGCAGCCTGTCGTTAGGACAGGCAGTCTGTGTGCCCATGCACAGAAAGCAGTGTTGGAGTGGCTGGCTGTGAAAACTGGGTGCTGCTACAGGAGGCATTCAGCCAGCCCCTTCTTGGGTGCAGCTCTGATGTAGCAGAGCTCTCTGTGCTGCTCGAGATGAAGGACACTATTGGGCTTCATCTTTCAACTTCACATCTGCTAAGCTATGAGAGAAGATGAGAAAAGGAATGAACAACTGGGAGATGCAGTCCTCATTCTTACTGTGCTTCAGGCAAGAATTGGTCCATGATGCTTTTATTTTTTTTTAGATTAAAACCTGTTGCTGACTAAACTTGTTTCGCAGTTTATTAGCCATTGGGCCCAGCCTCTTGTCTCTCACACGTCTCCTGCCAAGGTCCTGCTGGCCTCAACCTTGGCTACAGCTCTGTGCTCAGTAGTGCTGAAAATAAACAAGGGAGAAGGTCCAAGCTGTGGCAGATCCTTGGAAGGGAAATGCTGTTGCAGGGAGCTGCCCTCCTGGAGTCTTGGCTGGCCTTTGAAATCATCCTCCCAGGAAGGAGAAGCCTTGACCCCTCTACCTCTCACCTGGTGGATGCCTCAGGAGGTGCTTTGTGTAATATGTTTGTTGCTGGAAAAACATCTAGTTTTGGGCATCTGTAAACTGTGAATATGCTGCTACCTGTGAAAACTCAGTACATATGTGCTGAATAGTCATGATAATGTGAAGCCTGGGGTTATGATGGGATCTTTATGACTGGCAGCATAAAAATAAAATAAATTTGATTTGTCTGCCTGGCCCCAGAGCTAGTGTTTACTTCTGAGTCTGAGAAAAAGAGGCTGTCTGCTGTCTTGTAAGAGCCCTGAGATCTGTTCCTTGGCTAAAGAGGAGCTGATAGAAACAGAAGTGGCATGGAAATTATTTAGTGATGACATTACAAGCTCAGAAGGAATGGGATACCTCCACCAAGAATAGATCATACTTTTTTGTTTGACCTTTTAAAGAAAGACACAAAAGAAAGGAACTGTGCAGGGGAAAGAAGGACAGTAGAATGAGAAGGTTTACCAAAGAGAGGAAGTTGTATCCAAGCAAGAAGACCAAAAAAACTATATATTTCAGCAGATTACATGTAAAATCAAAATAAGATGGGCCAAATTAAGACTTTTGAGGAGTGAATTTGCCAAATATTATTAACTTCCAAATGCATCAGGAGCCTTTCGGAAACTGGCAGTAGAAGAGATCAAATTGTGAGAGGCACAGAAGATAAAGCTATCACAAAAAAATCTAAACAATTTTTGGCCGTCTTGACTCCTGTGGAGGAGCTTTGCCAACTACAAGCTTGCTACAGAAGAGCTATCTGAGAAGTTGTCTCACATTGAACATGAGTAGAAATAGCTTTAGAGCAAATGGAAGAACTGATAAGAAACTAAGGAACAGATAGTGTTTACTCAAGAGTGCCAAAGGATCTTAAATCTGACATTGCTGAGATACTTTCATGTGTATCCTGCTGCTAAAGTGCCCTTTGTATTGCATAAACTGGTGGTGGCAAATGCAATGGCATTTTTAAAAGTTGAGTCTTGAGGAAATTGGGGAAGTGTCTCAGTGTTTGTCCAGGTGTGCTGCTGGGGGAGGGCTGTGAACAGTGTTCAGAGTTCCATGGACTGTTGGGTCTGACCTCTGTGCCTGAGTCTCTGCAATGAAGAACAAGTTTGCTGAAGGCATGGGCAAGCACAGGTGCTTGGAGCAGTGTTAGCAGGGATATGGTAGGGGCACTTTACTGTACCCTGCCTCTGCCTCATGGATCTACTCAAGGTGGATGAGCATGCTGGGAGCAGGACCATAGGCTTCACATATCTGTGTTTTCAGACAGTCTATGGCAAGTTTGTCTGCCATAGGCTTTTAAGAGAAAGTTGCCATGGGCATGGAAGAAGGATCAAGTTATAGACTGAGAGCGGGTGAAAGCGTAGACTGCAAAGGGTAGGGAGGGCTTATTGGTCATTTCTCAGCCTGGGAAAGTCAGCAGCAAGGCCTGAGAAATTGGTGCTGGGAGTGTTTTGCACCTTGTGGGTAACCTCAGGTATGGAGGGGTGCAGTGACATTCCCAGGTTTGCAGAGGGTCTTCAGTTCCTTCAGTGGGTTGAATAGCTGTCTTGGTTTGAGACAGGTGTTTGTTAAGAAAGGCAGGAGCCTCTTTTGAAATGGACAATGTAAACCCCCTCCCTACAAACTATTATAATTTTGAAATTAAGGAGCTCTCAGGAAAATATATGGGAGTAGGAATAACAGTTCTTTTCTAGGAAAAATTAAAATAAAAGTACAATAATAGAAAAGAAAAAAGAACTAAAACGCTGACAGAGTCAGCACACAACCTGGCACCCTGTCAGTCAGGGTGTTGGTAGCAGTCCTCCTGGAGTGACAGATGTGGTTCAGTTGAAGCGGTGATGCTGGAAAAGAGTGTAGTTTTCCTCTGAAGGTCCAGCATGGTGTGGAAAGGTCTGGTTTTCCTCTGGCATCCAGTGGAAAAAGGCTGCCCTGATGTTCCAAATCTCAGCTTTTATCTGGGTAGGAAGTGTTTGGCTCCTCCCCCTGGGTGGAGCATTTCACAATGGGATGTAATTTTATCAGTCATGTAGTGGGACTCAGTAGCCCATTAGCAGATGATATCTCCTGGAGGAAGGATGGGTTGTGGAAAAGCTAAAGAACACTGCCCCACCTGGTTTTAACAGATGGTGATAGAATAGATACTTTTGGTTGCTGCTTTGCAAGCCAAGATGATAGCTCACTTGAAGGGGAGGAAATCCATAAGAACCTCACAAAACCGAGGAAGTGGACTAATACATGACAGATAATCTTCAGTGTAGGAAAATGTGGTGAACAGGGAAAACTTACCTGTACTGGGCCTGTTCAATACTTAGCCTGGAACAAGTGGTTGTAGCCTGAGAAGGTGCTTGGAGTCATTGACAGTTCTCTGAAATCATTAATTCTGCTGGGATGTTAGCCAGAGAAACCAATCCGTTTTGGTCACCATCAACAAGGGAGTTAATACCAAAGCAGAGGGCATCACTTTGACCCTCTAACACCTCATTCATGTCTCGGAGGCTGCATGCTGTTCTGATTTCTGCATTGTGAGAAGGACAGTGGTGGTAGAGAGACTGCAGTGAAGATTATTAAAATTCCTACGGGACAGAGCAGCTGCTTTATGAGAAGAGAGCATAAAATTTGAAATTTGTGACTTCTTGGTTTGGAAAAGTCTTGGATAGCAAGATCAAGGCATGCAAAGTCATGAAGGTAATAAAATCAGGGAATGGTTTGGGTTGGAAGGGATCTTACAGATCGCCTATTTCTAACCTCCTGCTATGGACAGGGAGATCTTTCACTAGGTCAGGGCTGTTCAGAGCTCCATTCAGCCTGGCCTTCAACAGCTCAGGGAAGGGGCATCCATTATTATTCTGGGCAAACCCATTCAAGTGCCTCACCACCCTCACAGCAAAGAATTTTATCCTAGTATCTAATCTAAATCTATTCTCAGTTTGAATCCATTCCTCTTTGTCCTGTCACTACATGCTCTTGTAAAAAGTCCCTATCTTGTATCGCAGTATTACTAGGTTGAAAGACACCTCCAAGATCATTAAGTCCATCCCACACCCTAACACCTCAACTAAACCATGGCATCAAGTGCCACATTCCAGTCTTTTTTAAAATACATCCAAGGATGGTGACTCCACTACCTTTCTGGGCAAAGCATTCCAATACTTTATTATTCTTTCTATAAAAAACTTCTTTCTAATATCCAACCTGTATCTCCCCTGGCACAGCTTGAGACTGTGTCCTCTGGTTCTGTCAATTGCTGCCTTCTGTTGGTTGGTGAAAGAGTCTCCTTTTCCCCAGGCTGAACAACCCCAGCTCTCTCAGCCATTCCTCACAGGGTTTGTGTTCCAAGCCCCTCACCAGTCTTGTTGCCTCCTCTGGATGTGCTCAAGTGTCTCAATGTCCTTCCTAAACTGAGGGGCCCAGAACTGGACACAGCACTCAAGGCGTGGCCTCACCAGTGCTGAGTGCAGGGCAAGAATGACCTCCCTGCTCCTGCTGGCCACACCAGTCCTGATCCAGGCCAGGAGCCATTGGCCTTCTTGGCCACC
>VXBI01006453.1:42656-190035 GCA_013397375.1 Toxostoma redivivum | reverse complement strand
GGCACACTGCTGCCTCATGTCCAGCCTGCTGTCCATCAGTGTCCCCAGGTCCCTTCCTGCCTGGGCACTGTGCAGCCACACCATCCCCAGCCTGTAATGCTGCAGGGGCTTATTGCAGGACTCAGCACTTGGACTTATTAAAGTTCATCTTATTGGACTCTGCCCATCCCTCCAGCTGTTCCAGGTCTCTCTGCAGAGCCCTCCTACCTTCCAACACGCTTCCAGCTTAGTGTTGTCTGCAAATTTACTGATGAAAGACTCAATGCCTTCATCCATGTCATCAATAAAAATACTGAACAGGACTGGCACCAGCACAGACCCCTGAGGGACACCACTGGTGACTGGCCACCACCACTCTCTGGGCCCGGCCATTCAGCCAGTTCTTAACCCAGCAAAAAGTGGCTGGCAATTCCCATGGTCCTCCATTCTACCCTTTTAAAAGATGGGAACACTGTTTCTTTCCCCTTTTTATGGATAAGTTGAATTTTTTCTACCAAGTCTTGTGACCGTAGAGTTATGGGCCCTTGATGGAACCTAAAGGAGATTGATTTATAGCAGATATGAGGAAGGCGATTTGTTTTGCACAATCTGTGATGAACTTCTGATTTCAGTGTTCTTGGGCATCGTGGATACAAAAGGCATCATCAGGTTGAAGAAGTATTTGGATAAACTTATAGACAACCAGTCTGAAATAGTTACTAGGAAGAACAGCCAGCTATAGCATCAGTGCCTTTAGCATCTGTAATGCATGTGTGGATTCTTGAGCAATGAGGGAGAAGATAGAGAAAGGGCATGACCAGGCTTATGTGTTTTGCTTAACAAACCTCTTTGAGTGTTTCACCTCTAGGCAGAATGGAAGGGGCACTTGATTTTACCAAAGGGGCATGTCTTATGCTCTTTAGAGTTTCCAGAAACCAATATTAAGTGGGAGCATAAATGGGTGTGATATGTTAGGGAAGAGCTAATATGGCTTTTGTAGAGCAAAACTGAGCTACATGACCCCACTGGTATTGGAAGGTGTTTCCAAGTATATGGCAGGGGTGATCAAGTGGAGTGGTCTAGTGGACCTCACTGAAATGTTTTAGCACAGGGTATCAAGTGGGTGAGTAAATGGTTAAAAGATTGGCTTCAGAGATTAGGAGTAGATGGTCAGACTTTACAGAGGAGGGAAGTCCTGGGGGACCAGGCTGGGATCTCTACTGCTCACAGTGTTTGTACCTGATCTAGAAACGGGGATGAAAGTGGTGGCTGGGAAAGAGCAAATGAGGAAAGAAATTCTGAACACTAAAATTCAAGAATGAGTTGAGGGTAACAGGTGATTCTGAAAGTATCAGCACCCTGTTTGTGCTTGGTGCTCGGCAGTGCTGCAGGAAGGGAAGAGGAGGTTGGGAACTGCAAAGAGGGAAGCAAAGGACAGAATAGCACAACGTCATGGTCTGTTGCCATGTTAGATATTGATTATCAGGTCATCCAGTCTTGGAAGATGCCTTGCTTTAAGTGCCTCTACAGTTTTTTGCTCTTTTTAATTTTTTATCAGTAGCAAACACTATGTGTTGGTGAGGTAGTATTTGGCAGATGAAGACTGTCTAGATGAATATCAAATAAAAAGTGAAGCTGAATGTGGTCCAGGTTCTGCCCCAATCTATCAACCATGCCATTGCAGAAGTACAGAGAGCAGTGCCTGCTTTGATGTCTTCCTGAATTTCTCCCTTTTTTGCTATCTTCCTTGCCACTGCTGAAAGTGAAAAGCTCAGCTTTGGACTGAACACAACAAGCTAATAAATGTGTGGGTTTTGGTGGGAGAAAACAAAACAAACTTGTTTTGGGCATCAAATCAAGAAGCGTATTGTTCTCACCCCACTGTTCTCTGTTACCATGTATAGCAATTACTGCCATGGCAACACATGTTTTCATGAACCAGCCAAGATCTTCCAGTGCTGCAACATAACTTCTGATACTTGCTCATTGTGATGCTATTAATAACTGTGTTTCCCCCCACAGTAGCCAAGAAGCTGCTTCTTCCTCATGCACCAAGTGCAAGGAATAAGCTCATTTTAAATCAATTGTGGGGAGAAGTGACACTGCGGATTTCCTGGATTTTTATTGTTCTGGAGATCCTGTCCAGTGCTGCCAGCTCTGCAGCCACCCACTGAGCTGTCTCTTTTGTGCCATTTATAAGAAAGTCAAGTCTTTATTTTCTTCTTAATTCCTTTTCTTTATTTTTTTTCTCCCCTTTCTCCCCCTTCCTTTAAACCAGGACCAACAGATGACACATATTTATTCCTCCAGCTATGCAAAATAGCTTAAGTGTTTATTTCAGACTGACTTGGTCAAGGGAAGAACCTGGCACAAATTAAACATGATCTGGGCCGGGCTCTGGTCTATATGATTTCTTTACTTATCTCCTGGTTAATTAAACAAGATTAACCCTGAGTATGTAAAATTGCTGCTCAGCTGTTCTTGGCACTAGTTGAATTTAGCTGTGTTTAAAACCCCAGGGTACACTAGCATGCCTGCATGAATCTCCTTTGAGTTGTAACTGTGTCAAAAATACCATCACCAATGTGGTGTTTTGGCACCTTTTAAAGAGCTGTGGGAAAGGTGAAACTGGGCTTTTGCTTAAGATGGTAGTTCCACTTGAGCCTGAGCATCTGTAAGGGCTGCAGTGTGTGCAAACCAGGATCATGAGCCTGTCCCTAGCTCTGGTTCTGGGTATGCACAGCTGCAGTTCCCCCAGAGGAAGGAGTTGTTTTGCCAGACCAGTCTCCTCTCATTCAGGGAGTTTACTTTTCTTCTGCTGAAGTGTAGCTATTAACAGTAAAACCCTACCTCCCTTTCCTCACCAACTTCAAAGTTTTTTTGGCAGTCTTGAAACTTACAGCTTTGGATGTCACTGTCCTTGATATTCAATTTTCCCTGATCTCCCTGGCCTGCTGGATTGATAGCCTACTGTCATTAGCTGAGAGAAAAAAAAATATAGTGAGAGCAGGAAATGCTTTATCCTACCAACTTCCTTGGAGAGGCTGTAGAAATGAGCATTTGCACTGCAAAAGGTTTGTCCAAAGCAAGGGGTAATTGTGATGTCCACAGTGAGTGACTGGGTCCTTCTTTTATTGCTGCTCTCCTCATTTCTTGGGAGAGTCTGTTCAAGGTCGTACCTCCAGAGGTGCTGCCAAGGGCTGAGTCTTCCTGGGGAGGCAGCGTATGCCATGCAGGACTACCTCCCTCTGCAGCCCAGCTGGTTTTCCCTGGGCATCTCCAGGAAACAACTGGGACCCTTTTTGAGAGCCTTCGGTGACCGACACAGGTACTTGCCACAAACTGTCTTCTTGTGGACTCTTGGGAATCACAGAATATGCTGAGTTGGATGGGATCCATCAGGATCGCTGAGTCCACTTTCTGGCCCTGCATAGGACACCCCAGTTACCACCCATTGGTTCAAAAACCTTTTCCTGATACCCAACCTAAACCTGCTCCGACTCAGCTTCATGCTGTTTCCTCAAGTCCTGTCACTGGTCATGAGAGAAGAGATTGGTACCTGCCCATCCTCTTCCTCTTGTGAGTGTGTTGAAGACCACAATGAGGTCTCCCCTGGTTAATCCCACCTTTGTTTCTATGACGTGGTGAGAGCAAAGGTAAATTCGGGGCTTTAACTAATTGTACTTTGTTTTGTGAAGTCTTATATCTGCAAAATTGAAGATGTTCAGTTTTAGAAAAGCTGTGACTGCATTTTAAGGCAAGGTCAAGCACCTCAGTCTTTATTTCTCATTAAATCAAACCAGAACTTGTTAATGACAAAGCACTGGAACTATACATAACTAGTACTTTGGTTAACTTGGAGTCAAGGTGTTACTGTAGTCACTGCTGATTTTGCTGGTGCAAGTGTGTAGCAGACAAAGCAGAGGCTGAATATAGCTCGTGGGATGTGACTCCTACTCAGACTATAATGTTGTAGAGACAGGAAAAGAATGGCAGTTTGGGGCAACAATTAAGCATTCATTTCCTTTTGGAGGAAGCTTTTTTCATGATTTATTACATCATGGTTTCATGGTTTATTACATCAGAATAAAAACCAATATAAAATAGTCAAACATGGGCTGTGTTTTTCATCCCAAACTGAGAATTCACTCAGGGATAGGTGAGCTTTCCAGAGCTGGGGCTGTGCAGAGAACAAGGACCCATGTGCTGCCTGTAGGGCAGGTGTGCAGGAGGGGAGGCTCTGGGGCTGCAGGAGGGACCGATGCTGTGGGTCCAGTGCATTGACTTTGCAACATCCTGACTCTGATGTGCTTGTCTTTCAGCAGTTTCTGTAGGCAAAACAAATGGAAGGACCTCTTTTCCATGAGATATTAATTTTTCTTGCTTATTTTTTTTATAAAGAGTTTATGAACTTTATGCCTGAGGTTTTCAGCTATTTACTTACTACCTCTCCTTCTTTGCCAGAAGAAATTGGTGTGCTTTGGGCTGGAGAAAATGGTAACACTGAAGTGGCTTCTCTGCACAGAGTCCTGTTAGAATGAGCTTTCTGATGGCAGCCTGCAGTACGGGAGAGGGTTGTTTGTTTGCAGATGGTTATTCCTTTGACTTGCTGCCAGCCCCCTCCCATTCTTTGCTTTTGACTTACAACCAAGTTCCTCTGCCAGCCTGGGGTTGTAGTGGTTAACTTGAGTCACACATAACAAGCTCGGACAGCTAATACTTTCGAGAGCTTCCCTGCATTTGTTCCTTCATGGTTTTTTCAATGGAGTTGGCAGAGACAGCTGCAGCTGGAGAGATTTGCTGAAGAACGAATCAGCCTAAAAAAGTTGTGATGAAACACTTATATTTGTTTTGTGCTTTTAGCCCTCAGTGTTTTGTGGACTCTGCTGTCTGAGAAATTACTTGGTCCCTTACTGTTTGTGGCTGTGTTGTGCATGAGTTTTCAAGGGACCCTGTTTTTCAGCTCATAAATGTCTGGCAGCCCTTTAAATGATCAGAGGGCCATTATTTTGCTAGTGTCACACTTCTAGGAACTAGCTGCCTCAGATATGTAGATTTGCTGAGTGGTGCTTGAAAGCATTATGCTGTGTGATCTGGCTGTTTGTAGGGCATCCTGGGGTGACACTGTCCAGTTGTGCATGGCCTGGCGGTGCAGGATATCCACCCTGTAATTGCAGTCTCAGTCTATTCCTGTTCCTGACCACTGCCAGCTCATGTGCTGCCTTTAGAAAAGCTAAAGTTGTCATGTTTTTTTGATGGTCTGGTGGAGTTATTTTAGATCAGAGGTGGGTATCTTGAGAGGTCCTTAAGTCCCAACCCTGCATGTTCTCACTGTTGTGGCCATTCGGTCCTGAGGACCTGGCTGATGGATTTCCCTTTGCTGGTTCTGGAAGTTTCTTTTCTGTTTCTGTCTTCCCTTTCTGACACTTCAGAAATCTCTGTAAATGTTTTCTTGTCATTGCTCAGTGTTCCCTTCTGCAGCAAAAAACATCCCTGTATGTGATGCAAGTGAGCCTTGGGAGTTGGCTATTTACTTTGTTCTGTTCTAGCTGCTATGAGCACTCTCTTCCTTTCAGTGAAGATGGCACAAGAATGGTTGTTCTTTTGCCCTCCTGTATGGGGAAACTATGCTGCACTGCAGTGTGTTTTTGTCTGTGCGGTGCCTGGCATTGTGTGTCACTGAGCCCAAGATGATCCATGTACAGAAATTATGAAGATCAGTCGCTGCTGAGTCCTGCTCCTTGTACAGTGTGCAGGTTGTGGGTTGCTCCCAAGGTACTGGAGTAATTGCTGGGTTTATGTGGTGATGCAGCTTTTCTAAAACAGCTTCTGATTGTGGAGCCTCCTATTCCCAGACTGCTTTCCTTGGCATCAACTGTCTGAGGCAGCAGATGCTGTGCTGGGCCCCTTGCTGCAAGGGCTTCGTGGCAATGCTGGGAGGAGTCCCTGAAATCAGTAGCGGTGACATAGGAGGTGGAGAAGAGTAAATCTCAGTCCTGAAGCAGCTGAGCAGCAAGCTAGATAAATCAAGACCTTTGTCAGTAATTATAGGATGACAGGGCAGCGATGCTGCTGTGTCCTTGAAATAGCAGGGATATCATTGATGTGAAATTACTTGTTCTGGCCCAGGGAGAACACTTGATGTATGCTGTTTCTCTAGGGCTCTGGTCTCTTGCCCTACGTCATTTTGGCAGGTACAACTTCTTCACCTCATTCCTGCAGCTTAAAAGCATGAAGCTTTTCACCCAGGATGCAGCTTTGTCAGCATTCAGAAATGTCATCCTGCTTAAGTCCAGTTTACTTCTATTCAGCAGCTGCCAAGAGGTGTGGGGGTCTTACAGGTCTGTGGAGCCATGTTCACGTTTTTAGTCACTGAGCAGGGTTTCAATCAGCAGGTAGTGCTAAGAGGTGCTGGGGCCCGTTGAGAAGGCTGGAGACTCAGGAGTTCCATCTCCATCCTTTCCTTTTGTTTGTATGCATCCCCCTTAAAAAAACACAAACAGCCCAGACCTGATTTTAGAGTTTCATTCATGCTGGGAGACTCTTAGCTGCTTTGAGTGCCATTGTGGGCAGATCTTGTATGACTTGGTGCCTGCACACACTCTCAGAATAGGATGAAGCCCAGGTCTGCTTCAGCTGGCATCACTTCTCTTAGCTTGGTGTGTCCCAAGAAGACATGGAGAAAATAGATCTATGACCTTGGGTACCTGCCTACAGAGATTTACACTCCTGGAAGGATGTGGCTGGTGCATCTGGCAATGATCTTGTGTGAGTCCTGTTGCCCACTTTGGTGGGACCCTGTGCAGGTGGGATGACCGTGGTGATGCTCATTGAGCCATGCTTGCAGTGTACCTGCACAAATGCTCCCTGAAACTAGGGACATTGCCCTAGGGGCGAATGAGAAGGCATTAGGCTGCCTCCTTGGGGCTGAGCCCAACATGCCGCCATGGGGGGACACCAGAGGTGGAAGGTAGGCAGGATGCATCCCAGCCATGGTGATCATTTGTTGCTGAACTGGCAGGTTGTCCTGTAATGCCTTCACCTAAGCAACTGTGAAATATTTCCAATCTAGGATATTGATAAAATTGAAGTTTTCCGATGTAAATCTTGTCTGTTGGGGACAAAGTCTAATCATGAGCATGTTGAGGTGGGATGCAGTCACTGTCAGGTGCAGTGGTGCTAATATTGGTCCCACTCTAGTGACAGACCTGACCAAGTGTCCTGGGATTGATGCAGCCTAAGGCTATGCAGGTAGGATGCCAGCACTGAGCTGTGCCATGTCTCAGGTCCCTGCCAGGGCACCTGGTATCCCCTGGGGAGGGACCATCCTGCTGGCACTGAGCTTCCCCACACAGCTGCCTGCCTTCCAGCAGCTATGATTTGGATACAGCTGTGGATGCATGCAGCACATTTTGGAAGGAGAGAGGATGAAAACTGCCAGTTTTTTTTTTTTCCTTCTGCAACTTGTTCTTGAATGCTCAGCCCCTTAAAAGGAAAAAGAACTGCTGAAGCTTTCATTGAGCTTAGGAGGTGCCACTGTGTCTGGGGCAAACCAGAGCTTTAGGGAGGCTGTTTAAGTACTGGAGTTTTGGGCTTGTGCTCTGATCTGCAAAATGAAAACTCCAGCCATGGTGGCAGGAGAGACCCATGGTATCGCATGACAGCAGCTTGGGGGCTGGACAGGGTGTCAAGGCACGTCCTGTAGCCCCAGGAAGCTGGCTCACTTCTCAGCTGTGGCCTGGAGCTCAAGCTCCACAAATGCTTTTGCTCCTCAGCATGTAAAACCTATGGGCTGGCTGGACAGATAGGCAGGAGAAGCTGCCCACCAGATGTTGTCCCTAGCCAGCCTGTGGATCATTGCAAAGAGTAGAGGGAAGCATCTGTAAAATTCTTGATGCTGAATGCTTTTTGACATGTCTTTTGCCTTCTACTGAGGCTTCAGTGGCCACAGCTGGTCTTTAGCCATAACACAGGCCAAGGTGCTCACCCTCAATGACAGTTTGGGGACAGAGAGAAGTGAGAGGCCCTTGGTCTCCAAGGAAGTGGCAGGTAGCCCTCTGTGTCTTTGACAGAGGAGCTGCAGCAGGAGCCTGTGCTTATCTTAGCTCTCTAGTGAAGAGCTGTGCTTGGTCTACTTCATTAAGATTTTTTTAAAGGGAATGGATTTTTCTGCTCCTCCTGCCCTCTGGTGCAGTTTCCTTTAGTGTTGTTTGAGCAGTTCCCTGGTGCCTGTGTCTCCAGTACATAACCCCCTCCTGCTCAGAATGCCCATTCAGCAAGTGCTTTGTGTTTTGTCTCAAAGCCATGAAAACAGGGATCTTTTCTGTCCCTTGGTCTTCCCTCTGTTGCAGAATTCCCTATCCTATGAAGGGGCAGTGAAAGATAGGGTGGGGATGAGCACAGTTCAAGCCCTTTTGTCTTCCCCTCCCCTTGGGGTGCTCTCTTTGTGGCTCCAGGGAGTGATTTGAGGACCTAAATCAGTCCAAACCTGGTCTCAGGTTTGGCAGAGAGCAGAGTGGATGATGGAGAAGCATGAAGGTTGGTGTGGGAATGTCTGTGCTGCCCTCCCTTCTCCCTGCTGACATACAGGGCTCTGAGATGCCTGTGCATCCATCCCACCAAAGGCTCAGGTACTGGTCTTGGGCCGTCGGGCCTTATGCCTTTGTGACTGTTCTGGACTTTATTTTAAGCTGATTATCATTGTGGTGTGTCTTGTCATGATGTCTGTCCTTCCTTATGCCCCTCCTCTCTCCTTTTGTAGAGACCCCAGGACATCTCACCTGTGTCCTAAAAGTTCTTGTTTCTTCTTTCTCTCTGAGATGGGATCTTGGGGGAATTTTCTGGTAATTTTGGTAATTTTGCCCTACCTGCTGCTCCTGTGGAACGAGGTGCCCCTTTGCTGTCTGTTCTGCTCTGGATTTGGGGTGAATTGAGAGGCTAACAGCAGCAAGATGGAGCCAGCAATGCTGGTACCTGGGCTGGGAGAAGGTTTGGGAAAGCCAGAAAAGAAGCAAGAGCCAACAGAGTCCAAGTAACCAGAAAGCCACCAAGTTTCCCATCTGACATCTTTGTCTTTGAAAAGACCACCTAGCAGAAGGCTTGGGGTTTTGGTTGTGTTTTAGTTTTTTTTGTTTTGTTTTGTTTTTAATTAAAAACACCAAAGTAATGAGATGCTTTTTGTGATAACACGTTTTCCAGGCTCTCTTGTACCCCTAACCCACCCAAACTGTAGTGTTATTCTCTCTTCTCTATGTGATGTGTTGCCAGGCTGGGCTCTGCCCCTGTTCTGCTCTTGCTGGAGCTAAGTGTATGTGCTCAGGCTTTGAGCAATCAGCATTTGTTCTGAATTTTCACAGTGTGGTCTGTCTCTGGCAAAGCAGAGGTGGTTTGTTTTCATAGTGCTTATTTTCAGGAGCAGGAAAGTTTTATGAACAGGCTGACATTATATTTATTTTAGTTCCTCTCTACTTTTTGTTAGAAGGAGGCATGTGTATTCAAAAGTTGTTGATTATATATATATGCATGTGTGTAGGAGAGAGATGTTTGTTTTGGGTCCTTTTTTTGTCCTAAGATGTAAATTACAGGTTTTCTGGACTCAGCTGAGAGAAGACAATAAATATAGCCTGAATTGTCAAACTTAGCTGAAGGAGGATTACCATAAGGAACAGATGTTAGAGACCTGGAGGCCCCCTGCAGCTCCAGGATAGAGATGAGTTTTAAAGCCTTATCCTGGCTTTGATATGTAAATCTGAATGAATCGGAGCCACCTGAAGGTTGCACTTGGTTCCTCAGCGTCTGTACTAAGTGAATTTTTCTAAGATGGCTTTGCCTGTTGAACAGAAGCTGAAGGGGCAAGCATGATTGTGTTAAATGGGTGGTGATGTTTGATTTCTTGGACGCAGCCTGGGCTGTTCTTCAGTCAGCCAGGAGCCTGGACCCACAGAGGAGCAGCAATGTCACAGCAGTGGAGCCTCTGGGATGGTACCCACTTCCCCATTCCTGAGGTGTGCCATGGTCTGCTTTGGGGGCCTCCTTTTAGAGGACTCAGGATGGTGAATATGGCATCATTCTCTGTACATTCTCTGCTTTTGCTCCTTTTCATGGATCCTTTGTCCTGTGCTTCGTTAACAGCAAATGAAAGAGGATTTGAACTCATCTCTGTGGGGCAGATAATTTCAGATGCCCATCCCCATCACCCCAGTTGTTTGCTACAGCAAGCAGCCCTGCACAAACTTTCGTGCCTTCGGCTGACGTCACTCCAATGGCCAGTCTCTGGGAATTGTGCTTCACTCTGTGTGTGGTGGCCAAACTGAATTCCTCCTCCTCAAGGAGGACCTGTTAACAAGGCACTTCGTTTTGGCATTGGCACATCCTCAGCTAGATGATTTCTGGTGACGGCAACAAGTGGCAGCTTTGTCTTGGGGCTGGCTTTGAGAATGCTGCAGGGCATCAGTCTTGGAAAATCCCACTTGGAATGGAGCCATGTTTGGCCAAGAAGGACTTAGTACTGCCCCAACTCTGCAGGGCTCATCCCAAAGAAGGAAAGTGAGGGAAGGAGGTGGGATCTTGGCTTGAAGCACAGAAATCCAAAAATTACAGAGCATGGAAGTGAAACGAGAGACCAAATCATAAGCAGTCTCCTTGTAGCTGCGCAGAGAGGCTGCTGACAGCCTGGTGTGAAGCTCCCTGAAGCAGTTGATTCCCATGGCTATCCTTGGTGTTCTCTTCCCTTTGGTAGATGTTTGCCTCCTCAAGCTGATGCTGAGCAGCTTCCATAGGTGGGGCTGGAGATCACATTAAGCTGATCTTGAGCTGACAGCTCCGGCTGAGAAAACATCTCTACTATTCCTACGTTTTTACAGCCTTGAAAAGAACTTGGGGTGTCCCAGGACTGTGCTTGGCTGCCTGAGCTGTGTTGTCACTTGGGTGATGGTGGCAGGAAAACCAGCTCTCCTGTGAGGGAGTGGCTGCTTGACTTCTTGGGGTTCCTCAGCTCCTCCTGTAAGCGACTCTTCTCCTCTACCTGGTCCTTTCCATTTCTGATCCTGCTCAATTCTCTTAGTTAAAGAGAATTTTATTCTTTCCTAGGCCTCCTGCTCAGTATTTACTGTCTTTGTGAAAAAGATCTAGTCAGGAGATGCTTGCAGATGCACTTTCAGGATGAAACACTGTTTCTTAAACATTACTGCTATTTTTTTTTATTCTAAGGCTTTGCCAAGCAGGAGTGGCAGCCAGGAGGAACTCAAGCTGGTTTTAAAGGAGCAAAGTTTGTAGATCCCCTCTGTCCTTGAGGCTGCAGGACAGAGCAGCTTGGCTCTTATCCGCATAAAAAACCAGCTCCCCATCTGTGAGGCGAAACCTTCAGATGGGACCAAACCTGTCTGCCTACGTGAGATGTGATTATGTACAAAAAGCCCTATGCTTCCTCCTGCTTTTTGCATGCCTGGTGCACCATCCTGTTCATAGCACCCTGCTGCTGGGGGGGGCTGACCCCTGCCATGGCCTTGCCACTCCTCCAAAACATCAGCATGCACGAGGCACAAGCCTTCACTGTCAGGGGGCTTTGCTTGCTGGAGTGACCAGTTAGAGCACTGTCCTGTTTCCCAGCTATGAGGTCTGGAAAGTATTACTCAGGACACACAGGAAGCTCCTGGAATTTCTGACAATACAGGAAGATGCACATTGGAAATGTGGGTTGCTTTTGGAAGCGAGAAGGGAATTTTGTTGAAATCCCTCTGCCTTGCAGGCTCAGGTGAGCTCGTTAGTTCCCTGGAGCCATTGCAATGCCTGCCTGGCTGCCTGTCCTGTGCTCAGGCAGCACAGGGGTTTGGGCTGGGCCTGCAGATGGGGCCTGCATGCAAGCCCTGCTTTGAGGACACTGAGTCCCAGGAACTGAGATGAACCGAAACCACTGCCGTGGTCCTGCTGGTGGGAGCAGTGCTGAGGTGCTGGTGGGAGTGGGCAGACACTGTGTGGCTGCTGCATCCCTCGGCACTTGGAGCTGAAAGGACAGGGAACAGCATAATTTAAACCATCCCCAGGAAACTTCTTCAACCTTGCAAAGTGAAATATGAATTAATTTTTTTTTTTTTTTTGTGTGTCCAAGTTACGATCTTATGTCTGCAATCCTGGGTTTATCACATCTTTCCAGAGTTCCTGGTGTTATGTTTGAGGCTGGCCCTGATCCAGGCATGTGCTCCTTGCTTTTCCTCTTCTTTCTTTATGTGAGTGTGATTGTACCAAACTCTTTAGTATCTCAATGTGTTTCGTGCAGATTTTTTTACCTCGGCCCCTTAATTTTAAGGTGAGCAAAGAGGTCACCCACCCAAGTCATCCACTTAAGTGTCTTTGCACACATAGATAAATGTAAGCTTGTGAAAACAGAAAACTATAGTTAGCAACATACACTGGGTTATGGCCAAGTGCTATGAGAAGAATTTGTTTTGAATAGCTTGTACTTAACAGAAAATAGCTGACCTCTCCTCTCCCTGAGGAGCAGCAGCTTGGGTACAGCCATTGGTATTCCAAAGCTTTGCTAATCCATTTGCTAGCCAAACAGATCACAGTGTGCTCTTGAACATTAAGGCTGATGGCCCTTGGTTATTCAGCGTCTTGCAAGGCATTTTGTATTTTTTCTTCCTTGCCAGGAAAATCCTCCAGAACTGTCTCTGGTCTTTCACCTGGGCTCATCTCTATGTGTGTTTTTGTGCTGCTTTTCTCTTCCAGCCCTTCCAACACATTCTCTCCTCCTCTTGTCCCCTCCCAAGAGTGGCAGGCCGTGCCTGCCATCTTTGGGTGAAGCTCCCCCACATTCCTGCACTGATGGCAGCCTCTCCCCATGCCCCGAAGCTGCCAGTGAGCCACCTGGGTCTGAATGTCCTTCTCAGTTCTCTCTAACCCTTTTACTTGGACAGGTCTGCCTGTCCTTGTGAAGAGTTGGTGTGCTCTTGGACACTGTTCCCCTTGCACCCCCTCTGAGCTGTTCCTTGGATTCTACATGCCAGTTCCTTGTCCTACCTGCACTTTGTACTTGCTCTTTCCATAGACATGCTTATTGTGCTCTGCTCCCAGAACTGCTGGGCTCTGCTGCTGGTCTTGGTTTTCCCTTTGATACTCTGTTTATAGATGGTTCCTCTGCAGTTGCTGATGCCCTTGATGTGATCTCAGTGATTTCCTTTTTGGTGCTTGCTTGCAGTTTGACATTGCAACTGCAAGGGAAGAACAGGGCTGGTTCTGCAGTTCCCATCCTGAGCATGGCATGGGGTGCTGGTACAGCTATTGTATTGCACCTTAAATCAAATAGAAGCACTGATGTTATTTTGACCCAAAACCAGCAAACTACAAACCAGATGTTTTCTGAACACAAGGTTTGTTAAGTGGGATTTGTTTGCCAGTGCACTCTTGGCAGCACCTTATCTGGTGATGGTGGGAGACCAGCGGGAACTGGTGCCATGGACAAAGGTGGTGTGCTCTGTTCTCCTTGTTGGTCAGTGTGAACAGTTGTGATGGTGGTAGTCTGGAGTGGGTGAGCACATCTGCCTGAAAACTGACCTATGACACAAAAGGAATGGCCTTCACCTGGATCAGCTTTCCCAACCAGCCTGTCTGTGGTAGCCTGACCATCAGCCCTCCATGAGAATGCATGGAGGTCAGCATTGCATAATGTCTGTGCCTGATATTGTGGCAGGGGAATTCCACCTTTTCAGAGACAGTTCACGTTTATTTTGTGTTGAATTGACATTGTACCTATCAGTTTTGGATCCTCAGAGAGTTGAGGAATGGCCTGGTTTTTACAGGTGCATGCCAGACTGCTCAGCATTGATTGTCAATCAAACCCATGGTTTTCCTAGCAGAGAGGTGCAATGGGTGACTAAACCCTCACCTAGAGTTGCCTGGTGATGGGAGACATGCTGACCTTCCTCAGAAAGCCAGGGCAGAGCCAAAGACTGGACTGCCCTGCCAGGAGCTGCCTCCTCTCCCATGACCATACCAGCAGGGCTGGGCACAGGAGACTGGGCTCTATTCAGGCACTGCAGTGCTGCCACCATCACTCCTGACCCTTCTGAGGACCTGCAGGCTGGCAGCTGAGGGTGTGAGAGGGATGCAGTGGGATCTCCCTTCTCCTGCTTCTGCTTGGGAATGGCTTCTGCTGTCACACCCTCACTGGAGAGCAGCTGGAGGTTGTGTCAGAGTGAGTCCCTGGGCAGGAACAGGTTTGACCTGTCCACTTCGTATGGCTTTTATTAATAACAAAAGTAGTTTCAGTTAACTAGGGCCTTCTTCCTGCAGCCTCCACCAACATTAGGATGGAAGCCAGGCTTTGGGGGTGGGAGCAGGAGCTGAGGGCACATGTCTTTCAGCATGCTGAGCATACAACTGGGTTCAGAATTGCTTTAGGCAGCATCTCTCTTTTGTGGAGGGAAACCTTGCTGGGTTTGCACTCCCTCCATTTACTTGGGCTATCAAAAATGGTTTGGACTACTGCATTGGGGAGGCATTGGCTTTGCTGAACTCCTCAGGCCAGCTCTTCAGGGTTGGTGTGTCAGTGATTAGACTGATGTGCCATGTATGAAGGCTGTGCAGCCCAACACCTTTGCATCAAAACCGCTGTGCTGATCTGCCTGAAAACCTGTCCTACAGCACTGCCTGCCTTGCTCTCTCTGACTGGGCCAGCATGGGTACTGGTAAGGGACCCTGGCGCTCAAGGGGTTCTTTAGGGCTGCAAAAGGATTGTGGATCAGCAGCAAGGCCTGTCCATTGGGTCACCTTACACCCTGCTGAAGGTTCTGTCCTGTCAGCCAAGGGGGAGGGGGAAGAGCCTGCAATGGAGATGGCCTCATCTACCAGTCATTCCCCACATAAATCTTTTGGACAGATAAGTGTGGGCTCCAGGCAGGGTCCATGGGACCCAGAAGTCTCTTCCAGCCCCACAGCATGTGGGGCCTGCAAGCAGGCACTCACATGGAGCAGTCTGCCCGCACTGTTGGGAGCCAGGGCTTTGGTTTCCCCAGGTGGAACGTGCAGCTCTCAAAAGAAGTAGATCCTGCTCTGCAGATACTCCCTGTTTCTGAAAGTCAAGTCCCAGGCACTGGCACTCCTGTGACTGAGCCAGCCTTTGGCGTGAGACAACCCAGCATCAGCAGACAGTGCTTGCCAGCCCTGTGGGTTAGTCCTGGGCTGGTGAGTGGGGGGTGAGGGGGCCAGGCTTATGGGGATGGCCTCCCTTTCCCTATGCCAAAGAACTGCTCTTTTGTCTCAGTCTCATCTCAAACCCTTGCCCTGGCTTCTCCTAAGATCATTAGATTGCTGAGTAGCCCCGAGCAATGCTTTCTTTGATCTGCAAGCAGGCTGCCTGGCACAGTGGTAGCAGCTCTGTAGGACTCTTCAGACAACTTGTTTGCTTTGGGCCTCTGGCCCAGACTAATGTGGCTTTTGTGTCCCTGCAGTTCGGACTGGGTGGAGATCATCGAGCCCCGCTCCCAGGAGCGGATGTATGTGAACCTGAGCAGCGGGGAGTGCAGCTGGGAGCCCCCTGCCAACCTGAAGGTGCGCCAGTCAGACCAGAAGCAGTGGTGGGAACTTTTTGACCAGAACAACAATCGCTTCTACTACTACAATGCCATCACGCGGCAGACGGTGTGGCACCGGCCCCAGGGCTGTGACATTGTGCCCTTGGCACAGCTCCAGGCCATGAAGGGCAGCTCCCAGCCTGACTGCTGTGGCCGAGAGCACCGAGGAAGCACTGGCAGCAGTGGCAGAAGCACCCCCATCCAAATGGCTGTCCTGCAGGACATGGAGAAGGGCAAGTGGGACAGTGCGGTGGAGAAGAGGAAAGACCCTGCCAGGTAGGGGGAGAGCTTCAGCCTTCTCTGTTTATATCTAATGGGTGAATTTAGCTGCCAGGCAGGCCCTGTCAGGCAGGTTGGCAACCATGCTTCCCCATGAGGGTGCTGTGCTGCCCCAGGTGGGTGCAGCACTGGGGTGAAATACTGCCAGGTCCCCCAGTCACTGCCCTCCTCTTCTTGGAGTACAGCTGTCTGCTTTCACCACTGCCTGTATGTCCCCAGCTTGGGCCTGGCCACCTTTGTGTGAGACACCATAAAAATACGCATCTAAAGATAATCTTTGCTCTGAGTGCTAAAACAGAAGTAGAAGGGACAGGCAGGAGTGTCATGCAGTGATAAGAACTCTCAAAAACTTGCAACAGGGCTTATTGGGATGGCATAGCTCCTGTGCCAGGGGTCAGGCTGCTGTGGAGTATGAGTGAGCCCATCTGGTTTGGCTGCTTCCTTTCCCACTTGCTCAGCTGCTGATGTCTTGCAACCTCAGCCAGGGCAGGAGGTGGGGCTGCAGGGACAGAGCTCCTGGGCGCATTTATTTATTCACATCAAGCCTGAGATAAAAGACAAATAACAAGATGCTATTTTGTTTGACTAAGAGATTTTTTTTTTACACTCAAACTAGTCTGACAGCAATCAGAGATCTTTTATTGTATTGAAACCATGATTTCAGCTTCAATTGCACAAAAGTGTCCCTTTCCCAGTCTGTGCCAGGTTGGCCCCTCTGCCTGGGTTACTGTCTGGGGCTGCTCTGCCTCTCTCCTGCTCTCTCTGGGCATTATCCTGCCCTGGAGGATGTGGTACTGGCAGCTGGGGAGGCCGTGCAGCAAGCAAAGTTGGGCCATACTGAGAACTGACCTGAGAGCTAGAGCAATGCTTGGGTGAGCTTGAGTCTCCTGCCATCTATGCTGGGATACCTTGTCCTGGTTCTGAGCAGTGCAGCAAGTGCTGGCACCTTGGTTTTTGGATCAAGGCTGCCTCTCTGTGTGCATGGTGCAGGCAAGGATAGAAAAAAAAATGTCAAGCTAATGAAAACCACATTGGATACCAGTTCTGGAAATGAGGCTTATCACATGTCTGCTGCTCCCTGCAAGATGCTCCTGTATTCAGGGCTACAAGACATTGGTGATGCACATAAAGTGCACCAGAAGGAGCCCAGGACTTTACTGGTGCTCGTGATGCTACCTGTGCCTCCTGCCCCAGAAGCAACTCCTCTGAGCTTCATATCCATCCAGAGAATGATCCCTTCCCTGCCAAGAGAAATCCAGGAAGTGTTTTAAGCTGTACCTGAGTAGTTTCCAGTTCTCTCAGGTCACACCCCCATTGACCACAGTTGAGCCACAGGCACATGGGATTTGACATGAGTCAGATGGCTTTCCTTCCTTGTCAATCTACAGCCTGGCACTCCAGGGCAGCCAGGATGGGCACCAGCAAAACTACATTACATGTTTCCAGAGAAAAGAGTGTAAGAGCTCTGATAGGGTGTAAGATATCCTGAGCTTCACAGAGTCCAAAGTATTCCTGACTGTGCTGGTTTTAACACCAGCTGGAATTAAACTCCAAATAAGCCACTTCCTTTCCCTTCTCCATTTCCGTGGGGGAGAGACAATAGCAGAGATTATGG
This sequence comes from Toxostoma redivivum, assembly GCA_013397375.1. NCBI lineage: Eukaryota > Metazoa > Chordata > Aves > Passeriformes > Mimidae > Toxostoma > Toxostoma redivivum. The sequence continues at coordinate 172,593 of VXBI01006453.1, read as the reverse complement.
GTTGAATTAACAATTTACTGAAAGCACAAAGCAGTGGAATAAGGCATGCACAATAACAACAGCAATGTTAGTAGCAACAGTATACAAAAAGAGGAGGTGTTTTGCCCACGAAAAGTTGTTCACCATTGGGAACAAAATCAAGATGGCAGATGCTCCTTGTAAGCCACATTTGCATGGCTTTCCTGGACAGAGGCAACAGGGCGGCTGTTCGTGTGCTGCCCATGTGGCCACTGGAAACAAAGGCATGATGGTGGGAGAACTTCTATGACTAATGTTTGCTACTCCCAGCCAGAAACCACAAAAACCAGTGACAAGCCCCCTGAGAGCTGGATCATCCGAGTAGGATCACGCAGCTGCTTGGCTGGGCTCAGTTGTGCACAGGTGCCTGTGCCACCATTTCTACCGCTCCAATGCACTAGAGGTTAACCCTGCAGGTCACTGCTGCTTTTTTGCCCTCCTGCTCAAATGCACTCCTTTTGGCTCAGTTCAGCTGGTTTGGCAGGACTCCTTTCTGCTCGGCTTAATGGGGTTGGGGTCACTCCCAGTGCTGGACTGTTCCCTGCCAGCAGCCTCCTCGCTGGTGCTGTTGGTTCAGCACTGCGATCAATTTGCTGTCCCTTTCAACACCATGTTCTTTAGCTGTGTACTGAGAAAACGGGAGGGGAACTGGTGGGGGAGCAAAGGGACCGAGTCCCACAGGGGTTGATGTCGACAGTCTCTCCACTGGAGAGAGAGGCAAAATGGCTTCAGGTGGGGTGCCTGGCTTTCCCTCCTGAAACCATGGCCCCAGCCATGGTGTGTGCTATAGAATAACAGCAGCACTAAGCCCTGGCTCCGTCTGCAACCGGGACACTGACAGTCTCTCAGGAGGAAACATGGCCTCCTCTGCCTTTGTATGGGGAATCGCTGTGCCTCGAGGGAAAAGCAATGCCAGTTTTGACCCATCCCTCAGTTTTTCAGCCCTCTCAGTAGGGAAGACCCCAGGCAGGTCCCTTCTGTGAGGGTGATGCAATATGGGCAGGAGTTTGCTATACCTTTCCTTGCCTGCCAGGGCAGCATCACCATCACTGCTGATTTTCCTGCAAGGAGGAGAAGTGGGACAGAGTACTCCTTTGTTCCATCCCTAGCTCAGGTTTCTGCAGCAATCTTGGGGCACCTTGAGCCTGCAATGAATTGAAGGGCATGTGCTGAGAAAGGCATGAGTGGCAGCTTACTCGGGAGCTAACAGGCTGCTCGGGTATGCAAGGCTCTTTCAGATCAAGTCTCATACCAGTAAGCTGACTGTATTTGTCTGTGAAATATGCTTTCTTGGAAGCAGGAGGCTAGGCACTGTTTCTTTGCACATCTATCGTGTCCTCTCTGCTGTGTGAGCGAGGGCTTTGCAACTCATTATAATGCAGAGTTTGATTTCCCTAGTTGAGCCTGACGCCCAGGGAGAGATTTCTTGCCTTTTTCTAGCTTGTAGAATGGGGAGCAAAGAGCTGAGCCAGAAGCAAATGCTCTCAGGTGGGATCTAATGCCATTGCTGGGATGTTCGGTATACTAACAGCATGAGCACACTGAACTTTTCAGCTCTGTTGTTTGTGTTGTTCTCCAAAGACAACCTCAAGCATGTCCTACTCTGCTCAGGAGAGATGCAGCTGCGTAAACAGAGGGTGAACACATTGAATGCTCTTGGCAGCATTTGACATCTTTATAGCTACCTGCGCCCAAGACAGTTTTGCTTTTGTCTCTTAATGTCAGTGCAAAAAATAGTGTTTTTTCTTTCCTTCAGGTTTGTCATCCTGTGATAGATGGAGAGGCCAGTGGAGACCAGTGTAATAATCCCCAGGTGGGGGTCTCCTGCAAGCCCATGCCACAAAGATCTGGGGGAAGGGATTTCCTTCTTTTTTTAGTTATACTTTATGGTCTAGGTTTTTTTCTTTTAGTAAACTGGTTTTTACCACCTTTCTTCTCTTCTGCCTTCTATCAGCACTGCTGAATTTGTTGTGCCCCCTGCCACGTTCAGTGCTGCCAAACCCTCAGCAGCCTTGAGAAGAACAGAAAAGCTCCCCAAACCTTGCTGCCTGTTCCCTCTGTCTCCATGCCAATGCCACCCCTACCTCACTGCCCCACAGCTTGCTGCTGCTCCACCACTCACTCTTGCAGTGACTTAGAGCAGCCTTCTCTAGACGTGTGCCCTTGGCCTCCCCAGGCAGCACAGGAGGGTCAACCCTCTAGGGAAATGGCAGCTTCTTGCAGTGGGGTAAGACACTACTGGCATTGACCATCTCTGGAGCCTGCTGGGGAAGCTACTCTGCCCATGCTCTTGCTCCCATGTTGTTTTTCAGCTGCACTTCCTGGGGCTGCCCAGCCCAGTGCTGACTCTGCTTCTCACTTGCTGGACAAGGACAACAAACAGCACTTGCCTCACAGCTCCAGGCTCTTCCTGAGCTCTTGCAATCCTATTAGGAAGCAAGATGGACTCTCTTCAGGGGAAGCGATGGCCAAATTATCCTTTCACACGCTGGAAAGCTCTGCAAAGTATGGACATGTTCCTTTGGGGACTGTGAGATCAGCTTGGGGCTGAATGCAGCATTTTCGAAGTGTACTCTGAGCCACTGCAGCCATGCTGAGGTTTTCTGGAACTCCAAGGTAATGGGTGAGAAAGGGCTTGGTGGAGGGCCAAGGCCTGAAGAAGGCAGTCTTTCTGGGAGCCTGTGTGCTGATCTGCAGCATTTCAGCAGGTCAGGTCTGTGAGCAGGCTCTGCTGTCACCAGCCCTGCTGTCCGTGAAGACCAGCCCCTTTAGTCCTCTTCCCCTATTTCTCCTAGGGTCAGCACTGTGTGTTTCAGAGTGCTGTTTTTGAGGCTCTCTTTGCAATAACAGGATATCTTAAAGTCCTCCACAAGAAAACCACCTTCCCTAGGAACATTCTGTCCCCCAGAAGAGGAAGTTGAGGGGCCTTTCTGCATGGGCAGCAGGTTGTGCTGCCTGTCCCCTCCTCACCCACCTTTCCCATGGCTCAGCATCCTCGACTGGGAAGGAGCAGGGGCTTGGCTTACAGTGCCAGGAATATGTGCTGGAAGAGGAATGAGAGAGAATGTGTGATGAGAAGGTGGCTGTAAGAATACCTCTGCCTCTTCCAAGTCTGGTTTGTCGTATCATGTGCTCATGTCTCTCAAGGCACAGCATGAGTAATGCCACTGTTAAATTTTCATAATCAAGCAAGAAAGACCATCAGAATCCCTAATACAGGTTTGTTTCCTTCTTGTGTAGTTGGCCTTGGGGTAGGATATGCAAACACAATGTTCTTTGCACTAGTCTGCAGTGATTTTGGTTTGGGCAGGTTGTATCCCTGCCTCCAGTGTGGGAATTGAGAGCAGAGCAGCAGTGCAGAGCTAAGGTGCAGGGCCTTTTCTCCAGGCTTCTGGGAGGGAGAAAAACAAACAATGAAGATCTGGAGCCTGAGAAGAGCTGCTAGATATGCTGGGCCTGCTGGAGCTGGGTGCAGGCTGGGAAAATCAAGTGCCAAGTTGAGGCCTTTATATTGGAGCTACTTGAAAGCATTCCTCACAGGAACAGTCCTAGGGGATTCATCAGGATCTCAGCTGCTGGTGGCTGAAGAGCTCGGCTGAGGGACTGCATTGGGACACTTCTCCACCACTGGCTTTGCTTTTTGTCATGGCTTGCACCATTCAGAAGGATAAGACTCAATCTTCATGCTGGAAAGTCAGGAAGTCCCTGTTCTGCTCTGCTTGGTCTTTCCAGCAGCCTGGGGATGGAGTTGATGGAGGCTGTATCCAGACATGGCCCCAAGAGGTCATTTGTGGCTGTGAAAATGGCCTTTTCAAGAGAGCCTTTTCTTTTCTGTGATGATGCTTCTTTCCTCTCATCTCTTGCAGCCAGGGAGGCTGGAAATGGCATGATGTGTCCACGATGAGACTGATGGGCGAGGTGGGGTACAGCACACATTTAGAAGTTTCCTTTCACCACATTCCTGGGTGGGGGAGCATGGTGGTCCTCAGTGCCATGGGAGTGGCACAGCTTCCTGGTTTCCTCTGGCCCTTGCAGGGCATGTAGGTGCTTTGCCTCTTACCAGTGTCCATGGCAGCCTAGCTGTGGCAATCCCATGTTTGTATTTGTGCTTTTCCTCAAAAAGACGCAGTGTCAGGGGCGCCCTTGGTGTGGGCTCTGCCAGCTCCAGGGGTTCACAGTGCTCTGGAGCAGCCTGGGTCCCCGTGTGTGCTTTGACCTAGACCTGAAGGAGAGAACATGCTGGGCCACATGCAAGTGCTGAAATCCTGCTGCTTGTGGCAGAACCACGTCATTGTTTTGCTGTGGCTGTCTGTCCAAATTGTCTTGCTGTCCTGCCAGCTGGTCTCAGGGTAGGTGCAGAGAGAGTCCTGTGCCAGTGCAGAGCTCCTGCCACTCTCCATCATGTCCCACCCATGTGGCCAAGTCTGTGGTAAAGGCCCAGCACATCCTCCTGCTGGGCAGGCCCAAGGTGAGGGATGGCTTCCTTGCCCCCTGGTGAAGGGACTCTGGGCAGTGAGGAGCTGTGGTGCTTTGGAGTGCCTTTTGCCCTCTGGCTTACTGGGGCTCACACTTAGGTAGCTTGCCTCTGCCAGAGGGTATGAGCACAGTATCCTCTTTTCTTTTTCAGATCAAATCCCTCATCACTCATCTGAGGAGTAAAATCTGGGCTGTACTCTTTCTCACAGATGCAAGGACAGAAGTTTTTGCCAGTTGAAGTCCCCCAGGGCCCTAAAAGTTATAATGTCATGCTGGAGCAGGAGCCCATCTCTGGTGGGCAGGTTGGTGGTGTTCTGCAGATGTCCAGGCCCACATCTGAGCAGGGACCAACAGGGATGTTCCCAGGGCTGCTCTTTGTGTGTGGGTTGGGACAGATGGGACAGGAGGTGGTGCCAGTGTGGACAGGGAGGGGCTCCTCCCTGTGGCTCAGAACTGAGCAAGGAGGTGGCAGAGCTTCAGGCTGAGTTCCAGGGGGCTTGATTTTCTGATGCCAGACAGTACCAGTGTGTGATGAGCCTGCACGGGGCGTGCAAGTCTGGCCATGCTGTGCCTGGCTGAGGCGGGTCTGCCAAACCTTGGCCGAGGGGATGCTCTGCTGTGCAGAGTTGGCTAGGCCTGCAGTGCTGTGTGTTGGGATGTGGCCTGTGGAATGTGGGCATCCAGCACCTTCCCACAGAGCACAAGGTTATTTTCCAGCCCTGCTGTAACTGGAGGTCTTGTAAGGCAATGGGACACATCTGCAGCTCTGGGCTATTGCTCTGCTACTCTGCAACCCAACAACTGGATAGTGCTGGTCCAGATGGTTGCTATGGGGTTGAGCTAAAATATGTCCCAGTCACACATTTGGCCTGCCTGCTGAGTCAGGAGCCTGTGGATGGTTCTGTCCTGCTTGCTCTTTACCAGTCTCTCTTCTGTGCCATGAAACAAGCCACTGGTACAGCCATGGGGGTGTCAGAAATCCTCATTTACCAAGTGTTGCTGTTCTGGTTCTTCCTGTAAGCCCAGGCACACTTTGAGGGAGAGCCAGGTCTTCAGCAGGGCTTGGGATTGAGACTGGAGCTTGGCCATGGACAGGAGAGATGCACTGATGCAAGGAGCAGGCCCTGTGTCCCCCAGGGAGGGATACCTGGTGGATCGTGGAGCTGGGAGTCCTCATGAGTGCCACCCTCATCCTGCTGTTACCACTGGTGGTTCTCTGTGCATCCTCGCTTGGCACTGCTGTGCTCAACCTCTGCATTAGGCATCATGCCCCGGGAAGAAGCATGTGGCGGACAAGCTACTGAGGGCTAAACAGGAGTGGGAGAGCAGGGGTTGTCCTTGAAGGTGGCTTGGGCAGATGAAGAGAGGCCAATCCCAAATTTGTCAGTGTTTCTGAAGATGCTCTTGGCACAGGGCTTAGATCAGCACTGGGCTGCAGTGCTGTGAAGAGAAGGAAAGTGGAGGCTGGAAGACAGACCTTCCTCATGGCAGTTGCATCACCATCCTGAAGTAGTGTCAGGAGCTCCCTTAAAATAAAATCCTTGGTGCCTCAGCGGGAGATACTTAGAAGGTCCCAGAACAAGAAGGGGCCCCAGGGTGCAAAGCAGAGGAAGACTGCCCTTTCTCAACCTGCTCTGGTCACACCTGAGTAGTTGCACAAGAGAGCTACATGAACTCTGTTTCAAGAAAGGAGCCAGCCCTGCAAAGGCAGAGGTGTGGCAAGTGTGATCAGTGTGGTCAGGCCTTTAGACCCTGGCCAGAGGTCAGGCACGGTGCCCAGGGCAAGGCAGTGCCAGCCTTGTCTGTGCCACTCCCACTGTCATTGTGTCAAGGTGGGATTCACAGCGATGCATTGCCAACAGAGAGCATGTTTTGCCAAAAACACAGCAAGCAGTGGAGGGGGAAGGAGCATGCCACCCCTTTAGGAGGGTAGTGATTGGGAACAGATGTGAGACATTAGATGTGGGACGGAGGATGTGAGGAGGGCACTGGAGTGCACCGGGTGAAATGGGACACCCACAGTGATGTGGGGCAGGTGTGTCCTCTTGGGCTACGCATACCAGGAGGTATGCAGATGAACTGGCAGGATAACCATGGGGGAAGGACACGCAGAATACCCCAGCAAAGCCATGCTGAAGAAGGAGGCTGGCACCTGGCCAGGTGAAAGGACTCTGGAGAGCAAGAGCTGAGAGCAAGAGGTCTGGGGTGTCCGGGTATCTTGGGGTTTGGCAGGGAAGGCACAAGAGAGCCTAACATTGGTGGGAGGCAGCTCTGGACATGCAGCAGAGGTGGGTGTGTCTGCCAGCACATACAGAGGCCATAGAGACAGGTCAGCAATGTAGAGTGGAGAGCAAGGTCAGGGTGTAAACAGAGCAAAATAGCTATGAAGGTTTTAGTTAGGGGAACATCTGTCTCAGATGGAACATATGCAGTGCACCCTCAGGTATCACCCAGTGATGGCTGGTAGCAAATACATGGAGGTAGGGCACAATACAGGGTGAGATCCAAATGGACCTTCCTGGGGACTCTGGTGCCTTGGACAACCTGGGAGCTCAGCTGGTTTAATATCCTTTCCATTCCCTTTTCCTCAGAGCTCACAAACACAGACTGGCTGTGGCCACAGCCTGACAGTTGGTTGTTGTTGTTACACTGTAGAGTGTACCCTGGAAATTGGGGTGTTGCAGTGGGCGTGTCGGGTTGTTGTGGATCCTGAGTACCACCACGGATCAGAGGATACTCCCAGCAGAGGAGAATTTCACAGCCATGAAAGATGAGCAGGGCCAGTTGGTATGGCCAAGGGAGCCAGATCCAAATGCATCTGGGCAAGATTGGCTGGAGGCTTGGCAGGTTGTGTGAGAATGTAAGCTGTGAGTGAAGGATGGCCACCCCCATATACCTCCCATAGAACTCACAGGTTTTTCTACAAAATAAATGCACATCTGGGAACTTAAATTTGAAAAATACCATGGTCTGGAAGGACTGTCATCATAGTTAGATAATCTGTCAGCAGGTACTTGGGATTATTTTCCAAGGTAATACTTGAGTTTTATGTTTCAGAATAGCTTGCTGGTCTTCAGCTGGTTGTTCTGGGTGTCATGCCACCCGAGCCTTGAGAAGTGTAGGTTGTGTCCTATATCAGTGCTGCTGATACCAGACACGTTACAGTATCATGAACTCATTTAATCCCATTGTTCTGTCCTTCATGATTTAGAGATTTATTATGTGAATAACAACAGTGTTTTTTCTGTTTCAGCAAGGGGATCTCCAGGAAAAAATAACTTGGTGATATAACTGGTTGGGGAATATTCAGGCACTTTGAAACTAAGAATTTGGTATTTGGGTAGATGTAGAAGTAATACAATTCTTAAATAATTGTGTGTATTTGTATCTTTCTTCTTTTAGGGAGACTCCTACCCACTGGCAGCCTCTGCCAGGCACAAAAGCAGCCATGTTGGTCAAAGTGAACAGTTTGAGGCAGATGCAAGGCTTTTCAAACAGCTCTCTTCAGCTGCAGAGTGCTCCAAAGCCCAACAGCCCAAAATCTCTTCCCAAACCAGCTATATATGCTCAACCTCGATCCACGTCCCAGAGCCCTGGAACCACAAAGCAAATGCCTGCTGGAGAAACAAAGCAGTCTATGCAGATAAAAAAGACAGAGAGTGGTGGGTTTTGCCTGGTGCTGATGAATGGTCCTGCTTCTCAAACACCTCCAAGGAGCCGGACAGGAACCCCTCAGCCTGCCTCCCCTACCTATGCCTCTCCTGCACCTATATACGATGAGCCGTCTTTAGAGTTGCCAATTTATGATGAGCCACCAGTAGATATGGACACTGAAAGCACTTGTGTGAGTAGGATATCTCCACCAAGGTCACCAAGCAATAGCTTAAAAAAGCAGCTGCAACCAACCAAATTATTGCAGCATCCCAGTATGCAACAACAACAAGCTGCAAAGAAGCATGCAAGAAATCCCTCTTCCACTGAATACAGCCCAGCTGGCAGAGAATACATAAAACATATGGTCAATGTTGACCAAGCTGCCAAACTCTCTCAGTCTTCTGCTGCAACAACTGATACCTCCACTAAACTGCCTGGTCAGCTTGCTTCAAAGGACAGCTTCAAGCAGTCTTGGAGGATCTTGGAAGCTAATGTCCTCAAGAACATGGAACTCCACCACAGTCGGCAAAACAGCCTGCAGACTCAGGAGTACCCAACCAGTATAAGCCATCAAGATTCTGGTTATTCAACTGGCCCTTCTCCAAGCTTGAGAAAAAGGAAAGGAAGGAGGCAAGGAACAGGTCAAGCAAGACCTGGCTCTGTGGGCAGCAGCAGTGAGCTCACAGCTCTGAATGATAAAGTGATCGCTGAGATGCGTGCCGTGGTGGGCAGGTCAGCAGCTTGCCGGGGAAGCAAAGCCAGCCTGGATGCTGAAGGCCTGGAGAACAGTGTCCCAGCAGAGAGCAGCAAGGTCAGGTTTCAGTCTGACCACTTGAAAAAATGCATCAGCCGGAGCTCCAGGGATGATGTCTCAGCCAGTAATAGGTCTCTGTACAGACAGGACCTGGAGATTAGGGAAGCTTTTCCCAGCAACGTGGCTGTTCCACAGGACACAATGAGGCAGAAGAGAACTTTTGAGAAAATAGATTCTTTAGAAAAGAATGTGACCAGTCAGACAAGCTTGGCTTCATCAGGTGCTACACGCCATTCCTCACAGGTACCTCCCCATCTGTGCCATGTTAAATATTATTTTTCCTTTGCTAGACTTGCTAGACTTATTATGCAGAGCCTGCTTCTGGAGTGGTTTAGTTCCAGGGGTGTGCTGCAGGCAAGACACGTCTGTTCCTGGAGAATAGCAAACAGGTCATAAAGCTTCACAGCTTTGCAGGTGGAAACCCTGTTTTGGGTCAGTGATTTGAGAGGAAGGAGAATTGTGGGATGGGGTCATGTCCAGCAAGCCCTCAACACTGTGGGTAGCTCTGTTCTGTTACTTGGGTAAATGTGCTTCCCTGATCATGGTACTGTCACTCATGTCTTTGTGGGTAACTCTTTCCCTTGTACATACTTTCTTCACTGGAATGGTCTGAGTTGGTGGGTATGGCACACAGGCATAAGAATTTGCATTGCTGCATGACAGCAATTCCTCCTTTTCTCTCTCTCTTGTTTCTAGTAGCTCCTCATATGCTATTGTCCCTCCCAATTCCTGAACATGGAATAGCAACATTTAGAAAATGTGTGTCAGTGGCTCTGGCATCTTGTTGGAAATAGCTATTTTAAAGCCCCTTAGTGTACCTGCACAAGGGGAGTGTTTTTTATCTCTAACACAGCACTTCTGCAGGATTTAGTTTGCCATCTTTTTTCCTATTGGGATTTGAAGGAACCTTCTGCTTCATGGTTTTAGTTCAGATTTAGTTTCTTTGTAGACAGTTTTACATCCCCCAAAGCTTTTGTCCTTTTTCTCTTTGCTCACTCTTCTGGTTATTTTGCTCCTATCTTGAACAACCAGAGTTTCTGCAGCAGTTTGATGAGGCTGAGCTAACCATCCTCCATGCTGAAAAGAGGCTTCTTATTTTTTTCTGTTTTTTCTTCTGTTTGCTGGTACACAGTCTTCCACAAAGAAACTGGGGAAAGCTCCTTGACTATTCCAGATTGCTCCAACAGACCTGTGAGGTGTAGCTTTTCTTTGTAAGACAGGCTGACACTTCTCTGCTCTATCAGATTTATCTGTATGTGTTCTCTTTATTGCTATTTTGGATCAATAAGTTCCTTGCTTTCTTCTGAAATCTTTTGGAAAGCTGATATCATGTTCCCCTACTTCCCACTTTTCAGGCACAGAGACGCATCAAGTTTAAATGACTTGTATGTTACTGTTAATAGTTCAGCAGTTTCATTTCACAGCCTCTTTAGATATGGTAGGAAACTGCTCTCCAGTCTTCTGGCTGTGTTACATCCTCTTGCATTGACAGGGAGAGCTGAAACTTGATTATGCACAAGAGATGGTGGGTTGGGTATAGGCTGTGAATGGCCTCGAAAATGAAGAAAAATAATTCATATGTGGTAATATGGAGAAGCAGAAGATGAAAGGAGGTGGATGTTGTGGTAAAGGCAAAAAGAGTCAATCAATATAAAAAAATATTCACAGAAATACTCAAGACTCCAAGTAAGGAGGGGAAGAAATTGCAGAAGATATGGCAGCAAAATCACTGCCTTACTTGAAAATAGCATCAAGTGGCTTGAGTGAGAAGTGATGTCCTGTGCTGGGCTTGCATGGCAGAGAGGAAGAGGAAACTCAGTATTGGAGGAGGGTGAGCAGAAGTTCTGGGACAGGCTAAGCAGAGGTGGCTGTTTATTGTCAATACAAATATAACAGCTGGGGAGTTGAGTGAATGAGATGCGAGAGAGAAGCCTCAGAGAGAGCAGAGGAGTGAACTCAGAGCCTCCTGAACCTCAAGATAGTATGAGGAGGTGATTCCTCGGAAAGAACATGCTGAAGAAGCATGCAGGGTGATAGGAGAAAAACCAACTCCAGGCAGATAAGGTGGTTTGAAGGAGACCAAGGATGTGGAGATGGCAGAGAAATACAGGCGGAGATGTTTAGTCAGTGTGTTGAGTGAATTCAGAGAGGGTGAGGAGGTAGAGGAGTAACTCAAGGGATAAAAATAACATAGTAAAAAACCAGGAGAAATTATTGCCAGGCTGGCAATGAGGGGTGAAATGTGATATGTGCTAATCCCATCATCCATGTGAAGGGACATATGGGGTGTAGATAGAAAAAGATTGCACTACAGAGGCCTCTGTCACGAATTCAGGAGTTCCTCTATACTAAGAAGGAAACACTGACTTGCTCTGAAGTTCTAAGAACTGATGTGTATTTTGGGGTTAAGTGTAGACCAGTGTCCCACCCTCCTCCTGGACTCCTGGAGCTCGATAGGAACCAAGGGATGAGGAGTGCAGATACTTGGTTCCTCGGTGTGTGCTTGGTGCCACAGATCTGTGCTGCTGCTTTGGAAATCAGCTCACCTCCTGCCTGTCCCCCTAAACTCTGTGACAGCTGGGACACTCAGCCCTGTTGCTTCATGTCCCAGCACTTCCCTTAGGGACAGCATTAGTGTGTGGCTGTGCTGGTCAGGCTCTTGCAGAACTACAAGGGTCATCCACCAATTCCACACCAAGTCATGTTTGTACAAACTCATCACTGTGCAGTTGGTGGCAGCTTCATGACTCACTGTGGATAATTTTCCTAGCTGAGTAAGAAGTCACCTAAGCTTTTAACATGCCTGTTCTTCTTTGCAGCCTGAGACCACAGAGCTGGAGCCCAAGAAGGAGGGCAGCAGCCAGCGTGGTGGCTGTGTGGAATGCCATTACCCTTACAACACCCTACGGAAGCCCATCTCCCAGAGCAGCATGGCAGATTGGGCTTCCAAAAACCTGAACATGCACACACAAGGCATCTTCCGGCGAAGGATCTCCATCTCCAACATGCTGTCCTGGAATGGCGGCTCCATCAAAAAGCCAATGCTCATCACTAGCAACAGGACCATCAAAAAAGAGGCATGTGAGATGTTCAAACTGGTGCAGAGCTACATGGGAGATCGTCAGACTCGCATGGACCGCAATCACGTGGCCCTGGTCACGGTCACCAAGTGCTGGAGCATGCAAGGGCTGCGGGATGAGCTCTACATACAGCTGATCCGGCAGACAACAGATAACACATGCTACCGAAGCTTGGCATGGGGCTGGGAACTGATGGCCATCAGTCTGGCCTTTTTCTCCCCATCACCCAAATTTCAGTCTTATCTGGAAGGTTACATTTATCGCCACCTTGACAGTGATGAAAAGAGTAAGTGCCTCATGCACTTCCTCTGTATGCAGCAGCATCTTGGGGGTTGTGCCACATAATCAGGGTTGTCTTGATTTTAAAAGTACAGGTAGTCACCAGCTAGTGCTGTGGGCTCTGTCAGTGAGAGCACAGTGTGTTGTCCAAGTTCACCTTTCATTTGGTGGGATGAAGCTGCCACCAGCTTTTGTCTGGCAAAGAAATGCGAGTCCTGGATTGTCCTCACCTCACCCATCAGCACTGAAATGAGCTCCACCAAATGCAGAGCTTTTCTGGGTTCTCTGATGATGTCATTTACTTCTAAGTTCCTTGAGCTGGAAAAAAAAAAAAAGAATTGTTAGTATCTAGCTTTTTAAGGGAGCTATTGCAAACACTGAGAATAGGTCTTGGCTGTTTGGGGATCCTGAAGAACTCAGGCTTTTAGTGTGCAGAAATGCAATTTATCTGTATGTCAATGGCTTGGGGAGCAGCCCAGCTTATATTCCGTTATTACCTCAATTTTAAATTGCTATAGAATCCCATGGAGGGGAGGTGAAGAAAAGAAAAAAAGCTAAGTGCCAGCCTGGAGAGTATTAACTGGTATTTATTGGCTTACTTGTCACTATTTCAGCCACACTCACTGTGTCTTGTCCAATCTCAGGCCAGAAACCAGAGCATTATTTTCCCCTTGATCTCTGGGGACTTCAAGCTGTTTTTGAAGCTCCCCCCAAGTCTCCAGGGTGGCTACAGGAGTTCTGCTTCAACATCCCTCTGCCCCTGCTTGTGAGCATGGTGGCAGAGGTTGGACCAAGGGGCAAGGGCTACACTGGCAATATTTGCCTTCTGGTTTTGTGATTGTAGCCTTAATATGGGATTCCTTCACTGAACTGCCAGGTGTGCAGCACTAGTTTGGGTTTTATAAAGATTCTCAGCCCTTGTAACTTCGGTACAAAACCATTCCCTACAGCTGTTCTTTGCCCAGAATGCAGGCAGCAAGGAGGAGTACTCTGAGATACTGAGAAGATGGTTCTTTTGCAGAGCTTCTTATGCTGGAGTTAGGCTGGCTGCCACATCTAATGGCAGTTCTGGATTTTGGTATTTTAGTATATACCACATCATTAATCCAGACCCTCTTCTGAATTTTCAGTTGCCCAGCACATGAAGGAGCTTGTGGATCTGAAAAACAAGAAGATCACAAAATCCAGGAAAAAGAGGAAACAAAACGCAGAGGATGAAGGTAAGGAGAGGCACAGGGAGCCAAGAGAGAGGTCTGCACTGACTTCAGGCAGGCGGCAATGCTGAGCTCTGCTGAAAATCAGACCATTTCTTTAAGTACAGAGACTTGGACTTGGGAGAATTTATCTGGTGGGGGGCTGGTCTGCAAGGTTAGACCAGAGCATGGATCAGCAATGTGGATGGCAGCTGGGCTGCATTTGGGACAGGTGGGGGCCCTTTAAGTTACAGTTGTGGGAGTTATTTGAGGGATTTTAAATTGACTGCAGACCTGAGGCTGTAATTCAACTGATCTGTGCATGCCACAGAGTTTCCTGGGCCATATTCTGGTGCTAGAAGCTATATGAACTAGTGTGTTGAAAAGAACCTGTCTCAGTTGTATTAATGGATTTTCTAAATCACTGCCTAACCTGAGGCTCTTCTGGGAGGGTGCTGGTACATGGTAAAGGACACTGCCTTTTTCTCTCCAGAATTGGCTTTCCTTGCCCACACTTCCTGAGCTCTGCAGCCCAGGGCTTGCCCTGGCATCTGTGTGGAATGAACAAGAGCTCACACATTCCTCTGAACTCAGTTTAATTGCTGGCTGCAGGATAATGCTTTACCTGGCTAAAGTCTTACTAGACAAAGTCCATTCTATTTTTTTTTATATTGCTCCCAGGAAATTTGAGTTAGCCCTGTGAATTCCTCTCAGGCAGCAGTTTATATCAAGTGGCTTCAGTGTTTTTAATCTGTGAGAGCTGGAGTCCAGCTTCCTGCATTCCTGAGCCCTCCCTGACACCAACAGACAGCTGCTCCCTATGGTGGCTTCCCTCTGTCATTGCTGTGTCACCCTGTGTCATGAAGCAGCTGCAAGTCAGGGCAAGGGCTGAGGACAGCCCTGGGTTGAAGCTCCTGCACTAACAGTGTTCATTATTTCTCTGTCTCTGGTGGGATTCAGAGCAGAGACCTGCTGTTGCACAGAAGGATTATATTTCTGGTACGATTTTTATTTCCTGTTCAGGCCTAGGAGAGTTCAGGCCATTCTGAGCCTTTGAAAATTCATTTTGCTTGTGCTCAGAGGGACTAAGACATCCTTATGAGACAGCTCCATGGAGATTGTTCTGTTCAGCAGGGCATGCTGCCTGTGGGCTGAGCAGGCTGTTCTGTGCAATTACGTGTCTAAATTGCGTGTGCTGGAGGTATGCTTAGGAAAACAGATGTATTTTTCACCTGAAAACAAATGTTAAATTTAAAATTAAAAAAAAACCAAACCACCAAAAAAACGCAAAAATACCCCCCCACACATCAGCAGTTACTCTTTGTAGGTCCCTTCCAACTCAGGATTTTCTGTGTTTCCTCTGATATATAAGAGTAAGTTGCAGTTCCAGTTTGAGCTGGGGCTTGAGACTGAGAGTCTGCTGCAGTTTGGGATGGAGTCTGCTGGCTGTGCTGTGAGGGACATGTGATCATGCCAGGGACAGATAAAGTAAGGAGATGCTGTGTGAGGGACAGTCAGGGTAAGGTGGCTGGGAAAGGGACAGGTTGGGGTTTAGCCAGGTATGCAGAGAGGAGAGCAGTCAGAGCTGTGTGAAGCTGCCTGTGAGAAAAGGAGTCAGAGTTGTTGGAAAGAAGTTCACTGAAAGATACAGGAAAAGTTTTCTAATAAAGGACTGGTGGTGATGCCAGTCCAGTCCATCTCAACATAATTGCAACACTTATATTCAATCTAAATGTCCCCTGGCACAGCTTGAGGCTGTTTCCTCTTACCTATTTTCTGGCCCAGGAGGCTGTTTTGGCAGGGACTAGGCTATGACTTGTTCTGCAGGGGTTCAGCAGAGGAGGCAGCAGGGCTGGCAGCTCACTCAGAACAGCTTTTTCACAGTGACTGTGTACTGGTTTGAAAGCAAAACCAGTGAGAGACTCCAAGTCAGTAATACAATTTTAATAGGAAAAAAAGAGAAAAAATGAAACACATGCAATAATACAAAATAAAACTACTGACAGTCAGAATACAACCTGACACCCTGCCAGTCAGGGTGTTGGTGCAGTCCCATTAAATGGTGGCTGCAGTCCTCCTGGATGACAGATGTGGTTCTGTTGGAGCAGTGCTCCTGTAGAAGGTGCAGTTTTCCTCCAAAGGTTCAGTGATGATGTGGAAAAGCCTGGTTTTCTCTTCTGGAATCCAGTGGAAAAAGGCTGCCTTGGTGTTCCAAATCTTATTTTTTATCTAGGTAGGAAAGGCTTGGCTCCTCCCCTGGCTGGATCATCTCCCAATGGGATGATGTAATTTTATCAGTCAGGCAGTGGGGCTTAATGGCCCATTAAGAGAAGATATCTCCCATAGAAGGTAAGGATCAGCCCTTCTCTCGTTTCAACAGATGGTGATAGAATACATTTTGAATTGTAAGCCAGGACAGACTGATAACTCTGAAGACTTTTCCTAAAGACTGACCTCAGAATTGCACCTGAAGTAAGTGGAAATCTTGCAGGAACATACCAGGTTCTCTCTGCTGCTGGCTGGAAAGGTCAGGTTTTTCCCTGGAACACTTACTTCTGTTTGACCAGCCTTGCTTTCCAGATGTGTGAGGGGAAGGATGCACCTGAAGCTGCAAGGCTGTTGTGAGAAGTTTCTTAGTGACTCTGAAATACTAAGATGCTTATGGATGTTGTAGCAGCGATTTAGCAGAGAAATCCATAAGGAAATCAAATGTAATGACTTCAGTCAGAATTCAATAGAAGATAAGTAGGCATCTATGTAAGTCTTTCAGTGAAAAGTTGAGTTGAAGCAGTGGCTCCCCACACATGCATACTCCCTTCAGTCTGGAAGCTCATTGGTGAGTAAACATTTACTGTCTGACATATACCCAAAGAAAGAATTCTGAAGTTTCCCACACTTAACCTCTGTCTTCATCTTCTAGCTTAATTCTCGGTGAGTAAATGAAATGCGAATGTGGTGCGAGGTCTTTTCATGCATGAATAACCTGTTGGCAGGCAGAAGAATAATGGGTAGGAATAAATGCTGTGTTTTCAGAAGGAGGATTGTCTGCTGATCCCACAGGAATGTAAGCTGGTCTTTGGGTTTATACAAGGAGACAAATCATGAGCTGACAGCTCAGTGTTGATACAAAATTATTCAGGGCTATAAAAATGAAAGGTGCAGAGGAATCTGGTGAGGGTGATGAACAGAGTGATCAAGCAGCAGAGAATATTGTGTCACCAAAAGCAAAGTTTTTTGCATGGGGGAGAGGTCCCAGACTGCAAGCACAGGGGGAGGCCCCAGCTGAGCCATTTTGAGGAGGGAAAGACATTTTTCCAGCTTGTATATGAATTTCCAGAAATACATACACATTTCTGGGAAGCAATCAGAAGCCAAAAGAGGGATCGGGAGCTTGTAGGAAAGGGACAGAGAGCAAAGCAGCACTTGGCTGTAGTTGTGCTGCACCCACTCTGTACATCCTGCCCAGAATCCCTCCAAGGCTGATGAGTGTGGCAGAGAAGGTGACATGTGAGCTGGGTGTGGAGGAGGGAAGAGTGGAGATGGTCAATGGGATGAAAGAAACTTATGATTACCTAGGGAAAGCAAGAAGAAAATTTCTCACAGTGTGCCACAGCAGCAGAAGCTGCCTGGTTTTGGTGTTGGGCCACGGGCTCAGGAATGCTCTGCCCTGAAGCATAGAATGAAATCCCAAAGGGTCAGCAAAGCAGGGTGGTGTGCAAGTTCACAGCATAAAGAGGTTTAGAAAGAAATGGTACAAATTCAAAGAAGGGAAGTCTGTCTGCTGATGAGTTTTTTGAAGGGGGATACTAATTTTTAAGACATTCTTTATCTGTTTTTTATCCTGGTGACAGGTGCAGGCTGCTGGCTTGTCTGGCTGATGAACATGGCATTTCTCATATAGGGAATGGTGATCGAGAAGCATTGTTGGGATGTAGAAGGAAGCACTGGTGGTGTGAGAAAGAGAGGCTAAAGCAGGGCTGTGAAATGGGGGAGCCTGGGCAGATCTAAGCCAGGAGAGCAGCACAGCTGGTGCCAAGCCCAGCTGACCTGCTCAGGAGCACCTGCACCTGTGCTACAGAGAGCAGTGAGATGGGATCCTGGTCTGAGAGCCTGCTCTGGCTGTGCCAGGCTGAGATCCAAGAGGTTGTGGAAGATTGGAGGAATATCCAGACAACAGCTTCTCTAGTACTAAAAAACATATCCCATGGCCAGTTTCTAAATCCACACTGTTTGCTGCATTTTTAAGACTTTTTTTTCTGCAGCAAAGCATTCAAGTCTGTTTCAGAAGGTATGTTCCTTCGTGTGTCCTGTCTGGATTTTAACTTTTTCTAAAAGGAAATGTTCGTTAAGGTGCTGTACACATGTGTTTCTAGGCAGGCATATGGAGAAATAATTCCCTTTGAAAACTATTTTTCACTGTGTGGGCTGTTAGTAGTCATCTGTTCCTGAACTCCTGAGGCTACTGTGATACCATAGGGAATAACAGGTGATCTTGGATTTCTCTGATTCATTATATGCTCACAAAAGTGGAATTGCCTTCAGGATTAGCCCTTTCCATGTGGTGCAGACAAAGCTGCCCAGCCCTGCACCAAGAGGGGGAGCTGGGCTGTGGAGGAGATACCTGGCCCACATGTTTGGAGACATCAGTATGCATGATGAGCTCAGTGCTGGGAGACAGTCTCTAGCTGAGCATTTTTGAAAGCAGCAGAGGTTTGGGACAGGTTGCTGGGTTGGAAAAGCTGAGGCCAAAGCTACGTTCTACTCCTCTCCTTCATGTTCCTTCCTGCAGCTCAGGTGTGCCTCCCAGCCTCTCCATCTCTCTCTCCATGTTGCCCGTCCCACTCTGCACATGCCCTGGAGCCAGGAGCACTTGTGTTGGGGCAGATGGCTTCTGCTCTGCAGCAGAGAGGCTGCATAAGAGCCATTGGTCAGTGCCCTCTGGGGTGAGTGCTGCTCACTCTGTTCCTCAGGGCTCCTGCCTCTTTTTTGGCCATTCAGGTCTATGGGCAGTAACTCCTCCATCCTCTTGTGCATGCAGCGAGTTTACTTTTCAGTTGCTTCAAATTTGGTCAGCTTCCTGTGTGACCTAAGCAGGCCCCATTGGGTCAGAGGCTGTAACATGGTTGTCATGGGAGCAGGAGGCCTTGCTGCACAAAGTGCTGGATGTAGGTTTTAGGCTTTTCCTGGGACTGGGGAGCTTCCTGGGAAATCAAAATAGGCTTCAAGCAAATGTGTCTGACTACTGCCCATGCATCAGCCATGCAGAATCTGCAAGACACCAGTTCCTTTTGCAAACATTGTTAAGCTTTTAGGGTGATTATGTGTTTTATGATCTAATTACAGTGTGAAAAAATATTTCTTATTATTAGTTTTGAATGTGCTGTCTCCTGCGAAATTGCAGAGATGCAGTCCAGCTTCTTTCCTTTCCCCTCTGAGAAAGGCAACTCCTTGCTTTGGGGTGTGCCTCACATTGGACAGCAGAAGCTGTAACCTGGGATAGTGAAGCATCACAGGGCAACTCATTTGGTTTGCTTCCTTTTAATCCTTGGATATTCCCAGTGTAAATCATGCCTAGGATTAGCAGATTTTTCTTACAGTGTATATTTTGCTTTAGATACCCCCTAGAGAGAAATTCCTAAAACTGGCTGTCCATCCCATTGCCTGTGAGAGATGGGAATGCTGTTGTACCTCCTCTGGTGTGGCTCCAGGAGTGGAGAGGCTCTGCTCCAGCTGTGAAGCAGATTGATTGAGGCAGGAGGTGCTTGTTTCATCGAGAGGAGCCAAGGAGTCAAGGCTTATCTGGTGGCTGAGAGGACAACACATCTCTCATCTCTGGGAATTGTTCTCCTTGGGAAGAGTTTGTCCTCCCTCTGCATTGAGAGGATTTGAAGACCTCCAAGCTCCCAGCCAGTGTACCTAAGCCATAGGTTGTGTAAAAGGCTGATGTGAAGTGCACAGCATCTGACCAGAATATAGACTTTGAACTGTGCTGCAAGCTTTGGGCCTGGCAGGAAATCAAATAGGGCAGATCTAGTCACTGCTTTTAGTGAGCAGTTTGGGGTTTTACTTGAACAAGAACAAAAGGCCAATGGTTTTGGAAAAACTCTCTCAGCAATCAATGCTCCTCTGTCATTGCAAACATTTCTCTTGGTGTCATGGAGGGATTAGCTCTGTGAATCGTGGCTGCACTTGCCTTCAGAGTTCACTGAACCAAGCACAAGCAGAGCAGGTGCTCCTGGGGAGGGCAGCAGCTTTTGAGGTGCAGTTCCCAAGCTTTGGTGTGTCCCATTTTCCTTGTCTCATAGAGCATGCCAGGGCTGCACGGTAGGAGGGTTGGAGAAGGCTGCAGGCAGGAACGTGGGGAAGCCTTCTGCAGGTCTTTGGGAAGATAAGTTCTCATCACCTCCCCACGCCTCTTCTTGTGTCCTGAGGTCACTGTTGGTGCTGATGCTGCCTCTCTGTCCCCACACACCTTTGTCTGCTGCTCCTCTCTCACTAGCAAAGGAACTGAAATTCTCAAATAATAATCAGTTGGTTTAAAATACTCTGAAACCTTCCCTGACAGAAGGCTGACTGTGTGCTCTGTGGCTGTGTTCTGGCAAGATGTATTGAGGGGGCTGCTTGTTCCAGAATGAGCTGCTGTGCTGGAGCTCTCTGAAGGGCTTCAGTGTGGGGTTCATGGTGCTATGGGCTGACCACTCGTTCCCTCTTTCCCACCAGGTCTGCCCATTAGCACCTATGCCAAGTACTGCTACCGGAAACTCCAGAAAGTAGCTGTCACAGGAGGCAAAAAGGTGAGCAGATGCCCTGGCTGCAGGGCCAGGGATGGGAAATAGAGATAGAGTGAGGGGAGTGGTGCTTGCTCAGGGTACATCTCCCCATGCATGTGTAGGAGAGGGCTGCTGTCCAGGTCCCGCCATCCTCCTGGGAGACAGCAGTGCCTGCTGTGCAGGCAGCTGCATGGCTGGCTGCTTCCTTGCCTCAGGGACAATGACAAACCCAACACGTACCTGTCTGCAGAATAAAAAGAGCTGTCTGTGCAGGGGATACCCAGCATTTTGTTTCTTTAGGTGTGGGAAGAGTCTCCCTTTGCACCGAGAGCTTATATGGGTTGGATCTTGCAGCTGCTTTACTGCAGAGTTGTTCATTCCCAGTTCAAACAGTCCTACAGCAGAGATGGCTGGTGCAGAGGGGAGTCTGTGTTAACTGAAAACCTTACTCTCTTTGCTCTGCACAGTTCTGTGTGTGGCCTTGAAAGCTGTTAGGTGGCCTCAGCCTGTGAGTTCTAGGTCCCCAAGCCAGATCTGGCCATCGGGGGTTTTTTAATGGAAATTCCTCTGGGGCATGCCTGCCGTCTGAACTTTGCATAGGGAACAGATTAGCTGAAATACCTTGAGAGGGGTGAAGGCTCCTAGCAGAGGCAGGACAATAAACCTCCAAACACGCATTGCACACAACTGCAGCCCTGGCCACTGAACCTCAGAGGGCTCGGTGGAAGCTTCCCTCTGTCATGTTCCTCACTTGGCTGCAGGATCACTGCTGAAAGCCACCGTGCTGGGCAGCCTGTCACCCCTGCGACAGCTCTGTGCTTTTCCAAACAGTTGACACAGGACATTCGAAACCCTTTTCAAGGTGCTGGTATTTGTCAGAAGCAACAGGTGCCTACTTTTCGGGTTTTAGCCCCTCTGAGAGCAGAGCTTTCCCTGGAGTTGGAAATACCTGGAATTCCCACCTCCAAAGGACTGTTTTTCAGCTATCCATGGGCTAAGCCCTTGCCTGATGCTGGGTTGGGATATAGCTGCCCTCTGCTGACCTCGCCACAGCCAGGGCTGGGCTGGGCTCCGCTCCATACTGCCTCTCGCAGCAGGTGGAGCTACAGCTGGAGCAGTCCCCTTGCTGTGCAAAACACAGCAACAAAATCTGTGCAAAACAGGCCCAAACTCTTCAAAATGGTCTCCTCTGCTCCTCTTGGGCCTGATGAATAGAACCACCCTGATTTTAGGCAGAGCAAGAACCATGCTTCCAGGAGGCTGACAAGGTGACCACATGCAGGGTCAGCCTTCTCTATCCTTGTCACTCACTGTCCCCATCCCTGGGTCACTCTTTCTCAGTGGCCTGGCTGTGCCATGGCTGCACTGAGCTTTTCTCTTTCCTCAGGGCCTCCGCAAACCAACAGTGGAAGAGATAACGCACGCCAGGAATGCCATCCTCACGCCATCGCTCTTTGGCAGCTCCCTGGAGGAAATCATGCTGCAGCAGCAGCACAGGTACCCAGGGAACAAACTGCCCTGGGTGCAGACACAGCTGTCACAGCAGGTCCTGGCCCTGGGAGGGGAACAGACTGAGGGGATTTTCAGGTGAGCTTTTGGGGTGCTGTGCTGCTTTTGGGCCACCCACATGTCAGTCCTCAAAGCCAAGGAGTCAAGATTGACCTCCACATGCTTCCTCTTCCCTAAGAAGCACTTGCTGTGTACTGGACAAAATCTGACTTTGCCCAGGTTTCAAGAATCGCCTCTTGAAGTAGTATTAGCCAGTTTGCAGGTGTCTGCACAGAGGGGAGTGGTGTAGGTGTGACTACGTGGACAGCTCATCCCCAGGCAGGGCAGTGAGCTTTCATCAGATTTGGCAATGGTAGTTGGCCAGTGTAGGGGAGGGAGGAGCTCGAGCATTCTGGCAGAGCACCTCATCTAATGCAGCAGATTAGCCTTGGTGCTGCACAAGACACAAGGAGTCAAGACAGACACAGACTCTGTGTGGTGAACATGAGGGATTCTGCTTTGGGTTTGGATTTTCTTTGCTGTTCTCTTTGTGTGTGTGGTTTTGTATTTAAGATTTGAATTAGTTTTTCAGTAGCTAGACTTTATTTAAGAGAGCCGTTATAAGGCTCAACTTTGCCTTGTAAGGGTAAATTTTTTGATAGATAGGTGTGTGTGTGTAGATATATAAATTTTAAAAGGTATATTTAGCCAGAGATGCTGCTCGTTTTTGGTCTGAACACACTGCAAAGAAGCCTGGTTATAGAAAATAATCTCTCCTGAGGACAGCGATAGTTTATATCTGAGCTAGTGGGAACCCCTACTTCAAGACGGTGTATAAAGATAGGCACACCCTTCTCTCTGAGGAACTGCTGCTGTAGCTGCCACTGGTGCCTGAGGCCTTCTTCCTGCTCCCTTCTCCCTGAGGCCCCAGAAGCAACTTTGGAGCCATGCTTTGCTGGTCAGCTGCCCCACCAAGCACATTGCCTGGCTCACTCTTAAAAGGACCTTTTCTGTGTCTCTGCAGGATACCTGGTGACATAGATGAGGTCAATGCATTGAAATTGCAGGTGGACCAGTGGAAAATCCCAAACAATCTCAGTGACCCCAACATACCAGGTACAGGAATGTGGCAGGTGTGTTGCTGCAGCCTCAGCCATGGTGCAGTGCAGAGGGGCAGGAGCAGCTCAGTGAATGTGCTGCTGCTTGGGAATGTGTACACAGGCTGTCTGCACTCACTGGGATTTTGTTCTGTGTCTTTTCACTTCCTTTCCAAACACTACCCATAGAGGAGACACTGGGAGTGGGGAGGAACCTCTGTCTCTGATGCAGTAAGGCTGTGCAAGCTGGGCAGAGTGGTGGGAGTCCTTCAGGTCTCATTGTCCTCTTCTTTAGGCAGCCTCAGAGCTGCTTCCTGGAGGAGCAGGTGGGTAGCAGCCAGTATTTCCCACTAACTGGTCAGTTTGGGCACCTGAGCATTTCAGAGCCAAGACTGAATTAGGTGGAGCAGCACAAGCACAGAAATCCCTTCTCTGCCATCTGTCTCACTGCCAAGTTTGTCCCTGAAGAGGGTGGGAAAGTGACCAGAGCTATTCTCATGCACCTGCTTTCTGCTCAGCATCTCTCCTCAAGCTCTGGTATCGGGAGCTGGAGGAGCCTGTGATCCCCCAGCAGTTCTACAAAGAGTGTATCAACAACTATGAGAACCCCGATGCTGCTGTGGCTGTGGTGCAGCTTTTGCCAGAGCTCAACAGACTGGTGCTGTGTTACCTCATACACTTCCTGCAGGTAGGCAGCCCCCACAGCCCTGAACTGGGGCCAGGAGCATAAGGCACAGTTAGTGGGACAGCTGTGGTGAGATCATTAGCAAGGTTTTAAGACCTCTTATCTGTATTTAAGGTGGGATTGATGGAGGGGAATGTTTGCTGACCTTGCTCCTTATGGGAGCAATCAACCCTGTTCCTGATCTTACAAAGCCTGGGGTTGGTTTCCTGTCTGCCAAGGATGCTGCTCTGTCGTTGTCAGAGCACAGTGCTCTTCCCTGTGGATGTGTGGCACTTGGGGCACTGTCCTCAGGGCAGACTTTGTCTGCTCTCCTTGCACCTTTCCTTGGGATACGTTTTTGGACTTTCTTGCCCTTTTCCACTGCTCCATCTGAATGTGTTCTTGCTATCTGCAGATCTTTGCTCAGCCATCAAATGTGGGCAGAACAAAGATGGATGTGAATAACCTGGCCATGGTGATGGCCCCCAACTGCCTGCGCTGCCAGTCTGACGACCCTCGCGTTATCTTTGAGAACACACGCAAAGAAATGTCTTTTCTGCGCATGCTGATAGTGCACTTGGACACGAGCTTCATCAAAGGGCTGGTTTGATCCACTGGCCTCAGGGTACAAAACATTGCTCTGGGGAGTTGCTAGATACCTTAAGTCTTCTCCTCTCCATGTAGATTTCTTCCATTGTCCTTGCTGTTGTCATGCCCTGGGTTAGTCCTTGAGCATCTCCCAACATATGACCACAAGGACTAGACATTTCTGGAAGGCTTGGTTCTGTCCACACCAGGAAATCCTTGGGCATGCCAGGCCAGGTTTAGCAGTTCCTGGCCTTTCAATGTATGTCAGAGAGGGGCAATTCTCTTCCTGAGAGCCATAAGATTGGTTGCTCAGTGAAAGGGCTGTGACATATGTGAGGAACTGCTACATGGGGCAGTGAGACTCCGTTTCCCTTCTGGAGGCAGAGTTGGCTTCAGGTAGGAGAACATCACCCCTGTGCTGTGGCATGAGCTGGTCCTATGATAGATGCTGCCTCATCAAGAATAATCCTACTACTATGGGGACAGCCTGGTTCACCTCTGCAGACTGTTGGCTGGAGGTGTTAGGATTGTTCTGATGTCCCACAATGCTGTTGGTAGAGGGCTGTGAAGGTGCAGAGGTTCAAGAACTGTAAAGCTGGGCAGCAGCATGGGAGACCAGCCCTGTGCTGAGTACCCACCCACACGATGGTGCTGAGCACAACAGGAAGGCCACACACCTGACAACAAACAGGTAAACAACTACTTTGGCATCCTCTTAATGAGGGCCATATCTTCTGTAGCAGGGACTCCAGTGGCCTTGCAGCTCCTTTTTGCTACATACAGCATGAACTGACACCAGCTTTGCTGAGGAGTACGTGAGCCTACAGAGCAGCCTTCACAGCTCCAGCTCCTCACACCGCCCTTCCTGGTATCACATCCTTCCCAGACCACTCTGCCAGGAACTAAATACCAGTTTTACCCACCCTTCTGGCTCAGCCCAGGTCTAAAGAAAGCCCCCAACAGTAAGAAGTGCTCCTGTGCTCAGATACGCCCTTCCAGACAGAGCAGCAGCAGTGCTGTGTCCTTGAGAAATGCTGGTACAGCCTGTAGTCAGCTGTGATACCTATGCTCTTTGAGGTTTTTCTTGCTGGAGGCAGGTCTACTGCAAGAAGGTTTGTTTTGAGATTACTGATGCAGTGCTAAGGCTGCCAGTATCATGCAAGGTTGCATTTTTGCTTCTGCATCCCTCTTCCTTTCCACTGGAGACCTGGGATCACCTTCTCCAGACTACAGTGTGGAGCTGAGCCCTGTTGACAATGACGTTTAGAGCTGAATCAGTACTAGTATGGGGCATGAGGTGCCATGTGCAAAGAGTGTCCCAAGTCTGTTGCTTGCTTGGGGCTCTGTCTGAGAGGGTTCCCAGAGCCTATGTTCAGATGAGTTTGAATGAATTCCAGAGCAGGAATTCAGTTTGTGCCCAGCTGAATAAAGGTTCCTTGCATCAGATGATTCTGTGGGCCAGGAGATCTTGCTCCCTTGTCAAGATTAGCTCTGTCAAACATGCCCACAAAATATGCCAACATCTGTTCATGTACACACCCATCTCCATGCTTTGATGCTGCTCAGCTTGCTCTGTCCTTCTGCAGTGGTGAACAACTTGTTCTTCAGATGTGGAGGTACTGCCCCAGAAGTGTAGAGGTCGGTGGAGGTTACCAGTTCTGTCATGCTGTCCTGAGATTTGAATTCCTGTTCCCCACCAGCCATGTGGCACCTACCCTCCTCTTCAGGCTGCAGGTGCCTGTGTCTATGCCTGCAGCCACTGTGGAGGTGATCCATGTTAATCCTTGCACTCAGCTGTGGCAGTCAATCAAACCGTAGACATTTGCTGCTAATGAAAGTGAATGCTTCTGGCCAGGGGTGTAAAACATGCTCATAAGGGACACTGGATATTATTGTCTTTGCCAACAGATTTGTAAATACCAATCAGTAAAGTAGCCTTTCCTCTGTTCTAATAGTAATAAATACAATCTCCATCGCTGTCTCTTCTGTGAATTGTTTTTTTTTGTCAACTTCTGCAGCATGATTACATCTCCGTGGGGCTGCACATTTCAGCCTGAATGTCAGTGCTCTCTTGAGTAAGATTTGAGAATCAGCATGAAGGAAGCACTTGGAAACCATGCTCTGGGCTGATTCTGTTGTTAATTCTCAGGCAGCTACCAAAGGACACTCAATGAATCTTAGAAGAGAATGGGTTGAAACAGGTAAAAGACAATACTGCTTTACACATATCTTCTGGAGCCTTTCAGGGTCATAAAGGTATGAGAGAAGTTTATGGGCTGCTGGAGGGTAAGGCTGCTTATGTCCCTCATCCAGCAGTTGGGAGTGCTGCAGGTGGACTGCAGGAGGTGGCCACACAGGTATCCTCTTCACAGTCCCCTACAGGGTCTCTGCTGATGGAGATGTGATTGCTTGGGCTGTTAGGCTGACTTGATGGGGACATTTTTTATGTTCAGACTGGAGCATTCTCTGGAGCAGTGTTTGGTGCTTGAGACTGGTGCTGGTTGCACAGTGTGGTGGTGCTGCAGGTGCCTGCTGTGGTACTTCAGCCAGACAGGAATGAGTTCCTGCCCAGGCTCTGGCTTGTGCTGCCAGTGCTCTGGGGGTGGTCATTAATTAGTCCTGTCAGACTAGGAAAAGCTGGTGCACTTCAGACAAAGCCAGTGGGGGCTGCTCTGTCACACCAGCAGCTTAGGATCACATGCTGGCCATACTAATTCCCACCAGTCTGGCTGGCAGAAGCATTGTAGGTGGGCTGTAGGACAAGTGAGTGCAGAAGGAAGACCAGGAATGTTGTAACCTCACATAGCTGTTTCCTAGGGGGATGCCTGCAGACCAATTTCTGAGTGTTCACCAAAACTTTTCTGTGAAATGAGCTGATTTTTGCCATATCAGAAAAGGCCACAAACCAAATGCTTCAGCTCAGGCTCTAAGACACAGGCTCACTCCTGCAGTCACCATGGCGTGGCACCTGGATCACTTAAAGAAGTGATGGCCAGAGCAGCAACTGGGCTTGGAACCAGCTTTTGGTTTGTTCTGGGCTTCCATGGGCAGTGCAGTCGGACCCGGTGCTGGAGGGGGGCTGGGACACAGCTCCTTGAGAGGAGATACCAGCAGCTTATCTGTGATCTGCTGCTGGTGGTGAGAGTGATGTGTCCCAATAGGGCCAGCATTCCTGCAGGGCTGGGTGCTCTTGCTGGTGCTGTTGGACTTCTGGCTGGTTTGAGTCTCCTTTTCACAGAGCCTCGTGAGAGCTTTTTGCTATGCCTGCAAATGGAAATGGTAAAAGCAATTCTGCTCATGGCAGCTGATAGACACTCTGCCCTCAGGTCTGCTTCCCAGAGCCACCTCAGCTCTGAAAAGGTTGGGCAGATGTTGGGGAGCACAGGTGGATTTTGGACCTGTCTGTAAGTTCAGCTTGAGATGGAGAAGGGGCTTAGCTTTGGCAGCTGCCTGATGTTTTGCAGGGCAGGGCAGCCACAAGGCCATCCCTCCTGGTGGAGAAGTTCCCTGCTGTCTCTCCTCCCCTTAAAATTGTGAAGGATCTCCCTGCCCTTGTCCACCAGAGATACTCCATTTCTTTCTCAAACCAGGGATGCACAGAGGTTCTGCCACCTCAAAGCTCCTGGGTAACGAGAGGCCAGTTTTTAGCATAATTCTCATGTAGGTTTTTAGTCCAATCCTTACATGGAACTTTCACTAAATCAGCCCTGTGAGAAGGCAGAGATCAGAGGAACAGGCAGGTCTGCTTTGGGAGCTCTGCAGCACTGGCAGGAGGCAGAGATAGGAGGCTCCCTGTCCTGCTGCTGCCACAGTGCTGGTTTGATGAGGGTGCAGCACAGCACTGGCAGATTCAGCAGAACTGACCTGTGGAGACAGTGCCAGCCCGGGCTGTGTGGAGCAGAGCTCTGGCTCTGGCTCACCCATGGACTATATGCGGGACACCCACCAAAAATAAGATGGGAAAAGTTGAATTAGCTGCTGAGGTTGCTGCTTTTAGAGCTCCTGTTTTCCTGCACCATCTGCCAGCAGTAGTAAATAGGGGGAGAACTGAGTGTGGGTGCAGTGGCCTGGGGAAACCAGATCAGGCATTCATTATCCCATAATGAGGAAACAGGAAGGAGCATGGGTGTTGTGATGAGGTGGACCACACAGGGACCTGCCAGAGTTGAGTGCTTGCAGGTAGCCATGCAGGAAAGCTTTTGGGACACGTTGAGTCACTCATCAGTTCGCCTATTCCCTCCAAAGCAGGGGACACCAGCTGAGGACTCTATCCAGGCCACAAAGATTTGAACCTGCATCTCCTGCTCCAGCTTCTGCCTGGACTTTCCTCTGTCTCACCATGTAAACTATGCAATTTGTCTGAATGCTTAGTGTTTACCAGTACCATAAAGGGGGCTTGTGTCTGAGAACTGGAGGATTGTGTGACCTCTGCTGGCAGGGCTGGATGCTGGAAAGAATCGAGGCCCAAGGCTATAAAGGTGTTCAGAAGCTCAAGGCTGCTCTCAAAAGCTGCAGCTTCTCCCAAATGAAAGCTAGTGCTCATCTCCACTTACAGACACGTTTTCTCCATCCCACCTGTGCTATGTCTGGTCTTTTGTTCAGATCACAAGTGAGGCAGGAGACCAGGTGGGTCATGAGGGATGTAGAGAGCGTGGAATGGAGGAGGGAATGGGACCCTTCCTTTTCAGTGAGCTGCTGGATTGCCTCAGCTGCCATGAAACAGGCTTCTCTGAAACAACACAGCCTTGGTGCCTGCTGGGGAAGACAAGGGCACTGCAACTTGAAACAGTCCCCATATACTGGGCTAGGGTGTCCCCTGGTGGGTGTTACCTCCTCACTCTTGGGGCATGTCAGCCAGACCCTATAACCCCAGGGACCACAGAAAGGCCTGTAGAGCCTCATCTGCAAATGGACAGCCCCATAGAAAATGGGGAGGTGAAGAATCTACAACCTTGTCCCTTCTCCCAGCTAAATCACAGGGATGTCTGGGTGTGGTGATGTAGAAATGTTTGCTTGTCTGTTTGTCCTTTCCAGCCACTCCTTGAATGGGGCTGTGCTTGCTCTGGCCAAGGGCACGGGCTGAGGATGGGCACCCTTCCCTGGACATCTGTAGCCAGTTCCCAGCCTCTGGTCTGGGGAGCTCTGGTCAAAAAAGAAGGGGTGAGAAACTGTCCCAAAGTAGAAAGTACCCAGATGTGGAATCCTACTGTGATGATGGCACACAGACCTGGTGAATCACTCAGCTCCCATCCTTGTGTGCACCTTGGGAGCAGCCTGAAGGTCAGCTAGACCTGTGGGACCTCCAGCAGCACTCTGACAAAATCAAGTACAAGCAGGGTAAAGCACGATGCGGAGAGCTGGACACAAAACTCATCCCTGGTCTGCTGCACATTGCTGTGGAGGATAAGGACCATGTCCAGATGGATCTGTAATCCTCCTACCCCAGAGCAGGATGCTGCAGCAGCTGTGCAGAATGCAGAGTCCCCACGGGGCTGTGTTGAGGCAGCTGAGGGCTCTGGCAGAGGTCTGGGGCAGGAGAAGACCCTGTGGGCACACATCCCTCTCCTTCCTGCTGCCCTGCAAGCCCCAGAGTGGCCAGGCAGGAAGGAGTGGAGGGTCTCAGGCAGGGAATTGCTCCAGGCAGGCACGGAGGCCTTGGTGACCCCTCGCTGGGGCTGCTCCTTGGGTGCATTGCCCTGCCACGAGTGTGATTGTCTCTGCTGGGATGTGGGGCTGAGAGCCAGCATGGGCAGTGTCAGAAGCAGAGCTGCTGAGCTTGGGGCCAACTCCCCAATAGCACCACTACAGCCAGGCCCTTGAGGGGAAGTAGCTGAAGGACCTCACTGGGAACTTCCTCCCTGTTTCTCAGGAATGTTGCCTAACTGCAGATCTTTGCCCTTGGACCTCCGCCTGAGCTGGGTCAGCCATTTCTGTGATGATGAGGATCCTGGTCCAAGTCCATGCACTGACTTCCTCCCCTGACTTGCCTCATCACTGTAGGATTTCCAGTGCTCATCTGGTCACTGTCACCGTCCCTGCTTTGCTTCCATTTATCACTGGGCTGTCCTGTGCCCTGCCAGCACGGTTCCCACTCACCTGTTCTGTCACAGCTTCTTCTGCTCCCTGACACTGAGTCCTGTGGAGTGCACAACTCTGCTCATTGTGAGCATAAATAAAGGCTTTACAGGTGACACCTGAACTCCTTCCCAGAGAAAGCAGAGAAGGTCCACACTAATCATTCCACTCGCTCAACAGCAAAGCTTGCTAAACAAGACAAAAATGCTAGCTACTCCTTGCCTCCCTACCTCAAATTCCCTCTAAAATTGGGTCTCAGCATGACAGAGGCTGAAGAAGGGAAGATTGGACAGGTTACAGTAGGGAAAATGCCCAGAGATGGTATGGTCTGGCTTGAAGAAAACACAAACAAGGCCTTAAAAGTAAATTCTTTATTGCCAGCACAAGGATGTGGTCTGTGTTTGCTGGTCTCCATTCACATACCTCACTTGCCTCAGATGAGCTTTGTGTCATGCTCTGCTCTGGGCTAAAGGGATGGTCTGTTGGGAAGGCTATGGGTCGATGGAAGGGAGAGTGTCCTCAGCAGCATCCTGCCTTGGAAGTGTCTGGGATGGCTGCAGTTGCCTATTGGAGACATTTCCCCCAGGAAGCTCCAGGATTTCACTATTCTCAGAGCTAGTGTCTTGCTCAAACTGTAAAGTTCGAAGGGAATCCAAAGCACAGTCAACAACTTCTCTGGTGAGTGTGTCAAGGGAAGTCGGTGAAAGTGCTCCATCTGCAGTGGCTGTTTCAGTGTCTTTGCATTTGTCTGCTTGAGTGGCTCTTCCGGCAAGAGGCAGCTCCTCCCAGCTGGCTGCCACCCCTATCTCAGCAGCTCTGCATGTGCTAGATGCCAGATGATCCTCCAAGATCTCCAACACTGCTGCTACAAGCTCTTTTGCTATCTCCTCCATGTTCTGATGGTGATCCAGAACAGTATCCAAAAGTTCTACTCTCAAGCAGCTGCCTAAAAGTCTTTCACTGATTCCCCGGCCAGCCCTCTGTAAAATGCTGAGATGATTCCCAGAAATCTTCAGCCTGTCCAACAATCTGTGCACCACAGTCTCAACCAGCTCTTCAAGTTTCTTGGCTTCTGCTGCAGTTAGTTGCTCAAACATAGCTTTCCACAGGCCGTTGGCATCTGGCTTCCTCTGGGAGTCAGCAGCACTGGTGGCACCCTTGTGGCCCAGCTCAGTTCTGGAGTAAGTTTGGCCCTTGTCCAAAGCTACTCTCCCTTTTCTGCATTCCCCTAATTTTCGGCCTTTTGGTGGGGATAGGCTTGAAGGTTTCTGAGGCTGTGGCTGCTGCTTCCCCCAGCAAGAAGTGTCAGTGGTTCCTGGCAGTTTGGGACCATCCTTTAATTTGGCCTGAAGTGGCAGAAGCCCTTCCTGAAAGGTGACACCAGGTTGTGGGTCATGTTGCCCTGCATGCTGAGGATTCCCGCAGGCCAAGGCCAGCAGTCTGCTTCAGCCAGGCCACGAGGGCAGGAGAGAAGGGCTTCCCTCAGCACCGTGTGTGCCTGCACATGGCCCTGCTGCCCGTGCCCAGCTCAGTGCCCTGCGCGGGCTCAGCTCCCAGCCGTGGAGTCCTTTCCCTGCCACAGCGCCCGGCCCAGCAGCACAGCCCTGCACAGTCCTGTGCCCCTGAACACGCTTTGCCTACCTCTTGCTTCCTGAAGATCTTCTCTAACTGCAGCTTGAGCCTGGTCAGGTACTGCCTGTACTCATTGAACTCCTTTGGAGTGCAAATCACCTATGGAAGGACGAGGGCAGAATCCCCCAAACCCTGTCAAGCCACGCAGACGACCTTCCCCGAAACAGCCCGACCCCAGCAGGAGGGGAGCTGCTCCCAAGCCCTCTCCCCATATCAGTGTTGGGGCCATTGATGTCCCCCCAGCCTGGGCTGAACAGGCAGCGTGGAGCAGGCTGAGAAGGGCAGGACTGGGACTTGCCAGGGGGATGTTGGCTCTGCTTCTGCTCCCAGGGACACCAGCGCATGGCCCTGCCCTCTGACAGCAGCTGGCAGCTGCAGCAAGGGCTGGGGGAGCCCTGCTTGAAGAAGGCTGTTCTACATCAGCCCAACACCCAAACCTGCCTTGTTGTCACTGGTGATGACTCCCCGTCTCTTCAGCAACTTCAGGATGTCCTTGCGCTTGTGGTAGTCCCGAAGGTGGGGGTCATGCAGGCAGCTGTATGCTGGGCTGAGCTGGTGGATGTAGGGATCGTCCAGATTGAAGTAAGGATATGGCTGGTGGAGCTGTAAGAGACATTTCCCAGAGTATGAAGGAGGCAGGAGAGAGCAGCAAAGAGGTACCACATGGTACTTGTGAAAAAGTGAAGGTCTTCTCCATCCTTCTGTAGGCACAGAGACCTGCACAGACAGACAATAGGGCTGGCCTGGGCCAGGCTGGGCTGTGATGCGTTAGGGAAGACAAACCCCAGAGCAACCCCACCATCAAAGGTATCTTTAGGCCACCAGGAAGAAGTGCAGACCCATCCACAAATGAACCTTGGAAGCTTCCAATGCAGCCAGTGGAGAATGGACAAAACCAGGTTAGGCAGGCGCAAGGGCTGTGTCAGCTGCCTCTGCCTCCAGAAAGTCTCTACCTCAGCAAGGTGCAGTGCAAGCTGGAGGACAACAGTGTATGTATTCCCCAAGCAGGAAAGCCCAAGCTATTTCAAAGGTGCCAGGAAGGCGAGCAGGAAAAGGTTGGAATCTCCCTCACAGGTGCCCCAGGGCCTGGTTTAACACTGTGGGATGAGCTGGAGGGGCTCATTGCCCTGGCACCTGGACAAACACAGCCGCCTGCTGCAGGCAGGGGACCTGGCCACACACATGCACAGTGCCAGAAACCAGTGCGAAGGTGGACAAGTGCTTTCTCCTCTGCATTCCAGGGAGCCTCCCTTATCCAGTCCTGTCTCCAACTGAAGGGCTGCAGCTCCTACTGTAGATCAGGTGGCTGCAAGAAAATCTTTGCGTGATGGAGGACTCTATGGAAAATGAGAGATTTTCTCCCCCTTTCTTCCTTTACCTTTTCACCCAGCTTTCCCCTGGAGAAGACAGGCTTGCTTCCAGGTGCCACAGGGATCTTGACCGCAAGTGGGAGGTTCAGCAGTTCAGGGTCCATTTTCTTGGTGTCTCCTCCCAGGTGTGGCCTTCTGGGACTGAAATGGAAAAACAGACACTCAGGTGTTGCCCAATAAGTCTCCTGAACGGCAGTCCTGAGACCCTTGAGCATCACACCATGTCCCAGGCTTCCTAGCAGAGCCCTCTCTATTGGCCCAGTGGTCCCCTTCCCCCCTAATTCCCAGTGCACTTAGCAGTGCCTCTGCCTTGTGGCAGGACACCAGCAGTGAGATGGAGCTCCACAGCTCCTGCCAAAACCTGTCATGGTGGTGTGATCCCATGCTGACTCTTGGCTAACTGGTCACCTGGCTAAATATAGCCATGGGGCATTGTTACATCATGGTAATGTCACATCACTGCATTGTCACATCACCACACTGACATTGTGTCAGTGGGAAACTGCCCACCACACCTGGGGGGAGGGGGGCCCACCTGGAGGCCCCTTTGGACAGCCCTGTGGGCCACCCCTTCTGTGTGACACATTGCTGTGAGAACTCCTGTCCACAGGCCCCTTCCCCCCTGCCCTGTCCTGTCATTCTGTGAGGCAAAGTGTCCTCACCAACAGGAAGGAATGGGAGGAATTGCCACTCCAAAGATGCGCAGTTTGGGTTCTGCTTTTCCCCCCTTCCCTTTTTAGACCTTCCTCCCTGTCATGGCCAAGCAGCCACAACTGGGGAATTGCAGCAAACTGGATATTTGGCCCATCCCTGGTAAGATCTAATTCCTGGCTCACATCTTGAGAAACAGTAGAGAAATACAGGCTGAGGAAAAGCCCTCTCCTCCTCTTTCCTCAGGCTCCCTTTCAGCCCAGACACCTCTCTGCTGCCTTCCCAGTCTCCCCTGCCCTGGTTTCTGCTGTTGCTATCTGCTCTCACTTCCTACCCCTTCTTTGCTGGATTTGGCGCAGTTTGCTGCCCGTTACTCCAGCCCAGTCTGGTTCCTTGGGGCAGCTTTTACGCTGCAGAGCCCTGCCAGCCCCGCTCGTTGCACAAGGGCAAGAGCCAGGCAGAGCAATCTGTTGGAGGTGCAGTGTTTGATTACCACAGGGCTCCCGGGAAACAGCGAGGGGCACAGCCCAGGGATGGTGTTCCTCTGCTCCCAGAGCAGTTTCTGGCACACGCTCCAGCTGCGGCTCTTCTCCAGCTTGGCAAGTGGAGGAGGAGCATCGGCTGCACCCCAGCTCCCCTGTGCCACATGTGCTGCTCAGCCACGAGGGCTGTGAGCCCCACACCACATTCAACTGGCACGGACTGTGATGTTCCCAGCATGGTGACATCCCTGCAGAGAAATCCACTGAAGTTCATAGTGCAGAACTACAGCAGCTCAGCAAGGGCAGGAGCAAGGAGGTCTCTGCTCGAAGTCTTGGTAAGGTCTTATGAGCGGAGGGGACAGAGGAAAGCAGTGCTGCCTGCCTCTGTTCTCACTAGTCTGGGCTCCTTCCTGGGCCACAAAGCTTAGTTTGTCCACATTTACTACTTTCCTTGATGTGTAGGGAAACACTGGACCCAAAGATATCTAGCTGATCCAAGCACAGTCTGTCAGTGACCTGCATCAGAACAGGAGAGAGCAGCCAGGTATCTGGCAGAGCAGCACTCCTGTTCCCTGGGAAGGGCTGCCGCTCCGTGGCCAGCCACAACAGGCTGTATGCCAAATGTCTGAGGAGTCTCCATCAATTTCAACCATGGACACTAACATCAGGTAGCGAAGTGAGACGCCTGGACAAGGAGAACAAGGAGAAATGTCACAAATTGGCAGAGATACATCCCTGAACTACCAAAAGCCATGTGCTCTCAGTGGGAATAGCAAAGCAGAGGAGTCCAGTGGGATCTAGGAAGACCCGTTTCAGAGGAGAAGAAAGTGGTTCTCAGGGCAGGTGTCCTAAGAGTCTGTGGGTTTCTTTAAGTGATGAAACTCCAGAATGAAATACAGTGCTGTCAAAAAACTCATTATACAAATGCTATGCTGATGTTTAGCTAAAATAAAATAAATTTCTATTTCTCTCAAAACTTTAGCGTTATTTTCCAGTTGCTTTCTATTTTAATTCTTTCTGCGATTTTAAATTCATTTTCTAGAAACCTGCAATGTTAAAACCATTTGCGAGATTTCCAGGTTAAAATATAAATACAAACTGAAAACTGTATTTTCAACTTGTTTTTTCCCCTGTGGCAGTATTCTTAGCAAGCCACTCTGCTTCCACAGATTCCCAGCACAGAGTTCACAAGCTCTGTCAGAAAAGCACTAGCACCAATTGCTGCAGAAGCAACCAGATTTGTGCAGCAACAGCAGTTCCC
The DNA here is from genome assembly GCA_013397375.1 of Toxostoma redivivum. Taxonomy (NCBI): domain Eukaryota; kingdom Metazoa; phylum Chordata; class Aves; order Passeriformes; family Mimidae; genus Toxostoma; species Toxostoma redivivum. The sequence goes on along the minus strand of VXBI01006453.1, from coordinate 137,001 downwards.
ACAGCTGGAGAAGAAGGAAGGGAAAAGCACTTGGGCCCTACTGTGTCTTCCTCCAAATCCCGATAGCAGCGGTAGCCCTGGCACTAAGTGGACACCTTGGCCACAGCAGTTACTCTTTCAATCACGAAACCTGACAGGCAGCAATCCTCAGCTGGTCTGTGGCCTCTGAACAGAATTTCAAGGATTATCCCAGGAAACCTACCTGAACCAGGGAGAATTTTCCCACCTACAGTAAAACACTGTAATATTTCACATTAAGAATTCCAACATACGTAGATTTTTGCTGTTCTGTGTCAATCTGGTTTGGACTTTAACCCAGCATAAAGCTACCAAAAAAAAAAATTAAGGAAAAAAAAAGAAAAAAGAAAATTAAATTTCCCCTGAACAGCTCTGTTACCTACAGCAGAAGCCACAGTCTTCTGGCTGTACCACAGGGTGAACAGGGCTGAGGGGGAACGACGACATCCTCGGATAGGCACTACCCAGGCCCATTCCCTCCTCGGCACACGGGGCACACGAGGGACCGAGCACACCCGGCAGTGGCTGCGATGGCCACGGCGACGGCCAGGGGCGATGCACCCAGGAGCGCCCGCATCCCGACATCCGCCTGGCATGAGGCTCAGGGAGTCTGGCCGCCAGCTCCCTCCCGCATTTCACAGCTGTATCCCCCCGCGCTGACGCTCCCCGCAGGGCACAGCGGCTGTGCCCCGCCGCTGGCTCCCCNCTGCGCGGGCAAGTGAGTCTGTGCGGGCCGAGCGCGCGCGCCGCGGGCCCGTCCGGCGGGGGCGGCCGAGTGACCTTGCGGCGGCGCCGGGGCACGGGCCGCATGGCGGGGCCTGTGCCGGGGCCCGAGGCGGGGGTTTGCCGGGTGTGGATCAGCGCCCGGCGGGCTGGGTGCGGCGGGGAGCCGCGCGGTCCCGTTGTCGGGGGTTGCTCGGCGGGGCGGCTGCGCCTTGCCCGGCCCCGGGAGTGGGGAACCCGCGGGGAACAGGTACTTGCCCTTCCAGATGTCCAGCACGGCAAGGGGAGACTTCCGTAGACGGTACCGTCTGGGTAGAGGTTTCTGTTAATTTTCTGTCCCATTAAATCTGGAGCGTTTTTTAATCGCGCTGCGTTCTGTCCCTTTTAACCGTTTTAAAAGAACAGGAGTTACGGTGCATCTTTTCACTGACCCCAAAGCTACTTCTCGTCATACCTGTGTAATGCGTTCGGTTGGGAGGCACTGTGGTGTTCTTCCTGTAAGGTCGGTGTTCAGATACTGCCTGTTGCCAGCAAAGTGGATTTTTGTGCCAGGTGTTGTGTATTGATAATCTGTATCTGTAATCTGTAATTCCAGGATTTGGTTCATCTTAACAAGTACAATTTCGGGAAACAGTTTCATCTCCTTTACTGACTGAAAATCTGGGTACCAGAGATGCTTCTGTGATCCCAGGCTGTTGTTTGTAGCCTAAATGCTTAAAAATAAATCAGGAGAGATATCTGAAAGTGTATGAGTCTAGGTTGAATAAATTAAATTACACTAGACTACAGAATTTTGTTGTGTTGTATGCAGTAGGGAATGAAATGAGATGTTAAAGCAATGGTAATGACTTGAATTAGCCTTTCATAAGTATCTGTACAGCAGTTTGTAATGGAGCATCTCTGTAACCAATGCTTTTGACCTGGGTTCATTTAATTTTCAATGATAAGTAATGATCCTTTCGCAGAACCAGTTTCAAGAAAAAAAAGTCAAGTGAGAAGGCTTAAGCAAAGATCAGTCATGGTATAGTTCTCTCTTTTAATTTTTATGTGACTTCTAAAGTTTCATAGTAATAAACGAAGATGGCTTAGATGAATGTACGATTTATGTTATTTGACCTAAGTCAGCTTGTGGGAGGGTTCAATAGTTTACACTCTTGCTGACTTAGTGGAAGTCTCCTCAATGGAAATAAAATTTGAGTTGAGAAGGCTGAGAGTAAAATCTGTTTGCCTCTAATTTTGAGGTCAAGTTGGGAATGAGGCTAGAGTAGTAATTGCTCATAACGGTACTGCCTTGACTGGAACATAACAAGTGTGTAATTATTCTTACCTTTAATTGGCTAAGCTCTCTGTAGCACTTTCTTTTTCTCTTGTAGTTACTGCATGACCTAGGCAATGATATAGACTTAAACTCTCCCTTTTGGCTTTGAAAGGAGAGTACAGCCCCTAATTTAATAGTAGGGGGATGATAAATTCTGTCTAACTGCATATTTTAACTGCATCTGCAGAAGATAGGTATTGTCTGTAGCTGTAATTTGCAGGCTGACAGGCTGACACTGTCCTGCACACATGTGAGCACTTGCATTGTGAACTGAGCTAAAGAATGTACATGGGACAGGGGAAGGATTTATTGCTCAGTCCTACAAATGGTTGTTGTCAGTATTTAAACTGCACTCTTGATTGTCTAGTTGCGTGGATACAGTGCCTTTTTTTAAATCTTGAGAAAAAAGAATAGTTGCAAATCCTTTGGACTGGTGCATCATATTAAGAAGTGTTGTGAAGTGCTTATGAGTTTGTTGTGTGTCTGAGTAGGTTTATTCCTTTCTTTTTTACTTCAGTTAATTCCTTGTCTTAATACTTCTGTTCCTTGCTTGCCTACAGGTTTGTTTTGACTGCTTGTACTTCCTGCAGGAAAATACTTGCTTCAGGTGAGAAATGGTGGCTTGGAACTCTTGGTTTGTCCTTGCTCTCCAAATACCAATAGCTACATGGCCTGTAGGTTTCTGAAGACCTTTTGGAACTACTGGCATTCCAGTGTTTTTGTGACTGCAAGCACCAGGCTTAAATGATCGTGCATGCATAGATGTATAGTGTGTCTGTGGTGACTGGCTGCAGATAATAATGCATATTGGAATATAAGCATTCCTTTCAGAGATATGTTAGTTTGTTGATGGGCCTGTGTGTGTTTTTACTGGGCTTGAGAACTTTGAGCCATCCTTATTTAAGTGTAGCCAGCTATGGTCTGCCTTGTTTTTTCATAAATCTGCCTGTAATGAAGTTCTTAAAATTGCTTAAAAGGAAATTGATTAAAAAAGAAGACTGTCTCCATCTGTGTCTTCAGCTTGGTAGCCTGTATTAACAGAAAGAGAGGAAGCAGTATGGCTTATTGTGCAGAGATTTTTTTGTTTTGTGGGTTCAACTGTTGTTTTTTGTTTTAATTTGGTTTTGTTTGGTTGTTTGTTTCGGGTTTTTTAATATGAAGTTAGCACCAGAGAGCTTTCCTGATCTTGTTGCTGATGTTAAAGTACTAGTTTCAGAACGGACTCACTTTTCTGCTGCTTAAAATCAGCACTTCTTTCCCTAGGAAATGGAGAACATCCCCTTGTTCCACGGAGTCATTGAGTAAGGAAACTATCTTCAAGGTTGACCTTTGTGCTCCAGATGTGAAGCTGAGCATCCTTAGCCTAAACCTGTGCATCAGTGATGCAAAAACAGTGCCATTGGTAGGGCTTGATTAGAATTTTAGTTAGTCTTAAAAGCATGTGTTGGCAGAGCAGGGATTATGAGTACACCAGGCTGGAATCGCTTCTTCTCTATGCTGTAGTTTGCTAATGGCTTTTTTTGCTCCATGATCCTGTGTATTTCTATCAGCCATGTACCTACGCTGCAGCTGTCTACTATTGCTGTTACCAAGCTTGTAGAAATAGGCATTTATGGTTTTTTGTGTGTTTTCCTGCTGTCCTTTCATCTCTAAGCTGGGAGACAAGTCTGCAAGCAGCCTTGAATTGCACCCCTTTCTTTTCTTTTTAGAAAAATAAAATAGTTGAGTCTCATCCTTCTTACAGGGTGGCATATGCACAGATGATATGTCTGCTTAATGATTTATTTTAAATAAAGACATAATTCTTCCTCAGTACTTATGGCAGTATAACTTGGAAGATTTTCCTTTATTTGGATGTCTTGAAAATACCCTCTTTATCAACAAGTAGGGTAGATTTGGTTCTGTCAAGGCAGAAAGCAATGGAGTAATGAAGCAATGCTAGGAGTCAGAACACTCTATACTGACTGAGTGGAAACAGTGAAGCTGTGGGATTTTCGGTAGCCAGTGTGCAGGTGCTACGAATTATCTGTGAAAAATGTTTCTCAGATTTTTTTTTTAATGGATATTTTTACAGGTAGATTTCTTCTAGGAGTCAAAAGTCCCAAGTCCAGTTACTGCTGCAGGTACTGTAACCAGATAATTTTTGTGCTTTCTGATTTGCTCCTTCCATTTTCGGTCATAATATTTTTCATCTGATAGCTAAAATTCATGTTGATGCTTGGTTATAAAAAAGAATCTTAGCTTCAGCATCCTGCTGTAAGTGTATACTGTGGCTGCTGAAACACCCACAGCAACCCCAGAGCTGGGATATTGCGGCTGATGATGCAGTGCTGAGTGGTAATGTAGCCAGGTAACTGGGATCCCTGTCCTGGGAGATCAGAAAGAGGATAGACTCAGCCTCTGGAAGCACCTCCTGTCAAGTGCGAGGGAAAGGTACTCTCTCAAGGATGATCTAATAGTGTGCCCAAGCAGGTGGACCACTACTGGAGAGAATTAGCTGTGCTGGGGGTAATCTGTAGGGATTCAAATAACAAGCAATCCCCTGTAAATCCAGTTGGGGTCCTCTGTATGTAAATGTTGAGCCCCAGTGCTCGCTTGTCAAGTTTCTTTAAAAAAAGGTACTACTTTTGAGGTGGCCACACAAGAGAAATGCTGCAACATTCTCAGGTGGTTAAAAAATCAAACTTTACTTGCAAATTTTAGCAGACCAGGAATTTGTCAAAATTTGAAACAAAAGAGTCAGTCAGAATAAAGCAATGCACTTAGCAAGTTCTACCCATCCAGCCTTATATTATTCGTATCCCAAGAAGAGAAAGTTACGAGTGAAAAGAGAGAAAACCAAGCTACCATCTTGGATCCAGGTGCAGTCTCAGCTATCACAAACTCCAAGGATGATAGCCAAGTAACCACATGCATCTCAGAGCAGTGGGTTTTACCTGCTCTGGCCCCCTGTGGCTGTGCCTCCCAGGTGGGACTTTTGGTTATCCAGCCACTCTGGAGCTAGATTGAGGCAGGGGTGGGGCATTGTTTTTGGTGTGCCAGTCCCTGACAATCATTCTGGGCTGGACTAGAGGTTCCTGGGGATGGGAGTGTGGAATGGAGCAGTGCACCTCCCAATTTCCACAGAACTTGCCCTGCCCCCTCCCCTCCAGTTGATTTGAGCCAGTAATAATTTTCTCTAGTTTTTCACAACAGTCCATGTGGCAGGAGTTTGTACGGAGCATGCCGTTGTTGTACACCAGCGCCTGATGTCAATGAAAGAAGGAGAACAAGAAGTGCTCCAGGTCATTACCTGACTTGGGCAATTTGAGATCATCTTTTTTCCTCCTGTCTGACCTGTGGCTTGGCTGTGGACTGTCCAAGACTCTGGACAGACTTGAAAGACTCAAGCAGGTTGGAGAGGAGATGTCCCATAGTCCTATATGGCCAGTGCAGGAATACAATGGAGGGTGGAGACTGACTGAACTATTGTGGCCTTAGTGAAGTCACACCATCACTGAGTGCTGCTGTGCCAGACATGCTGGAACTTCAGTATGAACTGAGTCTAGGGCATCAAAGTGATGCCACCATTGAGATTTCCAGTGTGTTTTTCTCCATTCCTTCAGCAGCAGAGTCCAGGCCACTGTTAGTGTTTACCTGGAGTAGCATTCCAGTACACCTGGAACCAACTGCCCCAGAGGTGGAAACACAGTCACACCATTTGCCATGGACTGATCCAAGCTGCACTGGACAAGGGTGAGGCTCCAGAACACTTGCAATACATTGATGACATTGTTATATCATCACAGCAGAGGAGGTTTTTGAGCAAGGGGAGAAAATAATCCAAATCCCTGAAGGCTGTTTTTACCAGATCAGGGACTTGCCTGAAAAATTCAGTTCCTAGGAGTAAAATGGCAAGATGGATGTTGTGAGAGTCCAACGATGTGGTCATCAAACTAGTGTGTCCAGTCAGCAACAAGGAAACACAGGCCTTCTTAGACACTGTGGGTTTTTACAGGATGCATATTCCATGAAATAGTCAAGATTGTAAGCCCTCTCTGTCATGTGATGTGGGAGAGCAACAATTTTAAGTGGTATCCTGAACAACAATGGTAAGTTTTGGGCAAATTAAACAGGAGATTGTTCATGCAGTAGCCCTTGGGCCAGTCAGGACAGGATAAGATGTGAAAAATGTGCTCTACATTGCAGCTGGGAAGCATGGTCCTTCCTGCATTCTTTGACAAAAAGTACCCATGAAGACTTGAAGACAACTGCTGGGGTTCTGGATTCGGTAGTAAAGAGGAACTGAGGCCTGTTACACCCCAACTGAAGAAGAGATTCTGGCAGGTTATGAAGGGGTTGGAGCCAAAAGCATCAGAAATTATTGACACTGAAGCACAGCGCTTTCTGGCACCCTGACTGACAGTGCTGGACTGGATGGCCAAGGGAAATCCCTTCTACACATCATGCCTCTGATGCCACATGGAGTAAGTGGATCGCTCTGACTACACAGTGGGCTCAAATAGGAAACCCCCATCATCCAGGGATCTTGGAAATAATCACGAAATAGGACAAAGGCAAAAATATCCATACCATCAGAAGAGGAGGAGGAGAAGGTGCTGCCATGCTAAGGAGGCCCCACCATATAATCAGCTACCAGAATATGAAAAGCAATGCCCTCCCTTCACTGCTGCTTGCTGTCATATCATAGGGACAAACTGAAGCGGGAAAGCTGCCATATGGAGTCTTACACAGTAAGACTATTGAAGGACAAGGTGGTCAGGTTGCAGAGCTGAAAGGTGTCCATCTGTCTTCAAATACTGCTGAATGAGGGAAATGGCCAGTGTTTTACCTCTGCATTGACTTGTGGATGGTGGCAAATGCTCTGTGGGGATGACGGAACCGATGGAAAAAGACCAGTTGGCAGTGCAGAGGGAAACCCATCTGGGCTGCTGAAGTGTAGCAAGACATGTCTGCCTGGGTAGAGAAATTGACTGTAAAAGTACGTCATGTAGATGCCCAGGAGTTGGGCTGTTGAAGAGAATTGCAACAATGAGCAGGTGAATCAGGCTGCCAGGGTAAAATTGCCTCAGGTGGATTATTTCTGGCTCAGTGGGCAGCCCATGACACCTCATGTCATTTGGAAAGAGATGCAACATTACAGATGAGCTCATGACTGTGGGCTGGATTTAACCATGGACACCATCTCCAGGTTATCTATGACTGTGAAACATGTACTGCAGTCAAGCAGGGCTAAGTGGGTAAAGCTCCTGTGGTATGGTGGGCAACAGTCAAAATATAAATATGGGGAGGCCTGGCAAATTGATTACATCACACTCCTGCAGAGCTGCCAAGGCAAGTGTTTCATGCTGACAGTGCTGGAAGGCACCACTGGATGCTTGGAGACTTACCCTATGCCTCACAGCACTGCCCAGAACACCATCTGGGCCTTGAAAAACAAGTCCTGTGGCAACATGGCACTCCAGAAAGAATTGAGTCAAAACAGCCTTGTAGACATTTGGGCCAGAGAGTATGGGATTGAGTGGGTGTATCATATTCCTTAACAGGCACCAGCCTCTAGAAAAAAATTGAACAGCATAATGGACTGTTAACCATATGGAAAGTGATGGGTGGGGGAGCCATTAGACATTGAGATCTACATGTAGCAAAAGCCACCTGGTTAGTTAACACTTGAGTCACTGCCAATCAAGCTGGCCCTTCACAATCAAAACCTCCACCTTCTGTAGAAAGGGATAAAGTCCCTATGAGGGCTAGAGCATGAGGAATATATTAGGGAAGATAATTTGGGTTATTCTTAGCTCAGGCAAGCCCATCTGTGGGATTGTTTTTGCTCAAGGACCTGGATGCTCTTGATGGGTAATGCAGAGGGACAGGGAAACGTGTACCTCAAAGGGATTTGATTTTTGGGTGAGAACAGTCTGTAATGTTGAATTGTATTATATTGGTTGTTGAATGACAGTGCTACTGTGTGCTATAACTGCCATGGGCAAGATGTACAGACTGCTCCAGATATACCAGTCATAAACTCCTGGTGCAGTTTGCAACCAGCCCTCCTGCCCTAGAAGAACTCTAGGACAGATGGAATCCAGAGTCTTGGATTAAATGAACTCAACAGACATCTTGGAGGGACAGCCATTGATGATGGGCATTATACCTGTGCTTGTGTAGCTATCTGTGTTTTATATGTGTATGTGTATATATATATGTATATATGTGTATAGTTGGAAAGGGATAGGATTTGAACATGATTTATGTGGTATAGAGTAAGGGATGGATAATATCCTGGTTCTGGCCAGGACAAAGTTAATTTTTGTAGTAGGCAGAAGAATCTGATGTGGATATGCAGAGAGGGTGTCTGTGTGTCTGTAAGGATCTCTTAAGCATCTCTCTGGTTTGGATTACAGCAGCCTGCTGACCTGTACTGAAGTTCTGTGCCATCTCACGTCATTTTCTGGGAAGTGGGAAAGGAATCCCTTCCAGGCTGGGGTGGCATGGGTGTGGTCAGGTTGTGTCAGGCTCCAGTGAGCATTCACGTGAGAAATGCTTGCCTCTCTTGTACACTTCTGTTCCTAATACCATTGCTCTTACTGTTCATTTTCTTATCTCATTGCTGTTGTCACTAAATTGGTCTTACCTCAACCAATGATCTTCACCTTTTGTGCCTCTAACTCTCCTTTCAGTCAGAACACTTTATGGAAGAATACCATTCCTCAACCTCAACAGGTTCTGTGCAGCTTCAGTTTAGGTAGAAACCCTTAGAAATGTCATTGGAGTGCCCAGTCTGCAGCCTAAATTTGGCTTCTGGGAACAATTCAAATGGCTGTCTTTGCCACTCCTGCAGTGAGAGAAAGCCTGCGTCTATTGACAGGAATAGAATTTGGGGATGAAGAAGCGATTCTGGAAAAGCTCTTGTAGTTCATTCTTGTATTAGCAAAACACAGCTCCTTCTGCCATGTGGTGAATGTAGATTATCCAGTTGAAGATGTCTTCGTTTACAGGAGAGGACTGCTTAGTTAATGTGTAGTTAGTTAATACTGCAGTACCTGTTGCATCTAAGTAGGAGTAATGATAAAGTTACTGATGACTTTTAGTTGACAACAGATAAATGATGGAGAAATCTGATGTGAATATGCAGAATGTCTGTAAGAGTCTCTTAAGCCTCTCTCTAATTTGGATCACAGCAGCCTAGTGACATGTACTGAAATATTTTCAGATTAAATTTTTATTGCAGAGGTGTTAGGTTATTATGGGGATACTGTTGACTGTAGAGAGAATGTTGTTTTGAACTCTGAACTACTTTTAGTCTCAGAATTCACATGATTTTTATTTTTCCTTTCCTGTAGTTGTACAGTACTGTTTGGAATGTTTGCAGCAACATAAACGAGTTTCTTGGTGAGTATAAGCATATATTCTTTTTTTAATTGTGGCTTTTCTTTAAGATTTTGAAATTTTGCTTTGAAATTCAGGTTTTAGTGAATACTATCCACAGTGCCTCTGCAAGACTTATCTGCATTGAATTCTTGTATTCTTAAAGGCTCCCATTTTCTCCTTAAACTGACAATATGCAGTCTCTTTAAAGTAGGTTTTTCATTAATATTGCTTTATTTAGGAAAAATCTGATTTATTTTATGTGACTTAAACTTTTTTCCAAATTTTTTTGCTTGTTCAGTGCTTAGGTGCTTGTTTTTTATCTTTAGTGTGTGAAAGGAAAAGAGAGGGGAAACCAGAACAGCTAAATGGGACACGATCAAATGACTAAAAAGAATAGTTTTCAGTAATGACTATTTATTTCTTTAATTGCACTTGGTAATTCAAATAGATTTTGCATTACAGAAAAATGCTTTTTTAAAACTTCTGTTGAATTGCTTATATTTGTAATTTCTGCTTCCATGTTGGTCTGTCCCAGTCTCAGCACCAGTTGAAACTGGCAACACAGTTACATGAGATGTTGCTGAGGGGATGGAAGTGTTGTTCTTCAGGCCTTGTCGTTTCAGGGAGAGAGTGAGGATCTTTTTCAGAGGCTCACTCATGTAACACCTTTTCAGTTTTGTCACTGAGTACTTTGGGAAGATCTTGATCTGCCTGAGGAGAGGAGAAAATACAGATTTTAACTGGTGTCAGTTCTCTTAATCTGCTTGTATAAACTAGAGAGAAAGTAAGAGACTGAAATCAGGTTCTCAAGTCTTCCAGTTTGAGGGAATGTCAGTGGTGAGGAATCAGCTGTTCAGCATTCTTCTTACAGAGATGTTAAGTATCAGTTCAGGATCCAGTTTCTGTGTTGTGTAGTTGTTAATTGAATCTGGGAAGCTTTTAAAGCAGGTGAGTGCTAGTGGATATGTAGTTGAGGATGCTACATCGTGCAGATAAGATCTATATAGTCCAGTGTCTTGTTTGAAATGTGTCTTTTGGATAGAAGAAGAGGGGTGATGCAGTATTCCTTGAAATTTGTTTCGGTGTCAGGTCTTCCTGTCCAGTTTAAATCTTTCACGTTCCTGCTCCTGTTACTTAAAAAAAAACCCCAAGCCCAAAACCTTGACTGAAGATCTAAGCATTGTGGTTTGAAATACCTGTGAGAAGGACATCTTCTGAAACTTAGGGTCACATCTGAAAACATCTGAAATGGTACACAAAACCAACATGGGCAGAAGCAGACATGCTTGGGTGAACACAAGCTCTTCTTGGGTAAACATGTCTAGCAGGTATAGAGGTTTTATATCTGTTTTTACACAGTAAGGCATACTTCATGGTAGCACTGCTGCTGTAGTCAAAACCTGCTTAGGCAGAGGGTGTTTTGTCTGCAGAAAATAAAAATCTGTTGTAATCAGCTTCCCATGTCAGTACCAATACAGCTTTTAAGTGGTGCTTGTGGGACTTCCTCTTAGTCTTCATAAGATGCCATTAGGATTGCATAGTATAAATGGTGTCTGTAAATACTGTTTTGCAGTCTGTATCATACCTTTTCTCATCTGCAGGTGTGTGGTTTCAGCACAGCATGGCTGTGGTCATCCACTTGCAAGGTGTTCCGATTGCAGTGGAGACCATGGACTTCTCTGGATTGACCATTCCCGATGGGGGCGTGCATGTTTTAGGGGGTGAACTGGGTGAGGCTTTCATCGTTTTTGCTGTTGGAGATGTGAGGCTGGTGTCATGGATGCAGATGCTAAAAGGTCAAAACTAGCTACTGCAGGGTGAAAGAAACCTGATGTACAAAGTGTGGATGGACTTAGTCCTTGGCAGTTCCATATGTAGATGTGCCAGCAGATTTGGAACAGTGGTGCTGGAGAGGATGGCAGAGTCAGTCTTAGCCTTAGGCTTTGTGGAATCAACTGTAAACGTGCTTTGTCCTAGAAGGGAACAAAACAAGCTTGTGTTGCTTGTGTAGGAGCAGCAGTTCCCCAGCTCAGCAGTGTCTGTGCTGCATCTCAGGGAATACAAGACAATCTCTGGCTAGTTGCTTTTACTTCCTGGTTTTGCCAGTGCTTTTTATTACCTGTCCTACCCTGTAGTCCTGTGGAATCACCACCGAGATACACTGCCCCCTAGGAATTGGGACAGCAAGCTTCCCATCTAGAATAAAACAAATTTTCAATGCAAACTAGGATTATATTTATGCAAACTGTCAAAGTTGACTGTGCTCCTTTATCAGGTCAGAGAACGTTGGGGTTTTTTTTTCTTTGTTGTATCCTTATGGCAGAGGGAGGGAAATCCCTGGGTTTGGCATGGATGCACAGAAAAATGAAGGAAATAGGCTGAATTGTGAAAGTGAATTGCATTTCTTCTGAGCTGCTTATGAAGCAGCACTGAGATAAAATGAGGTTTGAAAGTGGGGCTGATTTCAAGGAAGGGGTTTTGGTGTGACACTTTGCAGAGTGATTAAACCATTCCTTTACAGGGATTTGGAAAATAGTTTTTGCCAGGGTAGGTGTGGTTTGAAAAAGGCTGCAGGGATTTTGCAGTTTCCACTGAGGAAACGGTAGAGGCTGTTATTAGTGAAAGTTTGCCATAACTGCTTGGGTTTGCTCTGTCTGATAGTATGAAACAGATTTTCAGTTTTGAGAGGAGCCCACTTCTGTTGGAACTTAGTGATATGCCAGGTTTGAGGTTCTGCACTGGCAGAGCCTAAAAGTGGGGAGAGTAAAGGTGTACAGTACAGGTGACGGTATACAGGACCTGCACTGTTAGCAGAGCAGAAAGCTTGTTTTAGAAGTGAAAGTTGTGATCCCTGAAGGGATCAATATTAATATATTTTCCTCTGCATTGTCCTGAGATAAGTGTGCATTCCTCACTGATACCTGTGTCTGAATAGTTGAATAGTCTTTAAAAGTTAAATTAACCTTATGATGACTTTGATGGAGAAGAAAAGATTCTCTCTTTTAAATAACATGTATTCTTTCAATAATACAGATTTAGAAACATTTTCTTCTGGAAGTAGTGATTTGTCTAAATCCTGAAGTACTTGTCCCTGAAACAGATCTGATCTTCATAGAGAAGTAAGAAGTTTTGGAGAAAAGCCATACAGCTCTTGGGGTAGGCCTAGTCTCCTTGTTTTAATCATGGTCTTGAATACATAGATAAATGGATTCTCAGAGTTATCAGAGTAGAAATCCTGTTTGTGTGTTGATTAGGTACCAAGTTAGTACAAATGGATTTCCTGGTGAAGAAAGTTTTAGGAGAGATATATTCTGGCAAAGCATTCTTATTTCCAAGTTGTAGCTATAAATGTTTGATCAGTCTGGGGATGTTAGTTGACAAGCTGTTTTGATGTAGTTCAAGGTTTTTAAGCAGTCTTTGCTGGAGAGGACAGAGGCTGAAACAAAATCTTGAAGTAGGCAAGCCCTTGTGTTCAGTGCTTGCTTTCTGAGGAATGAAGTTATCAGTATGGTCACAGTCGTGCTGGTGAAGCGCATTTTGGCCCTGCCTCGTGGCCTAGTTTGTGCAGAGCCCTGTCATGGTTCTCAGTAAAAGTTGTCTCATGGTTTTGCTCTATGGTTGGGTCTTTCAGGGTAAAATGGTTGAGACCCTCTACTGAGTAATTTCTCTCATACAATTTTCTGCCAGATACATCTGCTTGAGAAAGCTCTTCCTGAAATTGGCTGCAAATGGAAAAGCCAGCCTGCTTTCATGGTCTGAGGAGCAGGACTGCTGGGTCACAGCACAAGCCAGTGGTAGGATGTGAGAGAACCCAAAGCAGCCCAAGTTCTTTAACTTGGGAGGGGAGAGAAAGAAAGACTTGGGAGGAGGGGCCAATGATATGAGATTTTTTCTCATAAATTTTTTTCTCTCTTTCAACTTTGTGACCTACTGCCTTCTAACAAGCTTGGCTACGTTAGTGAAGTGCAGTATGTGTGTGCTTTGACTAATGTTAGTGTTACCTGACTAGTTGTTTTCAGATTTTTGTGCAGTCTGCTTCCTCTGTAACTGATTAAATGGCTTTGGCTGTTTTCTTCAGATTTCCTCTTAGTTGTGTTACTCCTATGTAAAATATTTGACTGGACCATAGTAAGACCTTCCTCACCAAAACTGATGTGTTTATAGAAGCCCTGTTGTGTGTATGTTCCTCTCCAGCCCCATGGAGGTGAGCTGAGATGAATCTCTGGCATGCAGATGGCAGCTCTTAGTGAGGAGGACCACTGCAGGAAGCTGAAATAATGTACCAGGAGTGCCTCTGGGAATACATTGGCTTTGCATGTCCTTGCTTAATGAAAGGGGAGAATAAGTGTAAGGGAAAGGATCACCTTGCAGATGTCATTTCTTCTACAAGTGTTAAGCAAAATGTATGTCTGCTCCTCGTTTGGAGACTTGAAATTCCATTGCCAGTGTGAGAAAGGTGTATTTTAATGATATTAATCTGCAAAGAAAATAGTGGATATTTGAGGTGTGGGTGGATAAACCTCCTGAAATTATAATACAGCTTTGCACTTACTTCCTGGTTTTTTCCAATTTCTACATTCTGATGCAACATAAACTGTAAAATCCCAACAATCTTAAGTTTTTCTTAATTTCCTTTCCCAATTAAAAGTTTGGACTCCCACCCCAACTACTAGAAGACTGGACTAATTCAGATCCATGCTGCATGAACTCAGTCTGATATCAGATATTATTATAGGAAATTATTTTTCTTCAGTTCCTAGGTGGCTAGAATACTTTATCTTTTGCTGTGCATCAAACTTACAGGCAATAGTATTTTTTCCCCCATACCTTTGCAGGCTGCTTTAGTAGAGATGAGGATCAGTATAAAAGCACTGCTTTAGAGGAAGGCAGCAGATGAGCTTTTGGTAGAGAAGCTGCTTTGCAGTGTGGTGGTTGACTGGAGGTGGCTGGGCTGTCTCTGTGGCCAGCCCTTGGCAAATGACCTGGCTTAAAAATTATGGTGAAGGAGTAGCTTTCCCCTATAGAAAAGTTCATAGAAGTTCATTTAGTTCATAGATATTCCTATAATTTATAGAAGCTTTATAATATTCCTAAAGATCTTTGGTTTCTGAACCACACTTGAAATTAGAGTAGTTCTTCATGTTGTTAATCCTTTTGTAGATGCAGCTCAGTTGATACCAATACTGTTTATGCCTTATGTGAACCAAAACGCCTGTGCTTATTTCTGTGCATATCTTCTTGTTCTTGTAGTGTAAGACTAGAAGGTTTTTTATTTTAACTTGTATCAGTTTTGTCCATCTGTAATTGAATCTTCAAGATACAGTCTTACTATAAGGACAGTGATATTGAATAAGACTTACTTGTGTTTTTGGGTCTTGTGAGCTTGAAGACTACGGGAATGGATCATAATTTGTCTTAAAATCGTGGGAAACAACTGACAAAAAAAAAATCAGGAAAAATGGCTGTTGACCAGGCTTTTTCACTTTGTGTACCTTGAGAGAAACTACTAGAGCAAGATTTCTTAGAATTTTATATTATGTGTTTGAAACATATTAGTGAAGACTATTTTTATTTTCTGGTTAAAGCAGTGGAGAAGTTGGACGAAAGCAATGCAAATATGCAAGTAGTATAGGGAGTCTTCTAAAATTGGATTAAAAAACTACATATTTCTAATGTCTTTAAACTTTATTGCACTTGTAATGATGAGGTGACATAGTGTTCTAGAGTGTTTCACTAATGTGGTAGCTGGTGAAAGTCTGTCATTGTGTTTGTTTTGCCCACTTCCTATTTACTGGATTCCTTATTTTCATCAAAACTGGGAGGGGGGAGAAAATACTATAAAAACTCCGTCTCATTTGTGAATAAATACTGGGTTGCATGGTTCTTAATTGACCTAGAACCTGGACCAATGGACAGAGGCTCAGCTTCACTCTTTCACGGTCCAGTAACTGCCATTTTGAACATGCTTTTGGAATCATTCTGCACACTCTCACTTGGGAACCTTTGTTTAAAAGATAATTGCCTCCTTACTTTCTGCAAACCAAAATTACAGCGGTCCCTTAACATCTGGCTTCTGGGAATTATAGTGCATAAGCTTATTTTGTGTGTGTCTTGATTAGTGATTGATATTTAATTGCATTTTTCAGGGGAATAAAATCAGCAGTGTTGATATTACAAAATGACAAAACATCCTCCGAATAGAAGAGGGATCAACTTTGAGGTGGGAGCCCAGTTGGAAGCCCGTGACAGATTAAAAAACTGGTATATTTTTAAAACCATTCATGTTATATTAATTTTAAGTCTTTAATATCGTAAACATTTTGTATTGGTACAGTGTTTAGAGTCGTAGTCATTGGTTTGTAGGAAAGTAGTTAATTCATGGAAGTTTATATACCAGTGATTGAGATGGGCGTCAGATGCTGATATGTTGTGCTGGCCCTCCAGAAGTGCGCTGGTGTTGTGTCTGGGAATAGGACTGCTCCTAAATCTAGTTGGACCTCAGGCTCTCATTCTCCTGAATTCACCCTTTTAAGTTTCGTGCTATACTTAATATTGCAGAGCAGAATATCCTCGCTGCTTTCTTTCCTGGTGCTGTTGTGAATTTATAGGCTCTAAAATCTGATTGAATTTGTTAGGCCTGTGCTCGTATGAGGGTGGTCAGCTTTAGAATTAAAGAACTGTGTGGGGAAACATGTTCCATGCTAACAAGTCTGGTCTGGTGCCTGTCTTGCAGCTCTCAGCTGTGAGGAAGAACACTTTTCTAACACTAACCACTACATTAGGAAGATGAAAAAAGAGCCTACAAATTACTTGGGCTAACTTTGAACTTTATATCTCTGTATGTTTCAGGTAGTCAGCTCAAAACTTAGCATTTAATAATTCTCAGTGAATGAGAGATAAAATTGCCAAAGACTTCTTAAATACAGGAATTAATTTGGTATTGTTAGCTCCTGTAGAAAACTTCTCTTTCCAGAAATTCAATGTAGTTGATTTTTATTGAGAAGTCTGTGTGGGTTAGATATGAGTGTACTTAAAGCTCTGGAAAATGCCAACAGGTGAAGTGTGCAAAGTCAGCACTGAACACCATTTGGACATCCCAGGAGGATGGTGCACTGCTTTAGACACAGGGAATTTATTCCAGAACATCTTTGTTGCATGCAGAGCATGTTCTCTCTCCAGGTACCAAGGACATTGGATTTGTGAAAATGAGAACATAGCTCTTTCTGTAAAGAATGTGAAGTATGAACAATAAATCCTATTCACACATTAATTTAGCTTACTTGTGTAACCGAGAGTTGTGTACATAAGCACCTATCTGAACTTGCATGCATTTTCAGTATTCTTGAGTTATGTTGGTACAACAAAAAAAGTAGTCAGGCTTACAAAAATAAGATCTTAGCCTGCCTATAATGTAGCCTTTTCAGAGATGCAGTTTGGTGTAGCTGGTGTTTGAGTAAGGCTAATAACTTGTGTCCATGTCTGTTATCCCTCTGACATGTTTGCTCAACAACGTCTGAGTGTACATAACACTTGCATGGGAAAACTTTGTGGGGGAGAAATTCGACAACCTGCTCTACTTCTTGCATATCCCTTATTTTAAATTTGAATTTTGGATATGCTATTTGCTCCATGTTCTTTGGTTTTTGGAACACTTCATCTTAAATGACCTGTCCTACACACAGCACTTTGCAACTCTGGCCTCACAACTTAGTTACGAACTCCCCAGTTCTGAAGTCTTTTGTTTACTTGCTAAGCTTTGAGCCCTGGATTGTGTGCATTTGCATTTTCAGGATTTCTAAATGAAAATTTTTAAGAGCTGGGGGCTTAGCAAAACTATCAGTGCTGACACAACTCACTGAGTGTGGATTTGTAGAGGACAGCATACTGTTTGGTTTGTTTTTTTTTCTCTGCTGCTTTCATCTGCCCCTGTGTGACCAGGACCACTCTGTGGTGTGGTTACAGTGCAGTCCTGTGGGGGCACAGGATTTTCTGTTTGCTGACACCTAGTTTTCCTAGTGGTAGACCTTTGGAGGGCCAAACTTTTCTTGCGTGTACTTTTGTTGCTGTATTGGCGCTAGAACATAGTCACAAGTCTCCTGTTTGGTTAATGTGCTGGCTTTGATTTCTGTTCTCAGTACCAAATGAATTGACATCTGTCAGTTCATGGGCCTGTGGGTCTATTGCCAGCCCATTGGCAGTATTGCTTTGGAAAATGTTTCATGTCAGAGTGCCATGTACCTCTCTTTCATGTCAATGGCTTGTACCCAAATTGCTAGTTAAGAAATTCCAGGGTGTTTGGATATGTTGTGAACCGTGGTGAAGAAAAAGCATTGTATGCTAGCAGTGCAGTCAATGTGGAGCCTGCTCCTTGTCAAAGTGCAAAGTGAATTTGGCGTCTTTACTGCTCGTCCCAGAGGCTGCTTTGTTGTATTTGGAATCGTAGCATATTGGCAGTGCACTGCAATTGCTGGTGCAGTTGTCTGTCATGTCCTGTACTTGAACTCCAGGGAGTACAGTGAGTTGGGTTGATGCATCAAGACTGAAATGAATGATATGTTTGTTGGCCTCAGGTTGCTGTAGGGAGAGAGCCTCTGTAGGTACTGAAAGGTCTCTTGGTACATAGTGCTGGAATTCAGAGGATGAAGAAGAGGGACTGCTGCAGTAGGGCAGCCCTGAGTGGAGGGATCCCAGAGGGGTTGCTGTAGCCATGGACGTGGGCACACTGTCCCAGCTGAATTGACTCTCTTACTGAAAAGAGGATGACTGTACTGGATGCCTGCAATAGGCAAATGATGTTACCTTTTGTTACCTTGTTGTAATGACACCTCCAAGTCTTCTTGTCCGTTGTCTGGGTAAAATGAATGTGAAGGGGCTTTTGATTCTGGTTAGAGCTCTGGAGTAGTACTGAGAGTATGGTGCTACCCTGTTAGGATTCAGATTGTCAGTCCCACAAGTTCAGGTGTTCATACTGTCAGAAATTGGTCTAAGTACTGAAAAGATGAACCACTATAGCTGTTGTCCTTCACAGTGCTGGTTCTCCTGGATGCTTCCTTTCCTCTCTGCATTGCTTTAACTGCACTAAGCTTGTCCCTTCCTACTTCCAAGGGAGTGGGGTTTCATAGCAATTCTGTTTTGGTATGTAGGAAAAGAGAAGGGCAACAAACTAGTCCAGGGAATTTACAGATATTTACCTCTTCCCAGAAGAGGATAGTTTTACATTTGTCTGCCATAATCCCATTTTCATACCGTTTGCTGTGCTTTGACAGCTGTAGTCTGAAGTTGCCAGTCATTGCTAACCATAGTCTATTCAGTTCTTTGAGCTTTTGATTGTCACAGCTTCTTAGAAAACTAATGCCAGCAGTTTGGGCATCTTAGAGATTTTCCCTTACTGTTTAGCCAGTTCATAAATCCTTGAAACATGTGAGTCTATCATTCCTTTCAAATTCAAAAAACTGGTTGTTTTGCCCTCCCTGTGTGTTGCAAGACATTTTCTCTGATTTCACAGTTATTAATTTAAGTTAGTACTATTTGGGATTTTCTTACCCAGGATCAGTTAGCTGTCATGAATACACATTGAGTCAGCTGAATATTTCCTTTGTGGTTTGGGGGAGGATGTGTGGGGCCACCCTGGACATACCTCAGTTGTACTCTGGGTCCTTAGCCAGGCTTCAGCTATTGGCCTTTCACTTTGTGTATCCTCTCATAGTATGTTTTTTTATAAACAAGTCTGAATTTCTTTTAAGTTACCTCTACCCCTTGGTATGTTCACAGCCTGTTTGGAGGAAGTATATGGATAATGCTGTATTACTCTTCTCTCTAGATCTGTGAGCACTTGTGCCTCCTGATGTGGTGTGCTTGCTCAGTTCTGCAAAAGGTGTGGGAGGAAGGAGGCTTGGCCTGTCAGTATGTGGTGCTCAAGGCTGTTGAGAACCTGTGAACCTTTCTGCTTTGTTTTGTAGCTGCCAGTGCTTTCCTCTGAAAGGAAGGTGGTGTCAAGGAGAGGTGGTTGTCAGAGTTCATGGATAGGTCTAGCACTGCTGCTAATAGGTTTATTTCTCCAGTGAAGAGCACTGAGTGTATGAATGTATGTTTACTGATGTTTGTTGCTTCAGAAGGAGAAGATATTGAGGTTTTGCAGCATGTTCTCCAAGACCTGAGAGCTCTAGTTCAACCACACTTACTCAAGTAGACTGAAATTTGTTCTCATAGTAAGATACGCTTTTCTTGATGATCTTGACTCCCACTAGTGAAGTGGGATAGGTGATTCTGGGGTGACAGTTCTAGTGGAGAAAGATCTTCCTTTTGCTGGACATGAAGCAGGGAGCAGCCTTGCATCGTTTAGTTAGTTGGCTCCTCTAACTTGGGCTTGTCTCATGTCAGTGGTAGGAAGTGGCTTGTGCTTCCCCGAGTTGGTTATCTGCTTGGACAAGATTATTAGCTTGATACTGAGTCAGCAGTCTGTCCTTTTTATCAGCATCCCTCTTCATCACTGAAAATCTAGACAAGTCCTAGGCGTACTGCAGTCCCAATGACAAGAGCACCCTTGTGGCTGCTGTCTTGTTGAGAGGATCTGGGATTTCTTACCTGTTTTTGCTTCACTCAGATTGTAGGGAATGGGATGCTGATTTTTGTCATTACCTGTACTTAGTGATACCCAAATATAATCTATTTAGTAGAGCTAGGTTGTGACTGTGACTCTTGCCCCCTCATGAACTTGTGGAGGACAGTACTTGAGTTACTTAAATATAAAATATCTTGACTGTCACAGGAAGAAGTTTCTTTTTTTCCAAGAAATTGGTAATGAGTTATAGGTGTCCCTGCCATAAGTATTTCCCTTTTGAGTCCCTGTTCTCCACAGTCTTTGCTGCATGCACTTTTGTAATACATTGGGATGAGCTAATGGCATAGCTTGACCTGTGTGGCAAGTGAGTATTAAGCAAGGCCTTAGTATGTATTTGCACTGTAAGTCTCCAGCATTGCCTGTTTGTAGCTCTTTGTAAAGTCATGACTGGACATGTCTTAGATCTGCCAGAGGATTTCAGTTGTAGGTAGATTTGCTTTCCCTTTGTGTAGGATTGTAGAATGGCAGCCTGGTTTGCATTTGAGTCTTAATTCTTACATGTCTAGGCTTTACTGTTAGCATCAGGCTTGATAGTTTTGAGATGCCACTTCTTTCTGCCACTTATTCTGTCTTCCAAGTGTGGTTTACCAGATAAAGAATACTTACGGATTTGAGTTTTGTCTTCAGCCCTTTGTTCAAGAATTCATGGAGGCCTTGCCCTTCTTCCAGAATACTGAAAACACCAACAAATGGAAATTTGTTATGGATGTTACTATTATGGAGGGAAAGCCTTGTACTTGGAATATTACTTTCAGTTGGGATAGTGAAATAGCTGTGATTGTGTTGAAATACTTACTGAAGTTCCAAATTACCAATGCAATTTAAAGAAATACAGAGTTCACAAGGTCTTCCTGATCAGAAACATTTGAATTTGACTCATCTCAGATTCCTCTACTAAGAAATGTACTAAGAAATTTGTATTTAAAAATCCCAGGATTGTGCAGATGAAATTTAACTTTGAGAATCTAAAATTTAAATTACATTTAGTGTGCCTGCTGGGTTTTTGGTGTTACATTGGGTAGATGATTCATGATGGTTATCTCAGAAGTCAGTGTATTGACCCCCAGGCATTATTCTTGATAACTGAAACTATTGATTTTGTAAAATATGACATTTCTTGATGTAGGGAAGGTCTTTCTGACTTCCGAATCTCTAGTTAAATTTCTTTTTCCACCCCAGACTAAGAACTCCTTAGTTGTCTCCTTTTGCTGCAGCCAGTGTATGCATTTGCTGTTCAATTTTGGGTTTCCTTATGTGCTTTGCTCCATCATTTTGTAGCATCTTTATTGCTTATACAAATGATATGTCACATTAATAAGATTGGAGGAGTTAAACCAAGGTTTATTTATATAAAGTGTCTGAGACAGCTTACCTTATTCTTAATTAACATATTTTAATCTACCTTTAACCAGGTATCCAGCCCACATTGAAGAAATTGATTATGAAGAGGGGAAAGTACTTATCCATTTCAAGCGCTGGAACCATAGATATGATGAATGGTTTTGTTGGGACAGTCCTTATTTGCGTCCCCTAGAGAAAATACAGTTAAGAAAAGAAGGATTGCATGAGGAGGAAGCTTGTGCAGTAAGTGGAAATTGGAGGACATTTGTGTGCATAACAGTTTGATGGGCGTTTGTATGAATGATGACCTTTAAAAAGCTTCACTGTTGCTGTGTTACCTGCTGTGTAAATTTTATGATTTCTTCTAAACATTGGAAAGCTAGTAATTGAAATGTTTTAATAAAGTTGTATGTTTCAGTAATTCTCAGATGAAGACACTTTTAACTTTTTGTAGGGATTTCATATCAATGATCAGGTATTGGCATGCTGGTCTGACTGTCGCTTCTATCCAGCCAAAGTTACTTCTGTTAACAAAGATGGTAAGGACTCCTGGTTTTGTTGTGTATTTCTAATTGTGCTGAAACTTCATTGTTTTGGTGGAGAGATACTATAGCAGATGGAAGAAAGCTGTGAAAATTTGCATTTTCACTTATGTGTTTTAGTCTGTCATCAACTTTTTTGACCTCTTACCTTGTTTATGAGATAAAAACTTTCTGCTGGGATATCCAGTCAGTAATTGCTTTAAGTATATATATGGGGAAAGTTGTTTCCTAAATTTGTTGTTCTTGCCTGTAAGCTGCAATAAAACCTATTGTCAGAGTTGCAAAACCATCTTAAAAATCAGAAGGGGAGGGGGAACTGTGGAGGATTTGTTTTAGTGCTGGGCTTGCTTTAGATTGTCTGTGTTGTAAGATGTAGAAAATAGTTGTGTAATTATATATTGGAATATTCCACCAAAAATATTTTGGGGTTTTGTGAGTAAGGTGCATCTCAGGAGCAACTCTAAGATTAGACATGGACACACCTTTATTTTGACCAGAATTGTTTTGGATAACTTTGCTGTGTCTCGCTGGCCTGTGTTGAGGGTTCTAACAACACAGGTGAAGCAGCTTTTGCCTAGAGCTAATTGTGCAGCTGGAGTATTGGAGCTGTTAGCTGATGCTGTGTTAAATAACTTCTTTGAACTCTTATGCTTTGTTTTCATGTTTCAGGTACATACACTGTGAAATTTTATGATGGTGTAGTTCAGACAGTCAAAAACATTCATGTCAAAGCTTTTTCCAAAGATCAGGTAAGTATGATATTTGTGCAGCTAGCGTATCCATAAATGAGCAGTTCAGGTGGCTAGGATAGCTGGTGAATTATAAAACGTTAAATTAATGAAAAACCTTTACTCCTGAAATACAGTATGTCTGAAATGAAATCCCTTACAATGGAAAGGGGACTTCATTTCCCCTTCATTAAGGGGAATCCCTTAAAATGTGAGTCTTTGTGTTATGATTTGCAAAGTTCTCAGGTTCTTTAAATGCACCTCTTAAACTAGTCATAGGTATATAAGGAAAACAGATTTCTAAAAGTTGTTGGAAAATTCAGACATACTAAAGCTAGTGGTAAGGTTTGAATCATGCTGTGATTGTTTTACCTGTTCACGATTACTTTAAATATGTATGTATATATGTAAGGAGCGCCAACTATGGAGTGAACAGAAAGCATTCTTTCCCAAAGTAACTGCTTAGTATTCATGAGACTTTTAGGGAATATGGCTATTAATCTTTCACCTCACAACTTTGAGAAAATCAGCTTTTTTAACTATTCCTTGTTTTCCTTCTGTGGTTTGGCTGTTTTACAAGCCCTTCACCTGCTCAGTGCAGTGGTTTCAACCTTCAGCTCATGATAGAAAGTAGTAGTGAGCCATTACATTAAGAAAAAACCAAACAAAAACAACTGTCCTGCTGATGGTGAGAAGGAAGAAGTGCTGCTCTGTACTTTGATTTTCCTGTACAGACATGTAGGAAAGGCTGACTAAGTTCTGGTCTTGAGTAACTTGGTTAAAACTTCTTAAATACCTGCTTCAGAATAATTTTCATTACAGGCAGGGTTTTAAGTTTGATCTCTCACCACACATTCCTGTGTGGTAACTATAGCCTATGGGTTTTTTTGTCATGCTCTCTGCTATTAGTTTTTTGAAACTTTAAGTTTGAGCGAAGAAATTGACTCTGTTTCCCCAGCACAAGTCTTAAATGCGGATTCCAGTAATGAATGTCAGTGGTACAATTTAGATTTGTCACTGTTGTGGAGAGGTATGCCAGTCCTCCAGATTTCTGTATCTGCCAGGCTGGGAGGGAACACTATTTCACATTTGCCATAAAGCTTTTAAATGGTTATTGTGTGTAGTGGAAAGCTGACTAATACTCACAGGTGAACTACTGCTGAAACTTTATTTCCATGAGAATTGTTTTTATTATATTTAGCATTAAATAAATGGAGTTGAACAATCTGAAGAAATATTCTGCATAAGAAAACAAAACTTCCTTTAAGGAAGTCTCATGATTCTGCATAGGTTTGGAAAGATTCTGAAAGGAGATGAAAGGAATTTTTGGTTCGGTTTTTTGTTTTTTCCTTTTATCCTTTGTCCAAGATTTCTCTTAGCCCAAGAGAACCTCCTGAGTTATGATAGAACATTTTTTCTGTCCTTTAGCACAGAAAAGCATAAAGTGGGAATTTCCTAGTGAGCTCTATTTATACAACCAGAAGTAAAGTTTTTTTTCAAAATACTTGAGCCACTGGTGTACTCAAGATTGAGAAAAAACAGGTATAGCAGTAGTGTAGCAGCATGTTGGAAGTGGAGGGGAGGTGTCTTGTTCCTGTTCTTCAGGAAGAGAGGTTGGAGTCATGAAGGCACACATGGCTCGTATCTTAGTACTTGTTAAATAAACAAAAGAAGGGCTACAAACCACACAATTCCTGAAGGGAGCAACATAAGCAGGTCATAATTTTTTTAATTATAGTATTACTCTGTCCCTGTGTAGAGGGTGTAACTGGCTATGTAGGACAGTGATGGTAAAATGCTAATAACCTTTAACAGTGTGAATGTGCCTTTGCAAGGACACACAACTTCTAAGAGTTCAATAACACCAAGAGGTAATTCAGACATACTGTGTTCATGATTTGGTTGCTTGAGAATATTGTGACTAACATGGCTTATGAGTGTTCCAGAGGCACATACTTGATTCAAATCAGATAGTTTTGTGAGCATCCGAGGTGTTGTGTTGTAGTTGCCTTAGGGTTGTTTTTTGAGATGGTAGTTTTTTGTTTGTTTGGGGTGGGATTGTTTCGTTTTGGTTATGGTTGGTTGGTTGGTTTTGTTTTTTTTCCCCGATGTTTGAGTTGCTGCTGAAGCTTCTCCCTTAAGGAATTTACAGAATACAAACTTGAGGGTAAAAGGAGTGAAAGACTTCCTATTTACCTGTTTTCATGAAATATACAGCAATTTGATTTCACACTTTTAAACGGTGACTTTTTAATCACATCTGTACCAAGTATGGTTGAAGTAATATCATAGAGCGTGGAGCAGATTGCATGTTCACCATTTTAGTGCAGCAGTGTTATTTCTTAAGGCAGTGGTCTGAAAATATATTAAAAAGTATCAGTTCATGCAAACCACATATAGACAGGAATATTGGGGTGGGAAGAGGCAAGATGTAGTGCAGTACAAGGAAATACTGAGTCTTAAGTGTATTCTCAGAATTTCATATAGCTCAAATCACCTATTCCACTTTCTTTCCTCAAGAAGGTGTTGGGGTATTTAGCCTTTCCTGTCCTCCTGATCCTGGGTCAAAGTTGAAGATTCTTGTGCCCTATAGAACTGTCTGGGAAGGAGCATGGTTGCTTTTTAATGCTTCACTTAGGCAACAGGAAGAGGGAAGTTAGTTGAGCTAAAGGCAGTGTTGATGTACAACCAAATATAAATTACTAATTCATGTGCAAAGCTAGAAGGTTTCTGTTCTTCTGGGACAGCCTGTAGCAGGATGACTGGAAGGGGAAAAAAACATAATCAGCATATATCATCCTCCCTGCCCCTTCCCATTGGTGTAATACAAAACCTGATGACAATAGGGCAAAGACATGGAGTAGCAGGGAGCTGTTGATACAGGGTCTTTTTCCCAGCCTGGTGTTACCCAGTAAGAACTATGGGGAAATGGGCTGGCAGTTGAACATTGCCTGAGTAGTGTGCTGGCCGGGGATTGTTAAGGATTTTCATGTCCTCTCATGCTGAACACAAATTACAGAAAAAAATTTAAGTTTTGTTTTTAAATTTAAATGTTTAACTTCTAACATCATGTTGTTCCTGATGACTTTGCTGATTGCAGTTGCTTTACATGACTGCCTAGCAGTATGAGCACCAACGATCAGTGCAAGCAAACGGTGTGTCTGTTTTGAATGAGACTCTCCTGTGAAAGGAAGAGAGTTTGCACATCTGAGTGATTGAGCTGTTTGCTGTTTTCTGTGCTGCTGGCTCCCACTCCTTCTGCAGTGTCCCAAGTTGGTTTTATGTAGTACTGCACAAGCTAGTAGGGACCCAGCCTACATCTGGGAACAAAGGAACAGCAAAGCTCTCCTGTCATTGTGGATGGTGAAGAATGGATTTCTTGCCCTGTCTTGTTCACATTGCACAGGTCCTTCACTGGTTTGGGTGCCTCTGAGTTTTAGTCTGTGGATTGCAATAGAGCGTGTACTTCTATCACTTGAAAAATTGGACAAAGATGCAGGGCTGCTAAATACAAAGGAGAGGGGTGGCTTTTAGACTACAGTGAATTGATTTTACTGTCGTTCTCTTTATTCTAGAATATTGTGGGTGATGCTAAGCCTAAGGAAAGAGGTAATGAAATTCCGTCATCTCCTGAAAACCAGGAGAAATTTAAAGAGCAGAGGAAAGCAACAGGTAGTGCAAAGAAAGACGAAGATGAAAAGACATTAAAGACTGAGAAACGAGTTAAACAACCCGATAAAGAGGGAAAATTTATAGTCATCTCAGAAAAAGGCAAGATCTCAGAAAAGAATATATCTAAGAATGGAAAAGAAGATAAAGAGAATATATCAGAGAATGATATGGAATATTCAGTAGATACACAAATTGAGAAGAAGCCTGAGAATGACAAGGTAAAGAGTCCACAGGAAAATGTGAAAGAAACTAAGCGAAAGCGTGGCAGACCACCAGTAACACCTCCCACGGGTATGTAGCCAAGCTTAAGTGTTTGGGCATGTACCAAAACACTTTAAAACTTACCTAAAGGAATAAGAAGTATCTTGCTCTTTCACAAGCTAAATCTCTAGAAAGTCTTAAAATTCTTAAAGTTCATCTTTGTTCAAGACAGCCAAGAACATACTGAAGTTTGGAACCTTGGTGGTTTGGTCAGAGATTAGGATTTAGACAAGCAACCATCATGTAATATAATGCATACCTGTAGAAAAGTTGAATACCACTATGTGGGTTTTAGAAAGCTAGATGAAGCTCTATTTATGCAAGTCCAGTATTTTAGATTGTGAGGCTTAGGAATTTGTGTTAAAGTGTTTCACAGCTTTGTATTCAGTCGATTTTTCTTCTGTTATCTAAATCTCTAGAGCCAAGTTCTCAGACACTGCAGCCCATAACTTTGGAGTTAAGATGTCGGAAAATACCTAAAGGAGGTGATGTTCCATTGAAGCGTCCCAGGATTGAAAAAAACTTGTGTGAGTTTTTGGTATTCAGCTCTCACACTGTGTGTGTATAAATATAAAAGTTCTTGCAGCTTAATGCATTGGGGGAGGGATAAAATGGCTGTGGTATTACTCTTGAGAACTATGATAGATGTATTGACTGCAATACAGCATCTGTTCTTTATTAAATTTGCCATTTATATGTGGCATCATCATGCTGGAATTCCCCCTTAAATCTTGGAAGTTGGTTTTGGAATAAAGGAGGCCTTGAGGCAAAAATTCACAGATGTAGAGATTGTAGTGATTACATTGCCTCCAATCTACAGAAGGCTATAAAAGCCTTAGAAGTTGTAGAAACTCTTCAGTTCCTAGCTAGAGAGTTAAAGCAAGGGCACTTTAATACTGTGTAAATGTTCATTATTCAATATTTGTGTGAACTATTCAGTATTCAATTCATATTCAAGTATTTGACTGAAGTCAAATAGCTTCTACTTCATCTTTGGGGTAGCGTTTGTGGAAGCTGAAGAACTTGAATGTGTTGATGAGGAAAGAAAATTCTATTCTCTGTAGTAGTGTGATGACCAAGGAGAGGAAGATCCAAAGAAAGCTCTTTCCTTTCCTTAATACCACAGTCTTAAACTTCAGTGTGTTTAGGTTATCCAGCTCAGTCACAGCTGATTTGTGTCTGAATTGTCTCATGTAACTCTTGATACTACTTATGTCTCTGAAACAGCTTGTTTAGACCAGCTCCACTATAATGTGACAAACATACCCATGTGGTCTGCAGTATGCTTCTGTGTGCATTTTACTCAGTGGAATATTTTTTCTAAGAAATTAGTAAGATGCTGATCCGTATTCATACTTCAAATCTGCTACTAGAAGAAAAAATTTGAGAGTTTTTGCTGTACTTCTATGCTTAGTTGAAACTTATAATTGTAGCTTTTACAGAGGCTTAATTATCCAGGCTTTTTAGCTTTTGCTGTTAGCCTTAGTCCTTAAAAAGCACACTTTCACAAGGGGGTCACAGGGAGTGAAGAACTTGAAAGTTTGCTTGTGATCTGTTTGTACTCCTGTTACTGTGTGGTGCCATTAAATACAACTGTTCTAGCTCAGGAAAAATCTAAGAACTCTTCAGATAATGCTGAGAGAGACAAGATCAGGAGGCGATCGTCAAGACTCTCATCCAGTATTAGCCATGAGATTTTAAATACAGATCTTGTCACAACTTCCACGGAAATTCAAACTTGGAAAGATGCAGTATCTAACCAAAATGAATCTGGGAAGGGTAAGTGCCTTCACAGTGTACTCTGGGTTTTTGTGATGAGGTGGTTGTGTAGCTGTTGCAAGCTGATATTTGCAGTTGCTTAGCCTGCAGGCTCCATATCTGCTATTAAAACCTGATTGCATCAGCAGTGCAGGGAAAACTCATGGAAAGTTTGCACCTCTGCTGCCCTGATTGCTTTTGGCTTTTGATTCCCTTTCTATCAGTAACTCTAGCATTTCCCTTGGGTGGTGGGAGCTTTTCCAGCAAAGGAAAGCTCTGTGGGCTGTAAAAATATTCAAGGAAATAGGTTGGTTTGGGGTTTTTTTGGTTGGTTGGTTTTCTTTTGTAGAGAATGCAGGTTCTGATTGTGAGAATGAAGTAATTTCAAAGTTTTAAGACTTTCAGATTGTAACAGCCCAAGTGCTGAACTCGGAGTCCTTAGAGTTTAATCTTGCTATTGAGCACTGAAAGCATCAAATGGGATGTTTTTATACTTAAATAGGGTGGAGTTAATACTTGCTTTTCTGCCCTGTCCTTCACTGCCTTTCCCTTTTGAGGAAGCTCTTGAAGTGGATTGAGATCTGTGCTTATGTGTTTCTAAGCAGCTGTAGGTTTAGAGGGATGCTACAAGTTAGTTGTGCTGCAGAAATTTTGTGTTACCAAGAGAATGGATGGGTAGTTTTCTCCATTATAATGTGAAAATCCCCCCCCCCTCGCAGTGTTCTTCAGTATGCTTTTGTATGCATTTTACTCAGTAGAAATGTTTTTCTCATTCTAGCCCAGTTAGAAATTCCTGTTGAATCTGACCAAAGTTTCGGTGAGCAAGGATCACCTGGAAATACATCACATAGCACAGCACTCAGTACAGACACCAGTTTGCAGGAAGAAAAAGCTGAAGACACTGAGTCTTCCTCTGTTGCTGTCAGAACTCAAGAACCTTCTGCTGCTACAGGTTCAAGTTTTTCATATTTGATGTTGATGCATTTCTTAAGGCAACTGACACTAGATGTTTTATACTTGTGTATAAAGTGTTAAAATTCTTGCAATTTTAACCTTCGTTAAAAATGCGTTTTTTTTATTCCTTGTGGACTCAGTTTTAATCTTATGCTTTTAAGTTGGACAGTGGAAATCATAATTTTTAAATGACTGGGTGTAATATTTTCAGCGTGAGTGATGACGTTTGCAAATGCTTGTTTTCAGTGTTTGGAATTCCAGATTAAACTGAATACCATAAAAGATCAGGTTCTTTTCTCCTTAATGTGCTACATGTATGTGGTAATATTACTGTTACTGCTGTTTGGGAATCGTGATTGTGCATATTTATATCCTTATGTTTAGACTTGGAGGCTTTAGTGCAAATTTATCAAGTAGTTCAAACATTTCGGTTTCCATATATATGCTCTATTTTCTCCTAGTAGGGGAGTGTTCTTATCTTGCCTTTTCAAATTAAAATTTCCTATGTAGCAGTGGACTGTCAAAACATGGTGCTGTCCTACGATTATTTCTCATAACTTTAATCTTTGGATCTACAGCTAACTGGGGGAACTTGAAGTACATACTTCCTAGTTTGTGCTCTATCAAGCAGGTTTAATTTGAAGTGTAATGGAGCATTTGGAGAGATTTGCGGTTGCTCAGCTTTGCTGGAGTAATGTGTGTGTTGTTTGTTGGTTATTGTAAATTTCCCTCTTGTTTGCACATGACGTCTTTCACTCACTCTGATGTAACTGTTCAAGTGACATGTTCTCTCCATTTCGACTAATGGGTACCCTCATTGCAGGAAGGAACTGACCTCTTTCCTTTGCTCAGGTTGGTGTGTAAATGGTCTTCTGCTGTTTAGAAATTCAAACTCTTTTGATGTTGGTTTCCTTCAGCTATTGCTGAGCAAATTTGTAACTTGGGTTTAAACTCAGGAGAATTGCAACTGAATGTGTAATGTTTGTGTGTGTGGTGTCATTCACGCTAATGAAATGAGCTTGCTTCATTAGATGGAAGCAGCAAAGCTTTGGGAACAGGGCTTGGCTAACACCTACCCAAAGGTTCTGATAGAGTTTGTGCACTCTTGTTCCTGGCTCTTCTGTCAGGACTTGAGCAAGCTAGATTAAAGTTAATTTGGGAATAATCACTCATACTGAATTCTGACCTGAAGTACAACACTGATGGTACATAAAAATCCACACTTCTTAGCGTGGGTTTTATTTTATTTAATTGAAAGTTGTTTCAGTTAACATTAGAAATCAGGCATGCACCTCCGTGGACATCGAGATGTGGCAAGCAGGGGTTTTTATCATAGAGCACTTCTAAGGATTGGGCGTAAAAGCTATGCAGGGTCTTTGAGTGTATACTGTCACCTGAAATCCAAGTAAAAAAATCTGCATTTCCATACTTAACCAACATTTAAAAAGTTATTCATGAGCAGTTTTAGGTGAAGATTTTAAAATTCATACATTCTCTCACAGATAAATCCTTTGTAGTTAAAATGGATCTATGTTTCCCTCTCTGTGCTCTGTCTTGGTTGTGGGGATCGTAGCAGTACACCCCAGTGCTGATGAGCTGCCTGATGGGGGAACAGCAGGGCTTGATCTTTTACCTGGTACTGGTGTGTGTGTGTGTAGCAGCATGACAGTGACAGGTGCCTCTAGGCAGGATCTGCAAATGCCTCTGAAAATCACCGGTGGCTTCTGCTCTTGTGGAGGGATAGATACGTTACAGAGCCCAGGCATGCTGTCCTGAAAATAGCTGGTGTTGGAGACTGGGAGCTGAATTAACTCATTTATGGATGATTATCAAGGGAACGGATATGCTCCAGATAGAATAACTGTGTGTCAGACAGTTGTGTTCATTGTGTTTTCAGTTTGATATGTTTAAAAGATTTGAGGCTTGGGAAGGGGCAAAGGACATTGTTGGAGAGCAGGTGGTGTGTGGAGCAGAAGAGTGTGTCTGTTCCATGTGAGATTGCCATGAGGTACAACGTGGAAGTTAGTCATTGGTAACTTTTCATATTTAGAGCAAAGGCAATATTGTAAGCCAGTATTACCATTATTATTTGTCTGTAGACTTTTAATTCAAGTCACTTAGTGGGAATTAATTCTCTTCCTGTAGGAAAATACTGTAAAATCTGTATTTTCCTCATGATATGTTAGTGTCATTTTGGTATTGTTGAGTAACGCATTCTTGCATGATGTATAGGAGGAGCATGATTTTTATAGCATTTGAATATCAGGGATTTTTAAGGACACAAGCACTCCTGTTAAGGGGTGTTTTTCTATTCATTGGTTGGTAGATGATTCAAGATTGATAGTGGTTGTGCACATTTATAACAGCAAACTGGAGTCTGGAGTCTTCTGTGACTGAGATGTTCTAAAATGTAGCATGTTCTGAAAGGGTAATATAGCATTGCTTCTCAAAACTGAAGTTCGTTTTTTAAAAGTCTGAACAAAATTCTGAATAATTACATGTACTGAAGATTAAAATTCTGTTCTGCTGACTTTTGGCACCTCTGATGACAAGGGACCAGAAGTGGTGATCAGAATTTAGCTAAATCAAGCTGTCTTTCCAAAAAATATGTAACAGTCTGTTGGCAAACTTTTGCAGCCAATTAAAGCTCTGCATATATCTGAAAATAGAAGCATTCCGTAGCTGTTCATGTGAGTTTAGTCTTAAAAATTCCTTTTACTTTAAAGGTGAGCTGCCTTTGCTTTGCACAGATCTGCTATCATGTTTGTAGTTGTATTTGCTAGCACTCTTGAAATTACTTATTTGCATAGACATACATCAGGTATTCTGTTTACTCGATACTTACACCTGCTTTTCTAATTTTTTTTCTGTTAGCTTTGGGTTTCAGTTAAAGAGAAGCATAAGACCTTTTCATCAGTTTGAGAGCGCTGCTATTTCTCCTGCAGCTCAGTTCAGTAGGCTTTAATCCCTTCAAGGTAGCATACAAGTTGTATTTTTGAGCCTTACAATATATGGTAGGTAAATAAGTCCATCCTGCCTTGTTCACTTAAAGCTCCCTATGGTGAGGCAGCACAATCTGTTCACAGTGTTTCAGTTACGTGTCAAAGTGCAGGTAAAGCCTTTACATCCCCCCATCTGGCCCCTCCAAAGGTACTCTGAAGGTGAGTGGTGTACTGCAAGGCTCACATGCTTTATTGCCCAGTACAGGCTGCTTTTATTGGTACCCATTTCTTTCCAGCATAGGGGAAAACTGGTGAGTGGAGGGCCATAGGAAATACTGTCTTGAGAAGTTCTTGTAATGCCAAGTAATGTTACAGTTCAAAACCACACAAGTTTATGAATATGCAATGATCAGTGATTATTGATACTCTTAAGCATTTCTTACACCAGGCATCTCCTTCTGTGGATTCTGGATGTACTGGAAATTCTTGGATATTATCCCTACCTAAATTAGCTTGAGAAGAGCAATTAAGCAAGATGGTTTTTGTTTAACAGCTGAGATACTGCAAGGAAGAGGGTTTTTGAAAATAAAGGAAGAAATGTAGTTTGAGAGCTGAAATGATGACACAGTTGGTGAGCTTAGGAGAAACAACACAAGATTAAGTTGAATGAAATAAGTAATTAGTGAGGACATTGACACATTGATGTGAAGGGGTCCAAAGCACAGTGTAAAAAACTCAAGCATGTTTGTTACCATGACCTATCATGAAGATGATGCACCAGAGAACATGAGTTTTAGAGAGTTTCAATGTGCTTAATTTAACAGCAAGTGAAGAAATAATTTGCTCTCCACTTAATATTTCTCTGGAGACTAGGAAATAGAGTGAAGGTCTCCTCATTTTAGCAAGCAATTGTGTGCAGAGGTCTAATTGCTTGAAACTGTAGTAAGGCCAGCATTAAGTGAGGGGAAAATGGGAAGAGTTCTCTGCACTGCTGGCTTCTTGAATTGTTTACTAGGGTGTTGCAGGAAATGCCACAGCATGGCAGACTTTCAGTCGAGGTACCATGCTGCTGCCAAATATTCCTGTTCCTGCAGGAATCATGTCAATGAGAGAACTGGCGATGGGGTAAAAACACCTGGTGGACTTGGAAGCTTCACCGTGTGCATTTTACAGTGAACTTACTGCTGAGCATGGTCATAACTTGACCCTTGGATAATTCAGCCCAGTGAGAAATGGGAAGGGCTGCTGACTGGGCCACCGAAGGAATGGTTTTCTCTGTAGTGAAACTTAAAGGACACACTGATGTTTGACCATGAGTTGTCATGGCTGACTAAAAAGCAGATGAGGAGTTTGAATTTTGATTATAATCATGGGAGAAATAGCAAGTGTCAATTTACCATTCACTTTGTCTGTTCTCGCAGAAAATAACCACCAAGCTTCTTTGTAAAGGCAAGTGCCTGAAAATCTGAAGATAATACACTGAACCTGTTAATATAGAAAGCAATCTTAGTGCCACATGTTGTGAACAAAAATTCTGTGTATAAGGATGGTGGGTGCCCCTTTACGTGTTGATGTAGGATGTCATTTTCAGAGCACGTGGAGCAAAGGCTCTCCAGAGGCTCCCCTGGGTGGCAGAGTTGGTTGGCAATTTCCTACTGTGCCTGGGTGACAGGGAGCTCTATTGTGCTACTTGTAAAGTAGGCAAATGTAGTGATGGGAATGACTGAAGCTTTGTTTCAAAT
The DNA here is from genome assembly GCA_013397375.1 of Toxostoma redivivum. Taxonomy (NCBI): domain Eukaryota; kingdom Metazoa; phylum Chordata; class Aves; order Passeriformes; family Mimidae; genus Toxostoma; species Toxostoma redivivum. Next base: position 103,010 of record VXBI01006453.1, on the reverse strand, counting down.
TTTGTGGGATCGTCTGTCTTTTTATTACTCTGAATACATTCTCTTTTCACATTGCAGTAAGTTTTTTGTCTGCTTCCTTTCCCTTTGTTCCCATGTCTTTGTTATCCCTGTTTCTAACTCCAGCTAATGCAGTCTTTGCTAACTTGTAGCTGATCAGTTAGAAGCTATTCCCTGTGTCTTCTCCAGAATCTGTCCAGCTCAGTGGAGGGGAAGTGCTCTGGGCTTGGATGCAGGGCATCATCCTGACAGTTGTGCCATGGTGTAATAGTTTCCCTTGCCATCTTTGTAGTGTTTTTTGAAGTCTTTGGATGCCATTACTTCCTGTTTTCCAGCTGTAGTCCCAAATACTGGGGGGATTTTCCTTTACAGTCAAGAGAACCCCCTTCTGTGTTTGCTTTCACAAAACCCACAGGCCATTGCGCTGAGCCTTCCTGAAATACTTTTTTATTCTTCCTGAATGCAGCTTTTGATAGTCTGCAGTATATTTTGCTTTTGGTATTGGCAAACTTTGTCATTCTGCAAGTGTGAGTCTGGCTTTGCTGCAGTCTTATTGATGTTCTTGTCAGCATGTTCTTAACGTGGCTATGCCACAGTGTCTTCCTTCTGGTCATTACCACTGTGACACACCCAAAACCAGTGTCTTTCTTTGTACTATTATTTCCTTCTCCGATTTCATTGCATAGTCTTTCTTTTAACCAGCTTGATGTTGCATATGACTTAATTTTTCCCTATGCATCAGGGTACAATTAGTTGTGTTTTCTCCACGTTAAAGATTTGTTTGTACGTGGTGCTTAAAGGCTGGGTGGGCCTCAGATATGGCTGTCTAGGATGCTTCTCTGCACTGTGACAACCTTCAAGTCTTCTGCTCAGTAACACCATTCTGTTACTGCATGCTAAAAACTTGGAAACAAGCTGTACGTGTTTTTACTCCAGGGTTGTGTTGACACGGCTTTTAACACTCCTTCTGTTCAAAGCCTTAGTGCACTTACAGAAAATCTTATTCTTGTTCTTAATGTTTCTGGGTACTTTTGTCCCTTGTTTACAGCTACTTCTAATACAGCATCTTAATTTTTATTCATGTGCTGCATCCCTTCGTTTTAGTCACTGTTGCTAGGTTTGGGTCTTGCAGTTAAACACTTCTTTCTTAATCCTGAAAGTTGAAAACTCTTGTAAATATGGAAATAACACTTCAGTACTGGCAATACAAATTTGAAAATTGTATTTAGAAGCTGTTTTTTTGTTGTTGTTTGGTTTTTTTTTTTTAATGATACCTCCTTTCCATTGTCTTCTAGCTGGAGAAGGATTTTTTCGATGTTATATGTGTATTAGTGGTGGATAATTGCCTATATCTATTTAGATCTGTTTCCTCATTTTTAATTCTCATGTGCTGTACTGAGTACAGCTACTAGTGACAGTAATCTGATTTAATTCAAAATGTTTCTTTTGTATATTTCTTAGCAAAAACACGAACTGAAAGTTTCTGAAATTCATGATAGGTACAGCCCTGGGTTGCACAGCATTGCTCTGTGGAGTAGGTGTCTTAAAATATTCTTATATTTGACTCTTTAGACTTTCCTTGCTTTTTTGAGAAACTAAGTGTAGCTCATAGGGAACATTTTGTAACAGATGCAAGTAATTTTGGTTTTTATTGCTGCTTAAAAATTGAAATAAATTTCAGTTTTACTTTAAAAATGTCCTAAAGTACTGCTTCTCTTGTCTTTGGAAGTAACCAGGCTTTGGTGGTAGGACTGTGCACCCAGAAAGCTGGTAGCAAAACAACTGTAAGCAGAGAAGCAGAACTGTTTTCTTGTTGCACCAAAGGTGTGAATAGTTGTGAACAAATAATCTTTGGTTTGGACTTAGGGAGGTAATCTCTGTGTGATTCAGTCTTTTATCTTCAGGCGCGCTATATGGTGATATTAGGTGTTGGGCAAGGACTCAGGGAAACAAAATACTGTAATTTATTAATAAAAACAGTTTTTATGAGCAGTATAGAGTAGAGTTCTCCCTTTAAAGTTACTGATCTTAAAGGCAGATAAGGCATTAACATTTTATTTCTAGCATTTCATAGCTAATATGTGTGAATGCATGCTTACTTAACTTCTTTTTGCTGTTTAAGTTTAGGAAACCATTTGGTAAATATAGTATATGCATGGGGCAATTTATCTGTTTTGTTCTTACAGTAACAAAACCTTGTAGGAGAACAGATTTTCTTGCATCAAAAAAAGCTGCAACTGTTGACCAAGATCACAAGTTTAGATGCAAGTTCTTGGACTGTTCAAAATCCTTCCGCAAAGCCAAGTTATTGCATTATCACATGAAATACTTTCATGGAGTGGAGAAGGCTGCAGAATCACAGCAGAACCCTGTAAAAAGAAATATTCAAACCAGAGCTTCTTTGGCTTCTGAAAAAGCTAATCAAGAAAGGTCAAAAAGAGGACGGACCACAGCTGGTTCACTGTGTAAGTATGGTGCTGATTGCTTTCTTTTTTTCAACAGCAGCAGGCAGGACAGGCAGAAAATACCAGAAATCAATTTTCTTTTGGGCTGAAGGAGTCTCTTTTAGGGCTGTGTCTTAGCATGTTTCTTTGTGGAGAAGAATCATGATATATGTGTACATCATGTTGTAGAAAGGTATGAAGATGTTCCTTCTTCTAGAATTCAAGATCATGTTCTGGTAAAGATCCCACTATGCAGCTTCTCTTATTTATCTGTAACAGCTCACTTGTGTATTAAACCTCTGTTCCCTTTTAAAAGCCACAATTCCCTGAGTTTCTGACTTGATTTTTTTTTTCTCCTGGCTTACAAATAGTATTGGTTGGAGACTTCTGTCTTTCTGTATTAGGGAACAGTTTGGGTACCTCCAGTTCTCTTCTATTTCTTCCTTGTCTGTAGGTTTTGACTTATCTGTACTTTACTGCCTTCAAGCACATACCTGGCTGGAAATCCAGTACCAGTTTCTGCAGTATTTACTGCTCTGTGGGATGAAAAATCCTAGTATTTAACAAGTGCAGTTGTTTCAGCTGTGCTTGAAAAAGATCTTCACACAACAGATGGTCAATGGAAAAGAATAAAAGCATACTGGTTAGCCCAAAAAAGAAAAACATTTAACTACTTTGCAGTCTGCAAAATCACATTCACTTCTGTTTCACCCTCATTCTATGAAGCACTCTGCCTGGCATGACTCCAGAGTGGTGGTCTAGTGTGAGCTGCAGTGGTTGTTGGTAACCTGTGCAGACTTGGCTCTTGTGGACTGATGTCTCTGTGTACTGCAAGTCTGTAAAACTAGTCATGTCTTCTATCTTTTCACTGAGCCTTTTTTATAAAATCCATCTTTGTCCTTGCTGAATTCTCTGATGCCTTTTGTCTTTGCAGTTGATCTTTCATTAATATTTTAAGAATTCCAAAGTCTTGCAAGTTGCTCACAGAGCTCCAGCTCACTACAGCAGGATATATCCTGCCTTACTTTGCTTTGCAGCTGCTTTTCCTAAAGAGTCCAGAAAATTAATTTTCATTTGAGGTACTATTGCTTGTTCCTAACAAGATAAGTGTAACTTTACATACTGTTGCTACATGTGAACCCCAAATACTTATGTGTCTTTAAGTAATGCAAAGGCATAAGCTTGGATTAGGTAGGGAGTTCTCTTTAAACACATTAGGCTGTAATGATTTGTATGTATTGTACTCTGCATGCAGCTTAACTGAACCCAAGTGTTGCCTGGGGGAACATACCTGAGGTAAGCATGGTGTGAAGACTGGCTGCTGACAGCTGCAGAGTGATCAAAACAGTCTTTGTGCATGTCATGGGTTTTTCAGTTATCAGACTTCTTTTGAGCTGTGTTATTGCTTTGATTTGAGGAGTTGTTTTGTTACAATTGTCTTGAATTTACTGACTAGTGACTCAAGATCGTGACCCCTCCATTTATCCTTTCCTCCAAGTTCATACAGTCAGATGCACCATCATCACTGGCATGTAGTTCCTTGTCAAGCTGAGATGTAACTGTATTTGCTTATTTTAATCCCCCATCCCTCTAATTCCCCATTTGTGGATGGATACTTCGCACCTGGATCATTTCCATGCCTGGAAGTCATAGTGGCTCTCTGCAGAGTACCTGGACTGTGCTCACAGCTGCTGAACGTTGCATCAAGGTGGAAGGGGGGGCTGTAAATTTCTTAAGTCACCTTCACAGTTGAAGCTTCCTGTTGTGGAGCTATAGTACGTTTTCTCTTGATGAGGAAAAGCAGTGTCATTATATATTAGTTATATGTCTGATACTTAAGCGCCATTGTTTTCTATCTCAGTTTGTTCTTAATTTCCCTAATTTTTGTTAGGTGGTGCTACACAGTTGAAAGCAGAGTTCATGAGGTTAGTGAGTTCTTATTGTAGTATTTGAGGTTCTGTTCTTCTGTCTGATTGGCATGTACAGAAAGCCAGTCTTCTAGGCAAGACTTTCTGTCTACTGAACATTTAGGGCACCTCTTCCAAAGGCTTTTCAGGAGGTGAGGCTTAGAGGGAAAGCTTTTGAATTGATAATTTAATCTGGTATATGGTGGGTATACTTTTCATCTTTACAATCCTTCTGTGAGCAAAAATTCTCATGTTTGAAAAGAATATATTTAAATCATTTTATCTTTTGGTACAGATGTCCTTTCACTATATTAGGTAGATTTTAGCACTTAAGGAATGGCGGCAATTTGTAACAGAGAAAACTTTCAGCAATCATGATTTTTGTTATTCCATAAACTTGAAGATGCTCTTGCTTTAGAAGCTTTGTCACACTTACCTCAACAAATTTTATTATAGACTTCTAGGACTCATTACTCTTTCTGGTACACATAAAATAAATGCTGGGGGTTGTGGTGCTGGATTTAAAGTGGAAGTACTTACTGCTTATAAAGTTGCAGGAAAATATGCAACATTCAGAACAGTAGGAAAACCTTGTCTTTGCAGTGCTTAAAGTTAAAATTTTAACACGTAGAAAAAAAGATGGATGTGAGTGGTCTTCTGTGACCATGTTGTGGGATTTGGAAAAGAATAATTTAAATATAGTTGCTTTGCACTGAAGTGGAGACTCTGAAATTACGATTCCTGATATGTAAATTGTGCTACTTGACATTGAAATCAAAGCTTGAGTGAGCTGGAAAGGTTAATGTGGGACTGATTTGAACTTTTGAGATGTCTCCCCCTTTTTCCAAAGAAGGATCTTGCCTTTGCAGTGGCACACTTGGCAGATTGAATTCTGTAGTTGAACAGAGAGGAAGGAGCTACCATTGCCTGCAGCTTGTACTTTACATATGCCTTACAGCATATGCCTGAGCAGAATGACTAGGACTTCATAGTTACTGGATGTGTTTAGGCAATACCTTTCTTAAATTTATCAGGAAGTAGTATGAGATCGTGATGAAGCAGATCTTCCCCTAAGTGCATGTTTACAATACTTACCTCCTTGAGTTGCTGCTATTTTGGTCCTCAGGAAAGAATTGTCCTTACATAGAAGAAGGCAGTTGATGTGTCCCCCTGGGCTGTAGGAGATGGAGGTATACCTGCCCCCAGGTTGCATTACACCTCAGCAGCTGCATTGCAGAGCCACCTGCAGCCTCTGTCAGGAGAATTGAGATCTACACAAATGTATGTGGATGCATAAGGCTAAAAAGAGGCCTTTTGAGTCTGGGCTGCAGATGACTTCAGTGTCATAAAAGAGTTGCTTGGATTTTGTGCTGGCTCAAATAGAGATGCACGATCAGAATTATTACTTGGAAATTAAATGTGGTGCAGTATCTGTGAAAATTCATGTCCGTTAGTTACTTACTGGTTACTGTAATAAAAGAATGAAGTAGAACTGCATTGTGTACCCATATGCATTAACCTTAAGACAGGCTTTTTTCTTTGTGGTCCCTTCTCTTTTGCTGCAGAACCCCTTAGTTTACTGTTGAAGTACATCATCCCATACTGTGACTTGTGCCCTGCAGAGACTGTAAACAATTTTCTCTGAAGGTACCAGTTTTCTCTTTCAGATATGTCTGTCTGTCCATGTTATTTTGTATAAAGTGCCTGCAAAAAGGTTATTCTTAATAAAAATTGTTTTTTCCTGACTTAGGCCACTCCGAGGACATGAGGTATAGAATAGCTTCATTTCTTTCTTTGTACTTGTAAGTCATAATTTTGACATCTGGACTTGGAGTTTTTCTGGATTGGTGACTTTGATCTTTTTAGTAAAATCCATTTATTTGGAGATTTGCTAACATGTAGTTCATGCCTTTGTGCTGAATATATTTTCTGAAATCTGAAAGTGAAGACTTGAGTGCTTGCAGAGCTGGTGTGCCTCATGTCATACCCTGGCGAAGCTCTGTACTTGCTGGATGCTAAAAGTCTCTCAGGAGACAAACCTCGTGAGCAAATGGGAGTTGCAGAGAAGTGCCATCTGAGGTGCCTGGTGAGCTCTTAATGCTCCTAATAACTGCTTAGTTCTGCTGTCTGCACAACTGTATTGACAGTGAGCTAATAAGTTGATACCAATTGACTCCTAGGACACAGTTTAGCCCTTCTCAGGAGTTTTGGTCATAACAGAAGCCAAACTCACTTTTGGGCCTTCAAAAACACTGTACAGTATTAGGCTTTGATTTGAGGTGTGGATGTAGAACAGTAGCCTCAGTCTGGTAAGTTGCTGCCACTCTTGCCTTTCCTGTGTTCCTGCCATGAAGAAGAAAATAAAGGAACAGGCCTGCAGTTTTTAGTTTGGATACTGTAAAAATATCTGTCCTTACTGTGGAGTCCATATAAAGCACTTTAAAGACGGAAGAAACATTTTGTCAGTAGGTCTAAATTTTTTTACATAACCTAATTTCTAGAAAATTCTGCCCACCAAAGTTATTTGCTGTATGTCCTGTTAGTGTACAAATGACTCCATGCATGAATTCTTTACATGAATGCATGTAAACAAAACAGGTAATTTGCCCTTACTCGTGTTACTGATAAGAGCTGAATTGTGTGTGGGTGAGGTTGGCAAACTTGTTTTGACATCTTAAAACATCTCGGGCCTGTGGTTGTCATTAACAGCTGTTCACAGGCAAACCTCTGGCCTGTTGTGTAGCGGTTGTCATGTTAATCCTTTGGGAAATTTTCCTATTTCCTCTTGATTCTGACTGACTGATGCCTCTGCTAGGCAGTGGGATGTGCATAGTGATCTACACATGTGGGTTTTTTTCCTTGCAGCATGGGAAGATCTACATAAACACCCTCTGTGTTTGTAGAATTGCCAGTTATATTTGACTTGTCATGACAATACTGCGTTTGGTTTCTGAGGGGTGGCTGTAAGTCAAGATGAAACATGGTCTTTCAGTTCTTGAAAATACCACTGGACATTCTCAGCAAGTGATCCCCTAGCTGTGGATGGTAACTTTGTCTGACTCACTTATTGGGATTGCAGTCTCTGCTTCCTGCGAATGCTGAGTTACCTTCTTACCTGGGGTCCTACATCAGGGCTCCAGGGGACAGAAAGCTACTGCCTTGTCTGTCACTGAACTTTGATGTGCTTAACAGTAAGTTCTCTGAAGCTCTGTCCATATGGTTTCTGCATTGTTGAGGGAATTTTATATCTCAGGTCTGTATTTGTTAGTTTCTAAGATCCTTTACAGCTTCTGGGTCAGCTCTTCATATGACAGTGGATACTTCTTCCAGGCTTACGAGACAGAGACCTGAAAGAACTCCATAGAAGTCTGGAGGCAGTTAATCAGCAATCCTGTTTATTTCCAGTATCTTGTGAACATACCTCCTGTTATTCAGTATCATCTGAGCTGGAAATTAATTTGCTCTGATGTTTAGTCACAACATTGCTGTTCGAGAACAATGGAAGTGTCATTGCCCAGGGTGTCAAGAGGCTTTTTGTGCCTTTTGTGGTTTCCCTGAGGTGGGACACAGGTTTGTGTCTTCATGGGGCCTGCACAAGCAGCTTTAGGAAATGCATAGGGATCCCCTGTGTACTCCTCATAGGAATTGCTGTGGATGTGGTCCTGCTGCAGCCTCACAACCCAGTCATCCTGTGACTGCATGGAGGCAGAGGAGTAGGAAACCTTCTGGAGAGTTAAGGTTGGCTTGGGGAGAGCAGAGGATGGAAGCAGGTGGCACACTCTGCAGGTGATATTAATGCAGAAAACCCCAATGTGAGAAATGTGCAAGTTTTAAAGCCACGTGCCTAAATATAAGGTCTTAGTTGTGGTTGTTATGAATAATTGTTCTTTGTTCTTTAGGGAATGATTTTATAAATTGACCTATCTGGAGTTATACTTCCAAATGAAGAGGAAAAAGAACACTTTAGTGTTGAAGGCTTCTAAGTTTCCATCTCCATGGCATAAGTTTTAATATTTGCTGTCCTAAAAGTTAAGGATAAATTTCTAGGTTTTTAATCTCATCTTCTCAAATTTAATCACAACTTCTAAAATATATTTCAGAGTGCTCAGAGATCTTAGAGACCCTCTAAACTTTCCTGTCAGTGGAACAGAGATGTTTCAAAACCTAGTGTGTTTGTGTCAGCTACTGAAAAAAAAGATGCATCCAGTGTATGATAGAGTGCCTTGAGCCCTCCCCAGGGCAATGTTATGGTTAGCTGAGAAATCTTACAGAGGTATATTAACCTGTGTGTTGTAAAAGACAGGATGTATTCTTGGCAAAATCTCCTTAAGTCTCTCAAAGCTACAAAAGCCCAGGGGACACAAAATACAATTGTGTGCACCCGTGTCAGCCCACAGGAAGGAAGCCAGGAGGCCGTATGCTATTGCAGACTGGTGGCATCAGGGTGACTTTGGTGTTCTGAAATGTTAATTCATGAGATTGAGCTGCTGGGAGAAGGGAAAGTTAGGAGGCCTAACTTTGAAGTTACGAACTTATGAAGACTTTCAGCTTCGTATGGATTTTTGTATTGTAATTTTGAGTTTCACTGACATGGTGTTGTGTAAATATTTTGGAAAGTTATTAAAGAGTGGTGGACAGTCAGGAAAGCTGCAGAAAAGATTGTTTATGTGACTTTTCACCCTGTACTGAAATATACCATTTCATAAAGTTTGTTAGGGTACTGGTGTTCCCAAAGCAATTACGTAGTACCTGAATCTTATTTCTAGCTACTGTGTACCATGGGAAAAAGTTTTCTTCTGTTTTTGTCATCAGTTCAGATGACATCTTGACCCCTAGTCATGGAAGTCCTCAGAGGACTCAAAATAGACCTGACTTAAAAACAAACAAGTAAATAAAGACAGCATCAAAAAACCCAGCCAAACAAAAAAATTAACACAAAACCTCTGCCTCCTTATTTCTTCAAGAGAACTCATGTTGCAAATGGAGGGTCATATATACACTGTGGTGTAAGGAGAATCTTCTGGTTTAGTAATTCTTTGTGGACAAAACCTTCTGCTTTCTTGAGGGAAATATGCACCTAGTGAAAGGCAGCAGTGAGTTGCCTGTCTGGACAAAAGGCATCTTTTAGAGAGTTTTGTGTGGTAATTGGGTTTTAGTTTAATTTCTGTCTTTTGAGGCTGCTGTAGAGCACTAGGGCAGGTGATTAGAAGATAAGTTGTAGAAGTACTTGCAAGTGGCTTTTCTTTTTTGTTTGGATTTTTTTTTTTTAAGTTCTAACTTCCTAGAGAGAGAGAGGACCAGGGAAAAATGTCATCAGTTTTCTGCACCTTGGAGTTTTTTTCCTTAAGAGATCCACGTGATTCTGCAAGCTCTACAATGACAAATCTTAATGTGCCTTGTTATTTCTTCAACTTCAAATGTTGATCAGAGTGGGGTGCTTGATCCAGTTTCTTCTCCTAAGCGTGCTCTCTGGGATTCTTTCCCTTCCCTTTTCAATGGCTCTCAGGTTCTGCTCACAGTTGTTTTATTAAAGGTGTCTAAGTGTGGCATGTTTTATCTTCAGGCTATAAAGAAGTTGCCTTTCTTATACTCTGAACATCTGAGATGCAAATGATGATAGAATAGAACATTTTTGATAAATGTCAGCAATCTGTCACCTTGGCTTCTGGGTCTCATTGACCAAGATACTTGATGTAATACTCCAAAATGGCAATGTACTGGTGTTGTTTAGTCTGCTGTCCTACCTGCCATTCAGCTTTAGCTTTTATCACCTTCACTGCTCTTCTTCTGTGTTTCTTTCCAGGAGTCTTTCAGTAGGAGCTGTTACTTGCAGTTAGGAGGATGAAACTGTTTGACTTAAATAAAAAATGGAATCTCAGGTGAAGCCATGTCTGCATCTTATGATTTTTATGAATTTTAGGTAGTGATCCTAAATCCTTGCATCTCACTCTTGATTGAAACACTTGTTTCAGTGGTATGTATTTAAAAACTGTTCTGTGTATGTTACAAAGCACACTTTTGAGAACTGGTTGTGATTCCTCTAATTAAATCAACTGGGCGCTTTTTCTCTTGGAGAAACTAATAGAAATTACCCAACCCTAATCTCTGCCAAATCGAACTGTTCCTCTTTTCATCTTTTCTTGAAATCACAGGTTTTTCTGGAAGAACAGAGCTTTGGGGAATGCATTAACATTCCCTGTTTCTTTTTGAAAGAAAAGCCCCTCAACAAATCCAGCAAAAGCTTTGGAGCTTTTAGCCTTTTAGTCAGGGCTAGGACTGAGTTGAGCAATGTCTGATCAGAAAAATTCCACATGGACTGCCAGAGCTGCTGCTGCTGAAATAGACTGACTTTGCAAAGTATTTAAAGCTTGGACTTGGTCTTTGTTCTCTTTGTAGATGCTTCTCCACACATAGCCCTCAGGAGTACCCCATATAGAGATGAAAAAGTAGAAAGGAGAAGAACTTCAACTCCTGTAAGTGTGTTAAATAGTCACCGACATTCTATTAGAGACCAAACCAGGAACCACATAGCAAGAGCGCTGCGGAGGCCTCGGGAAAGAGTTCAACATGGTACGGCTTTTGGTTTAACATGGAAAGTTAAACATGGAAAAGTCTTGGGAAAGTTTCAAACATTGTAAGGAACTGATAATGTTCTGTATACCTTCATTTAGCCAGAGTAATTTTGTGTAAATATATGGCGTAAAATGTAAGCAGTGTTTTTTCACTCTAATTTTGTAAGTTTTCATGCTATCTGCACTGAGGTTTATTCTTCCCAGTCAGTTGGTAATAGTTATAAGATGTAAAAAGTACTAAAATATTAAAGGTCCTGAAAAGGTTGTAGGTCTTAATTCTATTAAACTCCTGGCTGTCCAAATCATTAAATATTTTAAGTAATGTTGTACTTACTGAGATACCTAAAGTTAAAAGAAGGGGATTGGGGTGGGCATGAGGCACAATGACCTAGGATAGTTTATTTTGTAGGTTTGTTTTTTTTTCAATAATATTTGACCACTTTGGGTAGTCAGCAATTACTGCTAGACATCTCTGAAGAACTTCACAACTTTGACTATTCAGTGGTATCATGTAAACTCAGTTTGTTCTGAAATCTACTGTAGTATAGGTGGGTAACCGCCAAAGAGGACGGGGAGGTGTATATGTACACACATGCTCATAGAAACAATACATCTATTTTAATATTTTGTATGTATGTAATTTCTAGCATACTTCTAGATTACTACATCACCACTTTCCTTCAGATATTGGTAAGAACTTGAGTCACAGTGATGAGAAAAACATGAATAAAATCTGAGGTTAGACTATTATATCTATGACAGATGGTCTGTGTCCTGGAGATCCCCTCCTTAGCTGCCTGTGTCTGTGTTGTTCTGTTGATCATAGCAGACAGACAGTTCTTAGCATCTTGGTTGTTCTTGGGCATCCCTCACTGCCCTTACTTGAGGAAAGGTCTGAATGAGATCCATCAGTATCTCCTCACTGTTCCTCACTCAGTGGGACATGTCCTATGTGCAAGTGTGGCATTTACAGATTATAATGAACTTTCACAGTGATAATGTGATGGTGAGCACTCATCCCAGTTCTTATGAGTCTCTGCCATTCAAGGAAGTTGAAATCCTTCATTTTTTCAAAAAAAACCCCAAACCATTTAAAAATGTAGTTGTTCTGTGCTAGCGTAATTTTTAGGATTATGTTTTTCAGTTTATCTTCCTGTTTGATCATGTGACTCTATGAGGATGCTCCTAACCTAGACAAGTCTCTATCTGGTCTTATTTCTGTGAAAATTCATTATAGTTCAGAACATTTATAAGAAACAGCTTTAGACAACAAGATTGTTCAGTACCTGGGGTTTTTTTTTAACACTCTGATATAGTACTTGAATACTTGTTCTTTTAAGATTTTTTTTTTTTCAGGGAAACATGCATTAACTGTGTGTTGTGCATTTCAGAAGATAGCTGCACACAGAAATTTTTAAATACTTGGATTTTTTTCTGATTTTAAGACACATGGGAAAGCTTAAGGGGACAAAGTAGATAAAATAACCATTTCTTTCATACTTGGCTTGATATGTTGATAATGGTTGAGGAAGCTTTCCTTGTGCCCTTGGATTTCTTCAAACAAATCCAGCAATCTGATCATGTGAATTTCAGTTTTCAAATTAATAGAAGCAAAATTTTCCTACCGCTGTTGAGCTCAGTTATTTTCTTTGCCCTTCTGGAAGAATAAAATGGTAGAACTTCTTTGCATTCCTGTGAGCAGAGAGAAAGGAATGCTACCAGCAGGATCCTGACCATTGGAAGAATGGGAGATGAGGACAGAGGAAAGTAAGAAGGAAGTTGGAAGCACTGTGTTTGACACTTAAATATGAACTTTTTTTTTTCCTGTTTATTGGAGGGTTTTGTTTAAGCCCCCACAGCACCCATAGAGAGGTGGAAGAAGGTAACTTCTGTGCTGCCATCCTTGCTGCCTTTGAAGGCCAGGTGACTGGTGTAACCATGTGGGTGAGCACACTGAGGTGCCTTTGCTATCCTCATACTAAGAGGGGCACAGAAGTGGCAAAAGAAGCAGGAAATCTTTGACTGAGAGGCCTGGGGAGGTGCAGAGCTAGAGTCTCCTGAGGACAAACTACTGAGCATTCTTATGCATGCTTAGCAGAGCTGAGTAAACTTGACTGCAGTGTGCACTTTCTCAGTGAACTGTTTGTGCCATAAATATGCAGCCAATGAATTGAAGAGTTTACTGTTAACATGTATGAAAGAGGTTGAATAATATGCTGGTATTGCTGGTTTGATTCATAAATGATTACAGACAACCTAGGGTTCTCAAATGGTTTGTGCAAGTGAAGATTTCTTACAGTATAGAGTGCCTTCAAGTGCTTATTCAGATCTCCATCATCCGACCTTGAAATAGGTTTCTGAATGGGATGGTGAGTGGCTCAATCAGCCAAGCACTCTGAGAGCAGAGCCCTTTTGAGATACAAGGGATCCTTCCATAGTAGGTGTTGATGACATCTCTGAGTCAGGATAGTGTACTTAAGGAACTGTGTAAGTATCTAAAACTTCTGCTGCTGTGACCTCAGTCTGAAAGACAGGATGTAACCAAACACTGGGGTCTGGAAAGTAGGGATTTGTGTACATTGCAGCATTGTGTACATTGTGACCTTGCAGCAGAGTTGTACTGAGTGCTGCATACTCTGGAATCATGCTTTGAGGATAGACTTGATTGACAGCTGTCAGTCATTCAAAAATTATGGTATGCTTTTAATCCCATAAAAATAGAGTGGAGAACAGATGTTGAGAGAATAGTAGTTAAAGACAGCTGAACCAGTTACTTCATTTTCAATATCAATTAAATATTTGATTAGGGAACTGAACTGAAGTTGGGGATGTTGGGGTTTTGTTCTTACACGATGCTAGTGAAATGTCCAGTCATAATAGTTTGGAAAGTGGATATAACAAATCCCTCAGTCTTTTTTGTGATCTCTGAAGCATTTAAATAATAAATGGGCACCGCTGTACATTTGATTTCTCTCACATGATACTCAGATTTTGTTATGGTACAGTCAGATTTGGACTTGAAATAGATCATTCCAATTGAGAGCTGAGGAATTCTTACAAATGAGTTTTCTTCTTGTTTTTGGTGGTTTGGGTTTTTTTTCCTTTTTTTTTTCTTTTTTGTTTTTGTTTGTTTTTCAGTGAACTGGCCTTGGTTGCCCAAAGAAACTGTGAGGCTTTTAAGAAAATTATGAAATAGAATAAATGTATATATATTTTTTAAACTAATTTGGAATTTTGTCCAATTTCAGCTGTTAAAGGACATGAGAAGAAGAAAGAAAAAAAATCCAAAGACTATGGAAGATCCAAGTCAAAGAAAAAGAAAAAAAAGAAAAAGCGGTCTAAGCCTGGTAAAGTTCATTTTTCTTCTGTAGATGAAACTGGCTTCATTATTTTGTTTTGTTGCCTCAGAAAATTGACTTCAGATCACTTAAGAGCAGGCATTGCAGTTCAGACTTCTTTCTTCACTTAGCTTTTATTTTATTAAGTGATTGATTTAAAATTGTGATTGGCAAGATAATCTGTTTCCTGGTTAAGCTTCATCATTAATGCTGGATGGTGGCTTGTAGTAGTGCTTGTAATGGTGCAGAATAAATGCCACTCCTAAGAGAATGTCAGTCTATAAGTCAGGCTTTTCCTTAATAAGTGTGCTTCAATGCAAGCCTTGCCCAGTTAAGAGGGTGCAGATGCCCTGTGTGCAGCCTGTTCTCAGGCTGGTTCTGGGGCTGTTTAATGGATGCTGGAGTTTGGAAACACTGAGTCCTCATTTTCTGCTGGTAGCCTTGTTACTTCTTCCACCTTCATTTGAGGGGGGAGGGAGCTGTAATAGCCTAATTAAACTGTCACCGCCTTAATTTCCTTTTTTTTTTTTTTTTTTTTTTGAGAGAGAGATTAAGTAAAAGTCCAACTTAAAGTCTGTACTCAAGCTGTGTTCCTCTGTCATGTCTCATAACATGCTGTTGCACTACATTCAAACAGATGTAGTAGCAACTTGTCTCCTGTTGGTTTCATCTATGGAGGTCTGGGAATGCTTTCCTTGGGTCACTTTGAGCTTTGAACTTGAAGGTGAGGCCCAGATGTTAGAGGTAATGGATTCTTCACTGCTGAAAGTGCAGCTAATTCTGGAAAACTTCTTCAGTGAAACGTGTAAGGATCAAGTGACAGCTTTCTCTGCTGTTGATGTGGATGCAGCATACTTCAATCTACTAGGCATAAATTGTGAAACTAGATCTCCCTAAGGAGGAGTTTCTGACATAGAAAATACCTTTTCTGATTGTTGCCATGAATAGGGCAAGCTGTCAAGAGGGTGGATGGGAAGAGCCACGGGCCAAGTGACTTAGAATTGTATTGAAACAAATAATTTTAATGAGTTTCTGATTGTATGGTGCTCACAAATATAATGGTAAAGTGCAAAATATAATTTTTAGATTTATGCACCAGTAGTCACCAGCTGCTTATCAGTCTGTCCTTGGGTTTTAAGATGTTGGATGCCTTTTTTTGATGTTGACCTTATGGTAATTCAGTCCAGGAACTGTTAAAATTTTTTCCAGGTAACTGGAGAGTGCTACTTGCAACTTCAGACAGCCTTGATTTGTATCCAGTGTAGGCCTCACAGGGGAACCATTCAAGGTGTTTTCTTCACACATTCCTAATGTGGGCCTGTCCACCTGTGCGAAAACAAGTGCTTTCTGTCCGCTTTGAAGTCTGTGAGATTCAGGAATGTGTGTAGCACAGTGGGATGTGAGGGGGAGATGTGCAGCTAGCGGTGCTTGTGTGGAAGTGCCTGTAAAGCAAAAGCGTTTCTACACCTCACCCTTAACAGTAGTTGGCCTGGGAAGCCTGGTCACTTAGACCTTTCTCACTTCTGTCAGCAGTAAACAGGAACTGAACAGCATTAAATTCTCTGGTTCAGACAATACTTTCCTTGCCTCTGGAAAGCTTGCACATTTTGCAGTAGCATCGTGCAGTCTCAGAGCTCCAGCGTACTGGGAACTGGCTCAGTCAATTATAAATTCCTGTATGAGCATGCATGGTGCTGTTTCTTCTGCCAAGTTCTTTTAACCATAGATTTTTAATGACAGCATTTGCTACAATTTTACAGGATATTCAGGCACTGGGGAGAACACAGATATCTCACAAGAGCTTTCACCAGAAAAATCAATTGTCACAAAATCTAATTCAAATAAATCATCTGCTCACCCAAGTACACTGCTGCAGTGCACTGATTCTGGACAGCACAAGGGGAAATCAAAAGCAAATGGTGAGATGACTCTCCTCTATGGCTTTTTATATTACCAGTAAATATGTGAGCATCACTAACATACTTGAAAACGGATTCTTAATTGTGTAAATTTGGCTATTCTTACTCAGGGCTGTGTGTATTTCCTCCCCCTGCTTGACAAGACTAGACCCAGTTGTTTTGCCAGAGTTTGATACTGCTTTTTACTTTGAGTTTACTTTCATATACACTTCAAGACTGTTGCCTTTATTTCAGAAATCAGCCTTATTTTGCAGGTTTTTTTCAGTGCCTTATTAGCTCCTTAAATAACTATGTTCCAGCTTAATAACTAAACTTTTCATGTTTCCAAAGGTTTGTTCAAAGTAAGAACTCGCTCAGAGTTTAAAAGGGGTGCTTTGCAAGCTTGCTGTGTTCGAGAGACACTGGGTGTGGTGATTTGTAGTTGTATAGATACAGAATACTATATGATTATAATGACTTTCTGAGCTTCGTAACGAGAAGCTCTTGAGTAGCTGTTTATTGGTGTCTTCATAGTACTTCATACACAGAACCCACAAAAATCTGGCTGCTGTGTACCAACTTTCATAATTCTTAATATCTTGGTCCATGTTATTATTTCCTGTTACAAGCTGGTACAATAAAAAAGATAAACATTTGGTTTTTCTCTTGTTCTTAAAACTCACAGATTTGAAGAAAATAGAAAATGTATAACAGCTTGATTATATACAAGAACCTTAAATTTGTTTTGTACAGATACACTGTTGAGAACCATTTGAATTTTTTTTTTAATAACTTTGTTATTAGACAAAAGTAAAATTTAACTTCAGGTAAATTCCCCTTTATAGACCAAACAGGAAACATGAAAAAGTACTGAAGTGCAGATGGTGGTAATGTCTTGAAACATGTTTTGCAAGTCTGAGCAGTTATGTTTCTGGAGTATATCAGCCATAGGATATATATGGTTTAGTAACTTGGCCATCAGTTGCTCGCACTTCATTTGATCAGTTCATAGATACTGAAAGTGGTGGAAAATACTAGAACCTATTTTATTTCATCCATTTCAGAACTGTTTTCTTGCTTTTTGCATCTGCAGAACTTGTGCCTAGATAAACAAGATCTGGTGTAAATGAAAGTGAAACTTTCGTGTAATATGGAAGTGTAGTGTGCCTAACCTGCCACTTCCATGGTATTTTAGGAAACAGTATCCTAGTTCAGAGGTGGAATAGAGCTTTTAAACATGAAAATAAACTATTGTATTGGGTTCTTACCCCTTTTAATTTGACAACAGATTTTTCTCCAATAGATATAGTTTATACCACAGACAGGTGGTTCTATTTTTGCATTCTATGATTCTGTGAGCTAAATGATGAAAGTAGTTATACCCACTACAGTGAGACCCCACCATCTTACTTCAAGACTGAAATTTTTACTTTCCATTCCCCTCTAACTCGTTAAATTATTTTAAAATAATTAAAATACCTCATCTTCCTCTGACCCTCCCATTCTATCCCCAAGAAAGATGCAGATGTTGCTTTAATATTACCAAGGCAAGATTCTCAATTTAGCAGGCTGTTCAGTTAAATTTTTTTGACAGTTTTATTCAATCTAGGATGCACTAATGCTTTAGCTAAGCAGCGTGGGTGTGTTCTGGAAGAATACCTTGTGCAGTGCACTGCCTTTGAGTTTATAAAATGCATCCTAAACAGAAGACTAAATGAAAATTATAATTTCTGAAGCAGGATTAATTTGTGTTGAACTCAGTATTTCTGTCATGGAAACATCACTTCATGAGATTGCATGGTTCATAAAACAGAATCCTCTTGCCTCTTTCTGAGAGCTGTACACTAGAAGTGCTAAGTCACAATTCTGTACAAATTGCAGCAACTGGCATGAATCCTATTTGAATGTGCAAGCCTGGTTTTGTTTATAGTTTTGTCTGAAGAGACGTCATGCTTTGGTTTGAGACACTGTATGTTGACAGTATGGTTGTAATGACAGAAGCTGTTAAGTTGGAATATTTTGAAGGAGCCATTATTGAGACTATAAAACCAGTATGTGGTAACCTTCAATAAACTTAAAATTGTGATATTCCTTATATTAGACTGTGAACTCATGCTTTCAGGAATGTATGTCTGCATACTTTGGATGAGATTTTGAGGGACCTTTTTTGTAATTACTCAGGATTTTATATAAATACTTCTTGTACAGAGGATGACACCCTGAGTGAGTCATCTATGGATAGCTTGCCTTGGAGTGACGATGACTGCAGTCAGGATGTTGATGTAACCACCAACCCTGATGAAGAAGTTGAAGAAAGTGATTTTGAGATTGTTCGGTGTGTTTGTGAAGTAAAAGAAGAAAATGACTTCATGATTCAGGTACGAAGTGGAGGGTCAATGCACATTTCAGTGAATGCAGTGGAAGGTGCCAGTGGATAAACCTTTTTAGTGAAATAAACTATTGTTATCTTCCAAAGTCATAACATTTTTTGAGGTCATCTGTCAGGTAACTGCTAGGATAGTTAACTTTTGCTTCATAGTACAGTTTCGGGTTTTTAATTGAAGGAAAGAGGAAAAATTCACTCCAAGTCATAAGTGATTGGTTTGTCATTTGGGAATTTTTCTAAAAATAGAAGACTTCCTTGATTCTGAGAATGCATATTTGAAATCAATGACATTTTAGGCTCCCTCTAATTTAGAGCCTGTTAAGAACATTGCCATGAGATAGTAATAGTGTACCTCCCATTCCTCTGTCCTGGAAGGAAGCTTGGCTTACACATACAATTCTCCAGACAGGCTGAACAAAACAAAAAAATTACTTGAGTGTTTTGCTTTAAAGCAGAACTGCATTTGTTTTGCAGTAGTCTGTTCCTAATCTGCCTAAGGCCATCTGTCCATTCCACATGTATCTGCTCTTTTTAAACCAGCTCCACAGAAAAACAGAAGAGGCTTCTGTTATCTCTCCTGCTTATAATTGTTGATAAAAAGTTGGAAGTTACCTGCCTATTTACTTTTTGGAATATTTGTAAATTATCAGGAAATCATTCCCCCATGTAGCTGCTTTGAAACATCCCACCTAGTTCCTTTTAATTTCAACAGGTGATGTCAAAATACCAATTCAATTCCTTCATAATTTTATGCTCTAATGAATTTTCTTTGAGTTTCCATGCTCTTTCATGGATCCTAGCTGTGAAAGGTATGATGCTTTTTCTCTTAGTGGTGAGTTCACTTCGCACACGTTTGTTCTAGTGTTGGATCCTGACAATGCAGGGCAAAAGGTACTTTATGAATTAGTAGGGCAGGGTGGAGTGATGGGCAGTGGTCAAGTTTAAGTAAATAGCACTAGACTGTACAGAAGAAAAAAATAAGTCTGACAGTGGTGACTAAAGGGTGTGGGTAGATGCCTCTGAGGAGATGGCTCACAGAAAACAAGGAAATAGCCTGGAGTATAACTGGCAAAAGTAAGTTTGACACTAGGTTAGGATTGCAGAATGTAAGGAGCTGTCAGCTGGCTGAGGACACACTATGGATGCCTTCCTTTAAAGTTTCATGGCTGCTTCTGAGATTGGCTAGGTTGAACTACTTTGGGTGGGTTTTTTAGCATATTGCAAACTTTTAAACACTTGACCTGTTTTGTGAAAGAAATTGGCTAGGAGAGTAGGTTATTCTCTCTGGAAAAGGGATGCAGATCAGCAGTATTGTGAGTACCTGCATTCTTTATAGGGATTGAGGTAATAGAAAAAATGCTGACACCTGGCGTACCTGCTTGTGTTTGCTGTGTACCCATCTTGATATTGGAATGAGGAGCCAGGGCAATTTCTTCATGGATCTGGCTGGAGGTTCATTCCTCCCAGTATTCATATATCCCCTCTCTTACAAGAGGGACAATGCTAAGCATTCTTTTTGAGCTGTATTCATTGCCATGAGTGTGCCAAATTTAGAAATAATGCAGGAAAATGTTGATTTTAAACACATCGGCACCTTCTTGTCCGTGAAAGATTCGTTACCATTAAGGTTTAATGAAACTCATATGCAGCTAAATTGGGAGTTTGTTCCTTTAGGTATCTAAACTAATTATTTGCCCCCACATTCAGAAGATTTTATAAAAAATTTTCTTTGACCTGTACTTGCCTTAAATTAATTGTCTTGAGCAGTTTGTGCATTAATGATGTCATTCATTGCACCAGGATGCAGAAATCTGAGTTTGCATTTATAGAAGTATCTGCTTTAGTTAGTAGAAGTTAAAACTGGGAAAAGAAGTACAGAAAAATAGTGTGTTGTTGGTCAGTGGTGTTTTGTCCCAGTCTCTATAACTGCAGTTACTAGACTTCATTTATGGACCTGGTGTAAAGCAGCAGTGTAGCATTGCCTTGTTTTCCTTCTGGGGGCACAGCACTCACTTTTTGTGGTGACGCCCAAAGAAATCCAGACAGACTGTCATTGTCCCTTCTTTTTAGTTTTTATATCTAAACACTGGTGAATTTGTGTATGATGCAGAAAATTCTGGGGCCAGATTTGATGGTCTCAGAGGTGATGGATGTAAACGGACTTAAGGTATTTTTATTCTGGAAGGTGAAAAGCTGCTTTAAATACACATCTTTTGAGTTTGATTATTTATTTTGTGATTTGAATTTCGAGTATTTTTTGCACAACACTGTATGTTGTTTCTTTTCTAAATCTCCTGCTTGGCATGCTTTGAACCTCCCTACTACCACCTGGGCAGGGAGTAGCTCCCCAGTAGCATGTGCCAGAGCAGTGTTCTGTAGCCTGGCAGCCACAGTGTGCAGTAAAACCTGCAGGTTAAATAATGGACCTGTGCCCTGAAGGGGTGGATATTTTAATATCAATTGAGTAAAGTTTTAGAAAGTTGGGATGCTTGTGCTGGTTTGAAAGTAAACCAGCAGGAGAAGTGAACCCCAAACAATACCTTGAGAGAGATTTCAGGTCAGAGTTACAATTTAATAGAAAGACTGCAGTAAATGCAACGATACAAAACTGGCTTAAACCCACAAAGTCAGACTACAGCCTGGTACCCTGTTGGTCAGGGTTGTGGTCTCAGTCCTGTCAAACAGTGACAGCAGCCCTGTGGAAATGATGGTTGAAGTTGAGAGCAGTGGTCCTATGGGAGGTTTAGTCCTCCTGTGGAATTTCAGGTCCTCCTCTGGATCTGTCCGTGGTGTCCTGAGTCCCCAAAGCACCCAGATTATTTGTGGTCAGATACAGGCAGAAATGCTCAGTACCTCCCCCAGGGCGGGGAATTTCACAATGGGATGATGGAATCTGTGAGTCCATGAGGACTAATCCTATGAGGATGCTCTGGGGAGTCCCTGATGGCCTGGGTGCTACAGCTGCCCATTGTGGCTCACTGGCTGAGATGACTCCTTAGGCTGGGTGTGGTTATCACGGTTCAGTCAGTTCTGAACACAAACACTACCTCGATGTACCGGCATGGGGGACGGGGTTGCCTCTTCCCCTTATCTAACACCTTCAGCCCGGGGGTCGGGTGTGCACTGGGCAGCTCTTTCAAGTGACCCACCATTAACAGTTCATCAGGAATAATGGGTGGAGTACAATGCATAGTTTGGTTACATCCCCATTTGTAACCCAGGACTGATGCTTCACCAGAGTTCTGGGCAAAATTGCCTGGAAAATCACTGAGCACAGCCCTGTGCAATATGGCATGATTTATAGGATGCAGGGTAACTAGATCCAGGAGCTCCCTTTTTATTTTTAGCACACAGTCTATTTCTATTAATCTGTTTTCTTTGTTTTAGAAAACCTTTTTCTGCCTCTAATTTGTGAAAGGAGGATTGTCTCTACCTTTTTTGAAAACCTCTCCTAACTGCCTTAGGACTATTAACCCATTATGGAAGGCAAAAACATTGTTGGTCCCATCCTTCAGAAACCTGTTTCTCTCTAACCTATTACATTCTCTGTGAAAAATGAGATCTGCGATTTGGGATTTTTTTAAAGTTTAATAAGGGATAAAACAAGGACAAAAATAAAAATTAACCAGCGCTGGGGTGCCTTTGGCAATTGACCAAAAAGCACACCGGTAAATTCTGAGAATGTTGTCTATATACTGTTACATTACTGAGATAAATGTATATTCATGTGCTTCATACATTATTCACACATTCTTGTGAGCTTTTGATGTTTCAGCAACTCTTTTGTTTGTTTTCTTTACACTCTAACTTATCTGCATGGCATCCTGTGAATCAGGTTATGTTTTATTTCTTCTACTGTTCTTTGATGCTCTGGTTTTTGTCACTGTTATCTCTTGAAGAGGTCAGTCAGCAGATATGGGAACCAACATAATTGTTTCCCACCATTCTTTCAGTTACATAGACGCATTTTAACACTTCATGGTTTTGCTAAGGCCTATGATATAATACATTCATCACACCACTATTTCTATAAACTATACAGTACATACTTAAACTAATAGATTATATTGTACTAATGAACAGCTAAATAGAATTATACATTGTACTATATCTAAATATTTATGGTCAATACCAGCATACAAAAGCTAATACATAGATGTAAAGCCAATATTATATTGTAGTTTTCAACATTATCCATTCCCAGAGCTTCTGTTTCCTCCACACCTAGACCACTCATTTAATGCAGTGAAGTATTCAAAATCTGGTTGTTCTTTTCTGTCCCTCCTAGCTTGAGGAACGGCAGGAGCTAAGAGCATTAATTAAAGTGGTATTGAACACAGATGTTTAGGAAGTTGGCATCTTTGTAGGTCATTGAGGAGCAACATGTGAGATTCCTTGCAGTTGCTGTTTGGGTTTGGTTTAGCTCATATTGTAGTCCTGTACCAGCATTGACAACATTTCTGCTTTTGGTTTATGCTCTGAGAAATAAGGGATGTATGATCTGCTGTCTCACTGCTTGGGAAAATAGTAATTTTTAACTGACATCAGTTTCCAATCAAAATTTACTTAATATTCTTAAGTGGGGTTTTGTTCCATGTTTCAGTGGTCTGCAGTCTACAGTCAAAATTCTGTCTCTTTAAAATACTGATAGGAGGAGAAAATGGCAAAACATGAATAGTTTTTTTCTGCTCTAAAACAGCATGGCGTTAAGAACAGTGATTGCATTTTAAATAGTGTAACTGTACTAAAGAGATCCAAATTATATGCCAGTATGATTGTCCTGCCTTGGAAGGATGTTGGAAGCTCTTAAAGCTGGTGCATCTGCATGGCAGGTTTGTGTTAGTAGAGCTACCTTTGAAATGAGTAAAATGTTACAGGTACAAGAATCAGTAAAGCATAATATTGGCTACTCCTGTGTGACATAAATATCTCTGAGATTTGACAATTGAATGTGGTTTACTGTTTGAGGGGGAAGCTTTTGAATTCAGAAAAATTGATATGTTTCAGTGAAAAAAGTTTGA
This sequence comes from Toxostoma redivivum, assembly GCA_013397375.1. Classification (NCBI taxonomy): domain Eukaryota; kingdom Metazoa; phylum Chordata; class Aves; order Passeriformes; family Mimidae; genus Toxostoma; species Toxostoma redivivum. The sequence continues at coordinate 79,447 of VXBI01006453.1, read as the reverse complement.
TTGCTCTGTTGGCTGTCCTGGTTATGTGTACGTGCATCTCTTGAAAGATGTTCATGTCCAAAGGGAGTATTTTTGTGCCTTTCAGGATCACTGCTTCCATTTTTTAATTTACATTCTCCAGAAACATACATGAAAAAGGTGTGGGGAGGGATCACATTTTATTATGGCTTGATTCTGTAGTGTATTTGCTTGTAAGTGGAAGGCGGGGTGTGGATATTAATAGACCTTTTTGCCTTAAAATATGTAGATGCTGTGTTTCTTACTTGACATAATGGTATCGAGCTCCTCTAGCCTTCATTTCTATTAATGTGCACTTCTTGACTTTGAACAGTGTGAAGAGTGTCTGTGCTGGCAGCATGGAGTCTGTATGGGCTTATTGGAAGATAATATACCTGAGAAATATACCTGCTATATTTGCCAAGATCCTCCAGGTACAGAAATTGAAGGTTACAGAGCCTTGTTATATATGTAGTAAATGTGCTAATTTATCTATATCTAATCTGTATCTATATCTGTCTCTCTGAAAAACAGCACTATTTTTCCCCTACTTGTGTCTGTCGTTGTAGGTAAGTTTCGGTTTCAGAAAGTTTAATTTATGTGAATGTCCATGAGTCGGTATAACGGAATTCCAAAAGGACAGGAATGGAAAAGAATGTTTTCACTGGGATGACCATCTGTCTCATATTTGCTGTAATAAGGATTGTACTGTCTGACTATGGTGAATGAGTGTAGAAAACACTCAGGAAGCTCAATCAAAGACTCCCCATGGGCACATCTTAGGTGATGTGGCTGCATCTTTCCCCCAGAAAATCAGGTTTATGCATGCTTAAAAAATAAGCCAGCACAAGGCTCCTGGCTCTCCTCGGCAGTGGCTCTTGTCATTGACTGCATTACCTGCTGTTGTGGTTTGACACTGGCCCAATGCCAAGCACCCACGAAAGCCACTCGCTCACCCTCTCCTGCCACAGCTGGGCAGAAGAGAGAAAAATTTAACAAAGGGTTCATGAGTTGAGATAAGGACCAAGAGAAATACTTCAAGGGCAAAACAGGCTCAACTTAGAGATACAAAGTGAGTTTATTACCAACAAAATCAGAGGAAGATAATGAGGAATAAAACAAACACCTTTTCTTCCTCCAGCCCCTCCCTCCTTCCCACTGACAGCACAGGGGTGTTTGGTCAGTTCATCACTAGAGGGAAATTTTCTTCCACTGCTCAGGGAGAGGAGTCCTTGCCCTGTGAGACTGTGAGGTCCCTCCCATGGGAGAGACAGTTCTCTGTGAACTTCTCCAACGTGGGTCCACTCTCATGAGCAGCAGTCTGCCCAAAACTGCTGCAGCGTGGGTCACTCATCCACAGGGTGCAGTCCTCCAAGGACAGGCTGCTACACCTGAAAGCAGGGACCCTCTCTCCACTGGGTCTCTCCACTACCAAAACCAGGCTGTGCAAAACCAGCACACATACCAATACCAATATATGTATTGGTATTTACCTGGGGCTAGCACAGTCAGAGTTGATTAAGCAATGCATTCTCTCCTCCTTATCAGATATTTTTAAATGTCTTAGTCTGTCCTACACAGCAGGTAAAATTACACTTAGGGGAATATTTTCTGAGTTTCTACTTACAAAGCCTTGCTGAAAGTGAAAATGGATGAGGTTTGTGGTTGAGTCTGTGGTTATAAATGGCAAGAAAATGGATCTCTGTTCACTTGAGGAAAAGACTTCTTTAGTTTATATACATATTTGGATTGTAATCTCGGGTTTTTTGTCTGCTGAAAGCTACCAACTCTTCTGTACTTTAACTCATAGATTTGTGTAGTATGTTTACTAATGTTGTTTGTACTCTCAGCAGTAAAGACATGCTACACTTGAACTTTAAACTTACTACAGAGACAGCACTATATTTGTTTTTTTAGAATACTTCTAGGATTTTAACTTTCTATTAAAGATACTTTGCTTTATGTCAGTTGAAGGTAGTTTTAAATGGAATTAAAATGCACATGCAAACTGAAGTTGTGTCATCTCACTTGAATGGGAGTGCTTTTGTGCAGAAACTGATTTACAGTTCATTTAAAGATTCTGAAATTCACATTGGAGGGCACCTAAATTTTACCTCTGCCTCGTAAAAGGAAAACATGTCCAACCTTTTGACAGCAAAGATGGCTTTCCAGTAACTCTGCTTTTAGCTTGAAGTGAGCTAATAGACTGTATGAATCTGCAAAGAAGTGGCATTTAAAACTGGGCATGGCTACTCAGCAAACTCTTACTTAGAAGCTTTCCCCAGTCTAAACTGCTGGGACTTGTAACAGCACCACTCATTCTATTAGAAATCAAGTTTAATGTAATTTTGTCTAAAAACTGTACTAACTGCTGTTTTACTCAGGTCTTTTTGAGTCAGGTGGGATTTTTAAGAGACTTGTTAACATTTACCCTTGCTTAAACATGATCAAGATGATTATGTAGCACAATTGCTTGTATCGATATAGTCTAGTGTCTCCTCTTAAGATTATGTACTTCAAAAGGGAGCACTTTTTATCTCAGGGTGCACGTCATCTCATTTGTTCAGGTGACCATGAAGTTCTCAAAGTCTCTACTTTATTCTTGTGGACTGAATTCTACTTTCTGTCACAGATGTCAGTTTATCTAATGCAGAAATTAATGAGTGAGGGCTAATGCAGGTGGCTAGGAGTGTCTCCAGTGTGGTTCTGACCATACTAAAAATTTTGCTCGCCTTCCTGCTTGATACATGTATCTGCCTGAAAGGTTGAACTGGTACAGCTTTCAAAATTAATTTTGCCCCGTCATGATGTCTGATATCACCTAATACCCATGGGTTACTGTGTAGTGCCAGCCTCAGTCTTACTCTGATGCCTAGTAACTCTTTTTCTTTGTAGCTTCTCTAGTCAATATTAACCTGCTTATATTGGACACCTTTTTTGCAATTATGGTTCTCAGGCTGTGCTCCAGTTTTATCTCTGGTTTTGTGGGCTTGCTGCCTGGGCTGTACACAGGCAGTGGCTGGTGCAGTTGTTTCTGTGGGTGCTGTGCTGTCTCCTGAGAACATCTCTAGTAAGTGTACATTTTACAGGTTGTGGGGGAGTTCTTGTTAGGTATTTAGCATGAAGGTTTTCTGTTTGTGTTTGCAATTTAGCAAGCATCTTTCCTTGTAATCCCATTTGTTTAGCAGTTTAAGTTACTTCTGTTGATGCATTTATCACATTCAGTACCATTTCATTTCAACTGTTGTTGATATTCAATATCAAGAGATGATATTGATATCTCTTAGGGTAGAATTATCATTGTTAGTAGCTTGACTTAGGCAAATTTTCTATCAGAACCTCATCCTTGATTCCTTCAAAATGTATTTTTGCACAACTGTACTAACACATGCTGAATTTAAAAGCGAGACCACTGGGAAGCTGATTGCCTGTTTCTGCATTTTTCTGTCTGCGGAGAGCTGCATTCAGACTGTAACTTCTGTCATAACCATGGTTAGACTAGACAGTGTGATACCCTGCTAAAAACACACTTTTCTCAGCCTCATGTGTGTAACTGCCTGTTGTTGTGGATGTCCTTTGGTGGAGGTTGGGGTCTGGATGCTTTTACAGTTGGGCAGAGGATTTTGGCTTCTTGCTTTACAAATTCTTCATTTCTTCAGGTTTATGTCTGCTGTTAGAGGATCTTCACTAGTTCTGTTGATAAGAACAAATAAGCTGTTGCAGTACCTGGAGATAATCAGAATTACTACCAGCAATGTCAACATTTCATTTTAACTCACTCATTACTGTCACTTTAGGTCAGAGGTCCAGCTTAAAGTACTGGTATGAAAAGGAGTGGTTAAGTAATGGTCACATGCATGGCTTAGCATTTTTGGAAGAAAATTATTCCCACCAGAATGCCAAGAAGATAGTGGCCACTCACCAGCTGCTTGGTGATGTACAGCGAGTGATCGAAGTCCTGCACGGGCTGCAGCTGAAGATGAGCATATTACAGTAAGCAGTATTTAAGAACCAGCTGGCATGTTCTCCTCGGGAATTAGACTGCAAGTATAAAAATAACCAGAAATTCAGGCTTGCATTTGTGCTCCGTGGATTTATAACATAGTTTGAATTGCTCATGTGATCTTGGGGGAGGACTTGACTGCATGAAAACTGTTTAAGTGGGTTGAGTGTAAATGGACAATGTATATAGGAAAGGGTTAAACTAATAAAACTAATAATGATAGCTTTTCCTTAATCACCCAAATGGATTTTAAGTAAGAGCAGGATAGTCTTAAATATAACCCATGACACCATTTTTGCAGCACTTACTTTCTCCATTCCAGGAAATCTGGTCATAGCTTGTCCGAGAGGAATCAGATCTTTTTGTTTGGTTCAGTATGTTGTTTTGGTGCAGTGGGAGAATGGTTGCATCCTCAGCAACCTGCAGCACTTCATTTCTGAACAAAGGTCATTTCAGCTATATATATAGAAAATAACATAATTATTTATATAAAAAGGGTTTTTTCTATCAAGTCAACTTTTCTGTGTATTTTCCTATTTGAAGTCATCCTTGGGTTCTGATGACTGAAAAAAATATGTTTAACTCAAATCCAGCAGTTTTAAATTTATTGAATTCCATAATTGTAATTTGTTAGTTGATAAATTGCACAGCAGCAGCTATTTGGAAAACAAAGTGATTTTGGCACTCTCTACACCCTTTCCCCTGATCTGTGGTGATGCAGGAGGTCCACTGACATGGAAGAATGCTAGAGAGCAAGAGAATAGCCATTTTAACATGGGGTTTTACTTTTCCATTGTGGGATCCTCTAGTTAGATCTGTGAGTAATCTCTTTCATTTTTGGACACTGAAACATAAATATTGTAAGGCCACTTCTTGGGCCTCTTGCTAAAGAGTGACACTTGAGTTTTAGGCTTTCCAGTTGTGAATTGAGAATTTACGTAAAAAGCTTCAGCTACTGTTCTTATCATGGTATCGATCAGAAGGGATTTGAAAAATTGCTGAATTAGAATATTTTTGATGCAGATCAACAGAGAGAAGATGATTTCACAGGTGGCTGAAATGATTTATGAGAGTGTTGCTCAGTGTTTCGAGGAGGTGGCAAAGGACCCAAGGTGACACTGGCAGTGCCATGGGGGGGTGAACCTTCAGCATTTGAATTTTCATCCTTAGAAAACTGGTGCATAATTTTTCAGAAAATTTTTCTGTCTTTTGTATAATTATCCCTTGCTCTGTTCTGAGCAAAATATAGTTTCTTTAGGTGTAGCAGATGAGTGGAGCTCGAGCAGAAAGCTTTGGTGAATGAACACCTGGCTTTCACTTTTCCAGGCATGCCTTCAGGATGGTTCAGCAGGGAGATATGTCCTCACTGTGCCAGCACTGGAGGCAAAGGTGCTTCTGTGAAATAGTCTGAGCATATCCTTGGTACCTGTATTCACTGTGGTTTCCTCTGAGAAACCTGAGCTGCTGCAGGATGGGTTAGAAAGCAATTACTGCTGAAGTCAAGTGTTCATGTTTTGTTGAGTGGTTTGGTGAACAGCTAGAATAGCTGGATCAGCTGAATAGAACTAAGTCCATCCACCTTTGCAAGGAAGCAGAGAGGGGTGCTTGAGGGCAGCCTCCCCTTTCTGTGCAGCCCAATGCAGGTGCTTTAGAGTCAGGATTTGCTCTGCTGTGTTCCTGCAGCCTGTAGCAGACGAGCTGCCAGCCCTTTGAAGATAGCAGAGTATTCTGCTTTGCTCTCCTTTTACTGCTGTTTTGATGCCTGACACAAGGAAGAGCATGGGTTACAATGCTCACTCTAAACCTTTTGTTTGTTATATCTGTAATAATCTGATATCTATAGTTGCCACTTCTGCTGGAATAAATAATCTATTAGTCAATTTGAAGGCAATTTTTAAAAAAATATTTTTTCTAAGAGCAGATGAAGGGAACTATGGCCTCTATGGAACACCACTATAATGTTGGTGTACCATACCTTATTAAAAATATCCCAATTAAAATTAACTTTGCTATTAGTAAATTGCAAATATTGAAGCAAAATGTTCTATGAAGGACCAATATTGGTGAGAAGTTGTATGTGTCTATTTGCAACTTACTCTTCAAGTTCTTTCTTGATCCAAACACTTGACTTTTTTGGCTTCGCTATTCTTACTTAATTTCTTTACGTAAGAGGATAGTTTGCTTAGTCACTTTGGCATTTAAATTGGGTGGTTTATTTTTTATGTTTGAACAGAAATAAAGAGCACCCTGACTTAAAGCTTTGGTGTCATCCATGGAAGCACATCACAGTGGACGAAAAAATCCATACAAAACACATCATTCACTTTGAGGAAAACTGTTGCAAAGAGGAGACAGCAAGTTACAGAACTTGGAATGGGACAGTTGAGAAACCCTCAACAATTCCTTCTGTGGAGGAATCTTACATTACAAGTGAGCACTGTTACCAGAAACCTCGGGCCTATTACCCTGCCATAGAGCAGAGGCTGGTTGTGGAAACAAGAGGTTCAGCCATGGATGATGGAGTAAACAGAATAAGGGAAAATGGGGATGATACCCTCTCAGAGAGGTTTGGCTGGAATCTGGACCAAGAAATATGCAAGATGGAAAATGAATCCAAACACAGTTACTCCAAGGTATTTTTATTAAAATAGCCCTCTCTGACAAATGTGTTTGCCTGGCAACCTGCAAACCTTGGCCTATTTTTAATACTTTCTGGTTTGTTTGTGTGTTTGGGGGTTTTTTGCGGGCTTTTTTTTTTTGTTGCTAGTAACAATTAAAATGATATGCTATCAACTCCTTCATTTTACGTTGTAATTAAAAAATCTAGGTTGACTTCTGGACCTCAAGTCATTTGAAAAGTGTGGACCATGGATTATGGCCCACTGGTAATTCATTGCTGCTTATTTTTGTGTGTTAAATGAAAAATAAACACTAGAAAAGAGAGAGAGCAGGCCAAGCATGTATGATACTACTAAATACTCTGGTAGGCCAGCCTCTAATTATTTCCATCTTGTTTCCATGTTCCTTCTAAGAGCTAAATTAATTTTAGGTTCTTCAGGCAGCATTTAAAGATGGAAAAAAAAAAGTATCAGCCTGAAGTGATTTTTTTTAAAGACTGATCACCATGGAATAGTCATGTGTCTTCTTCCTACTGGAGCACTTCAGGTTTAGCTTTTCAGTGCTTGGTTCTCATTGTCAGTTCTGTCAGCCTAGGAGAGGCCTTTCTATTCCCCAAAAGCAAAAATGTTGCTTCTATTAGTTAGTACCAATTCCTGTGAAATGTGGGCTGAGAAATGTTGAAAACCCTCTAGGAAATGAATGAAGCCCCTCTGCTCTGGAGCCCGGCTGGGAGAGCTGGGGGTGTTCCCCTGGAGAAGGTTCCAGAGAGGTCTCAGAGCCCCTTCCAGGGCCTAAAGGGGCTCCAGGAGAGCTGGGGAGGGACTGGGGACAAGGCATGGAGGGACAGGACACGGGGGAATGGCCTTAACATGAAGGAGTCTAGATCCTAGATGGGATATTGGGGGGGAATTGCTCCCTGTGAGGGTGCTGAGACCCTGGCACAGGGTGCCCAGAGCAGCTGTGGCTGCCCCATCCCTGAACATGTTCAAGGCCAGCTTGGATGGCCCTAGGAGCAACTTGGGATAGTGAAAGGTGGCCAAGGCAGGTGTTGGAACTAGATCACCTTTAAAGACCTCTTCCAATTTTATGATTCCATTAAATACTGAGCTCTCTTTTTTTAGATTAAAGCTTAAGATAGCTCTTATTTCATCCATATGTAAGTCTGTTGAGTCTGTCTACTGAGATTGTGTTATGTTTCCTGGAAAGACGAATACTTTAGTTCTTCAATCTAAAAGAGCCTTTTTCTAAAGTCTCATAATTCAGCAGAAGGATGAGAAAAGTAGGGGTGTAGAATGAATACTGCTGACATTGTAGTCAAGTTTTGTAAGGAGTGGTAATGCATGTTTAGAGATGGTTCAGTGAAAGTTTTAGCAGAATTTAGATTTGATTCTTTAAGGAAAAATCCCTTTTCACGCCTGAATTGTTTGCTCTTTAGTTGCTTATTGTCAGGTGAAAAACAGCTTCAGCATTCCCTGAGACACACAGATTCAGTGCAGGATATTCCAGATGAAAAGTGTAGCAAACTACACATCTGTTACCTTCAGAAAACCAGATGCTTGTGAAGTACAAATAGTTTTTAGCAAAATACCTATAAAAATACATTTATATTTAGATCTTCTTGCCCAAAGCCGTTTAGTCAGTGTATATGGTCTGTGTGTCTCTCACTCGCTGGCCTATGATCAGGTGAGCACTTAGAGGGGACTGGGAGGACTCAGGCAGTTCAGCTCCGCAATTCTGTTTCACTGTAACAAATATTTAATATGTGTATTTCTGCTAGGTGAGAGAGTCTGTCTCTAAGAAAGTCTCTCCAGAGGAAGCTATTGAAATGAAATTGCTAGAAAAAGACAAAGAAGGAGTTGTGAACTCGCAGCTGCAGTGGCAGCTCAATCTTTTAGCTCACGTGGAATCTCTGCAGGATGAAGTCATACACAGAATGGATTTCATTGAGAAGGAGCTAGATGGTAAGTAGTGTTATTCTAGTGTAAAAAATAGCCTTTTTTAACTGAAGTACTTGTTCAAAACATGTAACCAGAATTTTACTTCTTCAGACCTACAAAGACATGAATGTTTCATCATTATATTTCCTAATAGAAAATAGACATGCTGCTGATGTGGGGGCGGATTTTAAAACAAAGAGCAGAATCTCACAGAACAAGTTCTAGTTAGGTCATCTCTAAATAGTTGCATCAGATGTTGTACTGGCACATCTTTTGTGTCTTTTTGGGTTTAGGTTTTTGTTATTTTCCAAAACTCTTCTGTGTGTCTGCATTTCTCTGTTCTTCAGGGCCTTGCTGACTGTTAGCCCATTCTGGGTGGCCTCTTCAGTGCACAGGGCTCTTATCCTTTCTCGTGTCTCCCAAATTCTTCACTTAAATGTCTTTTAAGAATTTCATAGTAATAGAAAACTTATAAACCCTTTGTGTTGCATTAAATTATTCAGGATAGTTCTTTACATTGTTAAGTCTGATCATTGGTTGTGTAGTGGTTACAACAGCAGCTTTACTTGCAGGGGGGAATCCAACTTCTGCCCAAGTAAGAGCCCTCTCTTTGTAAGTAAGGTACTGAAATGTCTGACAGCTAAAGGGCTATTTCAGGTAGTGGAGATCAGTCAGGGCTGTACTTCAGCCCTGACTAAAGAAGCTCTGGTTCCCAAAAGTTAGACGTTTTGTGCCTGCTGCTGAGCAGAGGTCTGTGTACAGTGTTGCTGCTTTGAGCAGGAACTTCCTTACTCCAAGGCAGGATGTGTCAGTAGCAAGTGAATGCTGCTGGTTCTGCAGCAGGTGCTGCCCATGGGTAAAATTCACCTGTTGCTCTGGTTGGTGGCAGTGGCTGCTTGTGGTGAGGTATTTGTTCTGCCTTCAAGGTTTCAGTCTCCATCTGCAATACTGTCAACATCCTCAGAACTCATCATAGTCCAACCTGATCACCTTCCTTGTGGGTTGTTACATTGTCACTTGGCTTGTCTTCTGCTCAGTGGGATTTCTTGTTTCCGACTGAGAAGCTTTTTGAGGCAGGCATTCATTTTCCTTGTGCAGCACTCTGGTGGTTTGTGCTTTTGATCTTCATCCCCATTTTGTGTCACCCAGTTCTGTCATAGTCAGTTCTGGTCTGTATCAATGACAGATTTCTTTCATTATGATAGTCCCATCCTTGATAGCATAAACTCCCTGTACCACAGTGTCCTTGTCCTGGAACTGACACAGATCAGAGGAAGTTTAGCATGAGATTTCACAGTGTCTGGTCTAGAGTTTTCCTTTCCTGCTTTTTCCTAGGAGCAACGGCTTCTCCCCACATCCCCGTGTGAATTATTTAGTTATGAATCAAAAGTTATTTGCCAAGATTGGTGTGAGGTGTTCAGTTTTATGACTTCTCAAATAACAGTGTTAAAAATATTGCCCACTGCTTTCTCAAGATTTACAAAAGATTTAAAGAATTCTTGTTTGTGACTTCAGATGAGCTGTTTGCCGAGAACTGCAGTAGTGACAGTTTTTGTTTTCTTTGCAGTTCTGGAGAGTTGGCTGGATTACACAGGAGAGCTGCAACCCCCAGAACCACTGGCTCGACTCCCCCAGCTCAAACACTGCATAAAGCAGCTGATAACAGACTTGGGCAAGGTGCAGCAGATCGCGCTGTGCTGCTCCACGTGAGGCTGGACAACCCTGGGCTGGGAGTGCCTGCAAAGCTGGAGTGTCTCATGGGAGCAGCTCTGAATCTGTAAAAGAAACTAGCATGCTGATTGCATGGGATGCAAATTGACTTCAGGGACTTGTGAAGAAGTGTTGTTCAAAGAGCGAAAAGGTTATTTCAGGTCTATTAGATGATTATAATGCTGTGGAAGAGGTCATACTCTTGTCTCCAGAGGTTGCCTATTGGTTGATAAGTTACACTCAAATTTTCACTCCTTACAAGTTGCTCATCAAAACAGTAGACTTTTTCATCATTAAATTTACTAAAAATTGTGCCACTGAAGAACAGAGTTCTAAGAGCCAAAAAAAATTTGGTTGACAGGGGTTGTAAATAACTTTGCCTAGTTAAGTGACTCATGTCATGTTTTATTTCTTCTGGTTTATGCATACTAGCACTCAGTATTTAATCATTAGGAGATGTTATAACAGTTTCAGACTTAGTAAGTATGAATGTCCAGCTCTTGACTATAAAAGTGTTATGTGGAGGTTTTCAAGTAACAGTGGCCTGACCTACACTTCTGTTACAGTAAATAATGTAGCAGGAGGTCACAGGTGGATTGCACTTATTTTCAGAATAAATGATTGTTTTCCATATTTATCGTGTCACTGTCACATGACTTGGTACTGAGGAAACCCATGAACGTGGTGTTTGTGTGCATTCTTGAGCTCTTCCATCCAGCCATCCTGTGCCTCCTGCAGCAGTTGCTGTGGGATCCCTCGTTGCAGGAGTATGGAAAAGGACTGGGAAAGGAGTGGGGCCACGCTCTGAGTTCAGGCTGCAGCATGGTCTGTCATGGATGTGATGTATTTTCTACAATTTGTTAATAATTGCCATTCCGGTTATATTTGGAAATGTAGATTTTTTTTTTCAATGCTCTGGATGTGTTCACTGTAAAGACTTGCTATGAGTGTGTGGTTTTGGGATTCAGTTTTTGTGTAAATAAAGCCTCAAGATTTATGCATGAGGTGCTGTCCTTGCAGACAGTGAGTGGGTTATTACCTTAAATGATCTGTGTTCACCAAGTCCCTTTTTATACCTTAAGTTTTAATTTTTGGTTTGTATTTACTTTGTCATTGTAAGGTGACAAGGCTGCTGATGTCATGTTATACAGAATCTTTGGAACATTGTGGGCATCTGAGAGGTTCTTTCAGCTGCAGATCACCACTCCTGCAACTTTAGTTTTCCTTCACAGACATTACTGAGTTTGGTTCCCTGTGGAATGTAGTGAGTTGGTTTTGCAGTGAGAGGGTGTCCTTAAAAAGCTGGATTTGTTACCCTTATTTTATTGTATACAGTAGTACTCCCAAAGGGTAATATTCAAATAGAGTTTTAATGGAAAGGCCCATACCTGTACAAATTATTCATTTGGAATATATATCTGTAACGTGTTTATTCTGCAAAGAATAATGAAAACTTGAAGTATCCAATATTATTGTAGGAGTTACACTCTCTACGTGGTGAATATTTTATTTCCTTCAGAAAACAAAATAATTAGGCTGCTCTAGGTAGTAACTAAGAATTTTATGCCAAGATTCAGGGAATAATTTGTCTCACAGGTTTATAGTATTAAGTTGGTATACAGTGCACATACAGCAGAAAAGCAAATCTGCTTTTCTATAACACGGTTGGAAGAAAGCTTACGTGGCATTTTAAGGATCACTTGGCTCTCTGAAGATGAGACCAATGCTTATACCTTGGCTCATTCCTGTCAGGTACCTGAGCTTGTGTAGCTCTAGAGGAGGAGGTGGTGACCAGACAGCCAGAACAGCATCAGAGGAGCCTCCCAGGCAGCTGGTGATTTTCAGGTGCAATGGACCAGAAAAGGTGTTCCATGGTTACAGTCTGTAAAGCAGGACACACTTGGTTGTGCTCCCATTTCAGGGCAGTCAAGCACTCAGTTCCTGAGCAGGCTTCTTGCTCCAAAGAGGGATTTTCCCTCAAGCAATGGCGCTTGCATGCTCGTTGTGTGTTTTCACTTGTCAGTTTATTTTTGCTCAGGGCAGTACTGGAGGTCTGGAAGAAAAGGCAGTTCCCATGGGTAGATCAAGTTGCAGATCCTGGAGACTTGCATCCCTTCAGTAGTGCTGGGGAAGCCCTTGCAGATAAAGACTGAAAATATTTATTTAAAATAGAGTAGTACTTCTCATGTTCAGGGAAGATGCTTCATTGTGCTCTGCCTGGATTCATTTCTGTCCCTTTTTTTGCAAGTTTCCTCATTGTTATTTTTAGTCTGGACTAACTGTTCAGACTGACAGGTCACTTTTTTGTTTCTTTAAATCACTGGTAAGTGAATGCAAAGTGGAGCCTTGGTGAACTGAGCAAACATTGCACTGTGAGTACACACGTGTTTGTTGATGCACTATTAGAACCAAGGGTCTGTACATAGAATTTTGTTTTGGAGCAATATTTGCAAAACTTGAAAACTGTATCTTGGTGTTTGGAATAAATAGGTTTTTGTTGGTTAAGTCTTAGTAAAGTCTTTGTTTCAATTAATGATAACTCAATAAAATAACTCTGGAAGTTTTTACTTCACATTGCTTTGAAATGCAAATACTGTAGTTTGTCAGGTATATATATGTATCTATATCTGTTGCAACTGTTGCTGAAGTCTGGAAGTTACTGTTTTCCAGATCTATGTTATATAAATACCCTTAATAGTGTGTTGGATATTGTTTAATGAGGAGCTCATACATTTTGTTCCCAAACCCTAATATATGTAATATATTAGTACCTAACATGTGTGATCTGACCCTAATTTTTGTTCTCTTTGGACAAGCACCCTGTCAGCCACAGCAGCTCAAGGCAGAGCAAACACATGCTGTGATGTGAATGAAGCAAGGAGCTCTGGATGCAGTTGAACATCAATATAGAGAAAATGCATGGGAGGAGGAGGGAGCTGGGGAGGGCTGGGGAAGCAATGTACCTGGCCCAGGGTGCCTGAAGGCAGGGGCAGGAACCTTCAGGTTCCATCTCTTCCCTCTCAGTTTCCTCCGTGGGGGGAAAGCAGATTTATTGCCTTGTCCTAGCAAGTTTAGCTGTCATGTGAAGCCTGGAGAGACTTGAGCCACTGATGGCAGATCCTGGTGTGTCTCACTGCTCAGTGTCATCATGCAAGTCTTTGATGATCATTTAAATGTCAAAATCGGGTTTTGAAGTTGTGGTCTGAATTTGAAATAATTCAATGGGATGTGTGCTGTGGCTTGTCATGTTTTGATGTGCCCTCTGATTTATTTACTTGCCTGATCTGAAGGTTTCTGTAGATGCAGATTCAGAGAAGGAAGCAGCTCTCAGTCAGCTGTCAGCCTTCACATGGGTAGTGTCACCATATTCTCGCTGTTATTTGACCAAAACATCTTCTGTAATTCCAGGATGTGCTGTTGGCCCTTGTCCTGCCCTCATGCCCATTCTGATGGCCAGTGCAGCATCCATACTGCTGCTGCCTGTGCTCCATCCAGCTGTGGGAGTGCTTTTGGCTGGCCCTTGCCCTAATTTCCAGTGGAGTTCTGGTGCACTACAGGCCATTGCAGTTCAGCAATGTTTCCCAGTTTTGTGCTAATCCTTCAGGTTGCACAAAGCTGGGAAACACTTGTGAAGGAAAAAACTGTGTACAGCTAATACCTGCAGTGAGTAACCCAGAACGAGGTCCTGTTGAAACAGACAGGTTAACAGTAAATAACCACTTTGTTTTTTTTTTTTTGTTTTGGTTTTTTTTAGCTTTTACAACATAGAAGCAGACAGAAAAGCCAAGAACAAACCAGCAAAACTGGGATTCATCCTGTCCTGCTGTGGAGTTTTCCTCCTGGTGATGCTTGTGTGCCCTTGGGGTATTTGAAAGGAGAGGCTGGAAGGGGCCATGGAGCCTTGCAGATGCTCCATACCTAATTCTGAGGGGCTGCATGGGCTTTGGGAGTGGAAACTGTATGTACCTTCTGGGCTTCCACACCGGTGACTTGGTGAGTAAGTCATGGAGCTTGAACAAAGGACACCAGAGAAGGACTGGCCCCTTGAACCGATGGTTTCTGTGCCCTTGGATCCTTTGGGGTGAGGGTTGGGTGGATGCTGCTCTGATCTGGGCTCCTGGCACACCGTGTCCTTTGCAGAGGCTCTGAGCTGATGGAGACACTTTGTCTGCTTTGCAGCTTCTCAAAATCCCTTTGATCCCAGCAAATGCTGCTGCAGGGAAAGATTAGTTTGAGGGGGCAGAGCATAGTCTTACCTGGCTGGGTTGCACATTCAGACATCTCTAAGTGTGAGAGACTGGACTTTATGGGTTAATGACTCACAGCATTCCTCAGTTCTGAAGGCACCAAGGTGCTTTGCTTGAATGATAGGTTGTGAGTGAGGTAACAGACAAACCTTTAGGCAGGATGAAGCCTCATGTCAGGGGAAGGTATGGTGGGGTATTTCTGACAGCTGTCATGTCCTTAGGTGTCATAAACCATCAGGGTCTCCCAAAGTGCCCCCAGACTCATTTCTGAGGCTTTTCACTAGAAGACTGAAAGCTCCCCAGACGAGGGGAGGTAGCTGGCCATTCCTGGCCTGAGTGTACTTTAACCCAGGGGCTTCTTTCCCTCCACCCCCGACAGATCACTTGGACCAAAGGACAGCTAAGCTGCAACAGTCAAGACTCATCAAAGGCCGACTGGGTGGTGAGATTTTCACATTCTTACCCTCCTCCTTCTCTCCCTCCCTCCTTTTTCTCTTTTCCCTTATACATGTCCTTGGGTGATATTTTTGTGGTTTCATGTTGGAAATGATGTAACTGTTAAAATTTTCCAAGTAACTTTAGTCGTGTTTGCCTTTGCCAGAGGGGAAAGAGGGCGGGGGGCGGGATGGAATTGAGATTTCCCTTCAAAAGACTATTCACCCAGGGTTTGAATTTCACTAGGTGAGGTCTGAGGGGCTTCAATCAACAAAAATCAACATCTACAGGTTGGGAGTAGCAAGAAGATAGATGAGATAAATGGACATTAACAAATCTGCCCTTGTTAGGTTGGAGTCATCTGGTGTGGAGAAAGATTGATAAGAGAACCAAAGAATGAGGACCAAATTAACATCAAAAGTGAATCCAGTAGGAGAAAGAGTACTGTGAACTGTATAATGTAGAACCAATGAATGAGAATTTCTTTGGGTTTTAAATGTATAAATGTGTGAGAAGTCTGGCAAAGAACTAGGTGAGCTGGAATGATTTCTGCTGCAGATCCTGTCTGGAATAAAGTAATGGCTGATTCTCTAACACTTGGAAGATGGTATTGGAGAGTTTCTTTTATTCCTGCAGCTTTGGTGACAATTTTGCAGTGCTTTCATATTGTTATATTACTGTAGATAATAATCAAAACAGCTACATACCTGCTTTCCTTTGCAACCAACTTGTTAATAAATAAACCCTGTGTAATTGTCACTCCAGAGGAGGTGGTGACATGGCTCTTGGGAATGTCTGTGCTGCCCAGGGTGTGGCTGATCTGCCCAAAGTGGCCATGGAGTCACAATCACAAGACCCCCTAAACACAGGGGAGCAGCTGGGAAGCTCCTCTCCTTGTGAGGGTCCTGGGTACTCAGAACACTACTGGGGCAAACCTCCTGTGTCTTCACAGCTGCCCACACTGGGGTGGTGGGGAAGCTGGTAGGTCCTCCCCTGCCCCAGCACTTGTGGGTCTTGCTAGGGCTTGTTCTGTCCCTTCAGAACCTTCAGTGTCCCTGTCCTGCACTGCCTGGGACAGTAGCCCCATGGTCAGCACTCTGGTCTGTTCTCCTGTGGCTGGTGAAGTGCTGCTACTCTGGGGAGCTGTTGGACCCGCTCTGTGCTTCAGCCACTTGTTAAAATCTGCTTTTCTCACGTGTGGTGTTCAGAGGCTGCTCTGAGGCCTTTCTGCTGCTGTTCAGGCCCCTCAGCCCTGCAGTGTTGCTGGGACCAGGGCTGTACATGAGTAGTTGCAGTCTACTTCTCTGAATAATCAACCCCTGGCACAGACCTATTTCTTTCCCCCTTGTTCCTAGAACAGCAATTGTGCATGTTAAATTACACATTTAAATCTATTGGGCTCATGAATTTGCCCAGAGAGTTGGCTGAGGACCAGCACTGGCCCGTGGCTGGCTGCCTGCTCACTCCCGATGGGGCCAAGGGTGATGGCAGCTGCAAATATGTTCACCAAGCCTCAGCTATGAGCAAGGTGCATTTTAATTGAGACACTACAGATGGTTATTGCTGCATGTCCAGCAGGATCCTGTTTTATGGAACTTAGAATCCATGTGTTAAAACGTTTAAAAATCAGCTACTTTGGGCACAGTCAGGGGCTAGTTCCTCCCTGGCTGCTGCTCTCGGCAAGTAGAGTGGTGAATTATGGGGGTGAATGCACTCTGAGGGTCCATGGCTGCTGCTCAAAGGCCTGCACAGACACTCATGCCCCTAAAACAGTTTGCTTGAACTTGGAAGGTCTGATGGGGTTGGGCTGTTCCTTCACTTGGGCCAGGATTTGGTTTATTGAACATTCCCATCCTCTCTCTGCTGCTGTGGGAGTACAGATGTCAGGGGCCCCATTGCAGCCTGTGGGGCAGGCAGGGCTCCTTCTCTGTGTAGCATCTGCCTCCCTTCCCCCTTGGGTGTTGGGTGAGGCTCAGGGTGCTCATGCATCCTGTCCCAAAGTGTCCAGTGAGGGAAGGGCAGGCCCTCAGGCAGCTGCCTGCCCCAGCATTGCTGTCTGCCTGGCTTCACTTTGGTCTTGGCTGTCCAGTGGGCCCCAGCACCAACAAGTGACTGTGGCTGAAGGCTGGAGAAGGCTGAGCTGGGTGCTGGGTGTCCACCACAGAGCTGTGGCCAAGTGGGGCCCTGTCCTCAGCTGTTCACCACCTTTCCTGTGGGGTCTGGCTTGAGGTGTCAGCCTCTGAGAAGATCAGGTAAGAGCTGGTGGCTTCCCTCAGGTCCCAGCTGCTGGAGAGTCCTCTGGTGGCAATGCAGTCTCCAAGAACAGGAGGGAGCTGCTTGAGCGCAAATACGGCAGGCAGCAGGCAGCCCACAGCCCCTCGAGGGTCAGGTGGGGGAGCCCCAGCCCCTGTCCCAGCTGCCCTCACCTCTCAATCTTGTCCCAGTGGAACGATGGCTTCTCGACCACAGTGATTGCTGTGGGGGCTGGGGCCACCCTTGGTCCTCCCATGGAGCAGGGCTCGCTGAGAGGGCAGCAGAGCCCCTCACTGAGCTCTGGGCAGGGAGACAACAGCATCAACAGGGTGCATTCCCTGCCCCAACAACCTGGGCACAACCTGGGCAGGGGGGGACCAGCTGCCACCTTTTCCCCCTCCTCCTTTCAGGGCATGGGACATCTCCCCACACACTGCTCGGGATGCTGGGGTCTGGTGGGGCATTACCAGAGCAGAGGTGCACCAAAGCAGTGCAGGCTGGGCCAGATGAGCCGGGCTAGGTGTAAAATCATCCCTTGTCCAGCACTGGATGTGGCAGCCAGTCACAGTCACAGAGCCCAGGCAGTGCACTGACAGGGAACAGCAGCCTCGCAGGCATAGGGCAAAGGGCACTTGGCTGGGCTGTCCCAGGCCCCTGTCCTGCTCAGCCCCGCTGTCTGACACATTCCTACACACTCAGAGATTCACAACCATCCTACAGCAGCAGCAGGCATCACCTTTCTCCCCATGGGCTATGTGGCTGCAAGCACCCCTGTGCCAGCCCTGTGCCATGAGCACCTTCAGAGCAATGTAGGTGATAGGGAATGGCTGGGACATCAGGTGCCATTGATGCCACCAGCCTTCTGCACAGCAGCACCTGGCAGGATCTCCTCACAGGATCCCCTTGGTGTGATGAGGCCCTGTTTCTTTTTGCAGGCTGAATCTTGTCACTTCTCTGTGAAACCCAAAGCTGCAGGAAGCCGATGGTGCTCTGCTCTTTTGAGGCCCCATGGCAGGGGCTCAGCAGGGAGTGGGGAGCAGCAGCAGCAGGAAGCAGCCCTGTAGGCAGGACTATTGCCACTGGATGTGAGCAAGGGAAGATTGCTCCCTTTCACCCCTTGGCACTTCACTGGGGAGAACTGGGACAGTAACAGAGATGGTCAGGGCTTTCACCTTGCCTGGTCTGGCTCTCCCGTATCAGGAAGGATCCAATGTGGTTGCCTGGACAGAGCAGCAGCTCCTCCACCTTCTGCTGGCTGACGCCCTCGTACAGCCACCTGTGCACACAGCAGGCACTGGCAGAGCCTCTTCTGGGTGCCAGGGACACCCAGAATCCTGGGGTCCATCCTGCCCCAACTGGGGCATGTCCTGGGGACACTCCAGCATGCCATGCCATCTCCCCTAGCCCCAGCACTGCTCAGGGCAGGATACCCTGGAGCAGTGTCCAGAATCTGGCCTCAGGGCTGGGCAGGTTCTGTGTGGAGCCATGTTCCCCAGGGCCCTCCACATTTACTTGTGCCTGATCTTGGCCACACAGCTGCTGGGGATGTGGCACTCCTTGCCAGAAATCTCGGATGCCACCGGCCACCACTTGCCATCCCTGTGGGGAAGAGAGATGAGCCTGAGGGGCTGAGGATGCAGGATGGGGGGAAGACAGGATGTCCACAGCCTCGTGGTGGAGAGCCTCCAGCTGGGCTGACTCCCTGAGTGCTGCCATCCCACCCCAGCCCCCTGTCCCCCAGAATGTGGGGCACCCATCCCAACAATCCCAAGCTGCTGGTCCCCATGGAGATTGAGCAGCTGCAGGAATGCTTCTTTCAGTTCCTTGACCATGAAGGCCACCAGAGCTGTGTGTGCCCCAGAACTGTCCCAGCTAGAGCCCCTCTCCCCTGCCCCCACCCCTTCCTACCTCCAGGATAAGTGAACTCTGCTTAACTGCCCCTCAGCGCTCTCACACCCAGGCAGCCATTGGCCAGCTTTGCCCTCCCTCCATGGAGGGGTCTCAGGGCACCCAGGGTGACAATCCCTGCCCTTGCCAGACCCTCTTTGTTTGCCCTTGGCCCCACCCACTTTAGAGCTGGGTGTTCATGTTCAGGTCCTGCTGCTATGAAATGCTGGAAGTGCTGGGGCTGCAGGTGCTGCTGTTCCTGTGAGGTGCACACACTAGAGAGGGTTTCTCCTTTTCACTCAGTCACAGGTCACCCAGCTGAGCCCCTCAGGGCCCTGGGTATGGGCACCAGGCCCAACAAAATCCCTGAGGATCCTCAAGGCACAGTGGGCATTGCATAGAATTTATGGGTGGGCAAGTGGGATGAATGGGTAGCATTTGTGAGTGGGAGCAGGGGTGATAGGCCTCATAGGCTGAGGCTGGACAGACACCATCCCCACGGTGGTCTCAGTGAAGGAGGAGTAGTCCCAGGGTGCCTCTTCAGTTGTAGCAGCACCAGGGCCCTCAGCAGGTGCATGATGTTGGATGTGATGGGCAGGGGTAGGGAGGTGTGATGCTCACAGACCTGCCCCAGTGCTGCTCCCAACACTACCCCATACCAGCACAGCCCCATACCCAGCACTGCTCCATGCAGCTCTGCCCAGCCTGTCCATGCCTGGCCTGGGTTAGGTTATGAGTGGGAGCAGCCCCAGCTCTGTCACATCTCCATCCTCAGCCCTACCCAGGCTCAGCAGCTGCTGCTGGTATGGGACGTATGCGTACCATTCACCTTTCAAAGCAAACATTTCTTGTCTCAGCCAGCACCATCCACTCTCCCGCTACCCCCCACTCACCCAGTCCCCCACTCCACTCCCCTGCCTGAGGTCAGAACCCTCTGATGTACACATGCACTGCCTCCCCTGCAATCCAGCCCCAGCCAAGGTCCTTGGTATTGCTCTCAGCAGCTCCTGAACTCACGGCCCCAGTGATCAGAGCTGTGTCCCCCCACGATTTCCTGCTGTGCCCTCTTGGTGTGAGACACTCCTACAGCCCTGCTCAGCTGTACATCATGTTCTGTCTGTGCTGAAATGTGGAAGCTTCTACTCACTTGTAACCAACCACCTGGGTACAAGTGAAATGCACTCAGGTTCAAAAGGACTTTGGGCCTTATAATGCTGTTGGGGTACAGGACCCCCTTGAGCCTGCACTGAGCTCAGCAGTGCGGTTCTGCA
Source organism: Toxostoma redivivum (assembly GCA_013397375.1). Lineage (NCBI taxonomy): Eukaryota > Metazoa > Chordata > Aves > Passeriformes > Mimidae > Toxostoma > Toxostoma redivivum. The sequence continues at coordinate 59,088 of VXBI01006453.1, read as the reverse complement.
AGTGGCTGATAATGTTTGGGAGAAGATTCATTTGCTCTTGGAAGTGCTGGTGCAGCTCTGCTGTGATTCTTGGAGATTGGGGAGCAAAAACATAGTGCATGGACAACAAAAGCATAACGCGTCTCAGGCTACAGGAGAGGCTCAGGAGCCCTAGCTTCCTGCCAGCTTAGGCACACCTGGGGCAGCAGTAATGCACCATCTGGTGCACCTTGATCCGGTGGGGAGCACTAAGGCAGAGCTACCCAGCGTTTCAGGAGTTTAGACCAAACAATTGTTTGGAGGAGCAGGAGCCTCTGATGCCCTGTGTCCTCTTCTGTGTTGTGATTGACATAGCTTTGCTGTGGCTCCACCCTGAACACTTCTAGGTTGGACATCCCTCCCCATTGCTCATCCCACAACCCTCCATCCTTCAGCCTTAAAAACAAGGAAAAATCCAACATCAATTCTGAGCCTTCCAATTCCCAGTCTTTGGCTGTTGCTCCTCACAGCATCTTCTGATGCTAAGAGGAGTTTGACTCCATCCCTTTTGCCAAGGAACATGTCCAGGTGTGAGGGGGCAGGGGCTGGACATGGCTTGGCTCCAGGGCTGGGGGCAGCAGAGTACTTGGTCCATGGATTCCTGGGTACTGCAGAACCTTCCCCTCCACACCCACCTTCCCCCAGCGCTTGAGGCCCTGCAGCCTCCATGCAAAAACCTCAGCCCATGGCTCTAAGTTGTACTTTTCCATCAGTGACCTGGAGCTGAGCTAAGCCAGACTCACCCTGTGCTGCTGAAGGAGCCACCAATACAGAAATCTGAGATCTTGGGCTGGACACGCCACTGAATGAACTTGTCCCAAGGTTTTGAGCAACTGGGAACTCACTCCCAAGGGGTAAGCATAGGAAAATGCTGGCTCCATTTGCCTGCTGGGCATCCCAGTTCCCCAGAGCAGGGAGAGGTCAAGGAAATTCCACCAATTTGAAAGGTCTTACTCCAACCTCTGGGCTGCCTCTCAAGGGATGGGAATGCACATTTGTGCCCTGCAGCCCCCAGCTCACACTCCAGCAGCCAGTAGGGATCAGAATCCAAGCCGAGGGAAAGCTGTCCCAAGCTCAAGCTCTGTGCCTGGATTTGGTTGGCGTAATTCATGGCACTCAAACAAGTACTTTGTCCCTTTACTAAAATAATTTTTCACGTCGTATTTGCCTTTGATTTTTTTGTCTTTTTAACAGGAAAAGCATTTGCTTACATAAAAACAAGTCTACTTTTCCCATTTATCTTAAGTACAATGAAACCTTTCCAACATCACTACAGGTCTTGCCTTGCTTGTGCCTATGAGCCGCCACAACTGCACTCTCTGCTTAATCACTCCTCTTCCAAATTGCTGAAGTCTCATCGCCATACTAACCTGGGTTTTTGGTCCAGGAGCAGTCTGGAACTTGGAGCTCTCTTTTTCCCAATCCTCATGAACAGCAGTTGAGCCAGTCCCTGGTGCGTGATCTTTTCCTCTGACTCATTTCACTGTCATTTAAATATTGTGTTTCCTTTCCTTAGGGCTGTATTTCTGGAGGCAGGACCACTCCCAGCAGCAGCCAGCTGGCATTAGATCCCTGTGCTGCACCTACACTGGCTCCTCTTCTGCACATGGTGCTTTGCATCCAGCAGTGCTGAACTTCTCACCATGTCCAGGGGCCAGGTTTCTTTGGTGGTCTCCTGTCTCCTATAGATTTAAACTTCTGTTTCTGCTCATTTAATCCCTTTGTACCACCATTACTTGTTCACTGATAAAACTGGCCAGATTTTCTCAATCTCAATTTTAATCCAGTTTGCAATTCACAAGAACACTGTCTCATTTCTGCAATGACCTTTCCCAAGGTCTCAGACAGTCCAGGCCCCTGGGGGCTCTCCATTGGTTACAGTGACACCTGACAGTGGGAGTAAAACTGGGTCTGGAAAGCAGCAGGTGAAGAACCAGGTGTGTCCCACGCTAGGCTGCTGCAGGGTAGCTGTGCCAACAGACATCCCCCAGCTGCCCAAACTGCCCTCAGTCCTCTGGTGCTGTGACAGTGGTTAGCTCTGTGTCATGTTTGTGCAACATACCAGCACAGAGCACTGCTCCAGGGCCAGCAGTTGGCTCTGAGCACTGGCTGTTGGGAGGTGATTTTTGCCTGTGCTGCTGCAAGCCTGTTCTTGTTTCCATTCTGGACATTTCTAGTTCATTCAGGCAAAGGCCAGCTCTCCAATGCCCTTGGACGGCCTTCAGCCAGGGGCCATGGGGCTGTCAACCACATTATTCTGGAGCAGAGGTGCTCTCCCTGCCCTGGGGACGAGTTTACTGAGTGCAGCAGGACACACTCAGACTTGCCAAACCCCCAGGGGTGCAGGTCCTGCCAAGAGAAACACCAAGAGCACACAGTGTAACAATGAAACTCAGTTACAGCTTTATTCAACAACCTGTACAAAGTCCTCCTCAGGCAGAGCCTCCTGGTCCCATTCCCTACCTGAAATGGAGCATGACCCTAGGAGTAATTGGCTCCCATTGGGTCAGGGCTGTTCAGCAGTGAGGACAGGATGTTTTGCTTATCAGTCGAGACTTGCAGCAGTCTGACCACTCATCCCTTTTCTCCCATGAACACCAGACCCTGGCCAGATAGCAAGCATCTGCTGTCTCCCCTTGGTGACCCAGCCAGGTGTAAAAAGGTAGCACAATTGTGAATTCCACAAGGACAGTAACTACTACCTGCACAGAGATCTTCACTGCTCACCCTTCTGACCTGACTCACAGGAATGTGTGACTGCTGGCTGTCACATTCACTGGTGCTCCCTCCCCCCACATAACTGCACCCTGTGCAGATCCTGCCTGGGGCAGCAGCAGTGGGACACAGAGATGGCAGTGCAGGAGATTCTGGGATCTCTACCTGACAAGAAGCCCTGTTTCCCATTTAAAAACCTGCTGAATGTTAAAGATTCACCTGTGCAAGGGTAGACCAGCGACCATGTGTCACTGCATCTCGCCCTTCTTCTGGGTCAGCAAAGGATTGCAGAAGTGGTCTAGAGCCAGGGCTGCTGGAGTTTAATCCCTTGTACTGGTTAATAGTGCACCTTGTTAGTTAGTTTACTGGTTATTTGCTTTGCGCTTTTAGGAGGCTCAGGTAAGAAATCACTCTGCTCCTTCTTAACACACATACATAGGTAAGACCTGACAGGAATCCTGACCATTTGTCTTTCTCAGGCTGCATGGCATGTGAAACAGCCCCGGGGACACACAGATCTTCCAGCGGGTTCTGCATCCCAGCTCCACACTGCATTGCCTTGTCCAGTGCCTGGACTGCCACATCCTTGTGGTCTTACTTTCCCACATCCCACCAATGACATACCAACTGCACCACAAGGGTCCTTTAGCAGAAGCACAACTAGAAAGCAATTCTAAACCTCACAAAGCCACAGAAATTATATTTAAATTAAGAGGGGAGACAACAGCTGTCATCTGGATTGATACACAGCACAGACAGGAGATGGCATCAGCATGTACAGTAATGGGACTTACTAAGACTGTGGAATGCCAATGAGTTTTAAAGAGACTCTGATGCCAAGGGGATACAGAAAAGATCAAACTAATATCAAGTACAGACTACAAGGAGGTGGCTGCTCAGATGGGCATGCACAGGTTAGAGAGAACAGTTAATGCCATGTCAGATGAAATGCTAAATTCTGAGTGGGTTCAGTGGGGTGAGTGGAGCTGTCTGAATCCAGAAGAGGGGCTCCTGCCTAACAGGATACTTCCATGGTTTGAGGGGCAGCCTGGAGGTCAATTCCTTCTGGGGTTCCAGCACTCCCTTCCCCATGGGTGCTGGCATGAGACCGGCTGCGGCTGCTCTCGCCGGAGCCCACGCTGGAGGAGGAGTGGCTACGGGAACGCATCAACCGGGTCATGCTGGCTGCTGGCACTGCAAGAGAGAACAAAGGTGGGACTCAGATAAGGAAACAGTTCTGGAGCCAGGATCACAGTCACTCAGGTATGTGTCACTGGGTAAGCACAGAAAGAGCTGTACCCTTCAGAAGAAAACTCACCCTTCACTGCCAAAATTTCTCTGCATGTCTAAAGCAAGATGTGTAAGGCCCAGTTTCAAAAGGTCCAAGGTGAGCAAATGCCAACAGTGTAACTAATCATCTGCAAGTGCAGCCACAGCCAGTGTCTGTGCAAACCAATGCAGCTGTGGCATGGATGACCTTTTGAAAGTTAGTCTCATCACTCTAGAAAACCACAGAGCTGAAGTCATGCAACAATCAACAAAATACAAATGAAAGGTGGAAACCCATAGCACACACGGTACAATGATCAGCCCACCCACAGCAGGACATGCTGAGACAGAGCAAAGCACCCGGAGAACAATTCCACTCAGCACACAGAGCGGGGCCCAGGTGGATGCATGGTTGGAGGTACCTGACTCAGTGCTTAGGTGGCTGAGCTGCACATAAGGGACTGGAAACAACATGAGACAAGGAAAGGGATGAATACAGGAAAGAACCAATTAGTTGCAGTGTGTGATAGTGGCTGCACTACTCCTGGGAACCCCAGCTACCTTTCCTTCCGTTCCCAGCTAGTACGCTGCACTGAAAGCTCCCACGATTTGTTAGAACAGTTGCTAATGAGCATCTCGGGGAGACACCAAGCTCACCTAAAAACCCATCAGGGCCAGATCTCTTCAATGCCTTTAGCTGAAAATCACACTGTACCTGGTGACATTAACTCCCCACTGCACACCCCACACCTGCTTAACAGAGATACTGTTTCCCTGGGGTATACTGTGTAACTCTAAATATGGACAGAAATTTGTGTCTTTGGGATGACAGCATCAGACTTCTGCTACAAGTCTCCTTCAAGGCCCTTACCCTCCACCTGCAGTGTCAGCAGAAGTACATCCAGCTGCTTCAGCCCATGGACAGCAGGCACAGGAACAGCTGCTGAACTGGTTTCTGTATTTCTAGCAGTGCCCAGCTATGTTTCGCTTCTACCTTATTCTCCCCTAGAGAACTGACCATACTCCACAGTGTCCCATACTTCTGCCCATGAAAGCTGGGAAAACTATTCTGGGACCAGCTACTAATTCTGGAAGGAGAAAATTGGCCTGTCCTTCCCCAGTGCTGCATGTCCTATTGACAGTGAGCTGACTCCCAAAGTGCTGCTGAAGCCCTTGCTCTGACAACAACACTTGCTAACTTTACTAACACCAGGAGCACAAGAGACACGAATATTGAAACACTTTCAGTGAGGGTGAGGGACCCTCCTCACACAGCATCTTCCTCTGCAGGATCAGGCTCCTTTGGCCAGAACATGACAATCCTACATGTTTGTTTTACCTGCAGAGCCCTGAGGAAAAGCACAGGTTCTGCTATGCCCTGACCATGAGCTGGCAAAGCTGTGAGGAGACCACTCAAGTGTCCCAGCTCTCAGTGGCCATGCTGAGTGGTCAGCCAGTCACACAGACCAACCCTCTCCCTAACTCCAGCTTTTGAAGGCTCATCATCCATAAAAGGGAACTCCTGGCCCCAGCAGGCAAGAAAGAGCTGCTGTAGTGCACTGAGAAGCCCTTCTGATTTTCCTGAGCAGTAAAACTCTTCTTGGAGATAAAGAAGTAAAGAAGCCTTTCTCCTCCAATTCCTCAGGAACACCAAGGGCAGGGAGCTGAGCAGCTGTTAGTCTGACACACTCAGGTGACGGGATCTTCGGCCTCCAAGCATGGGGAAGAAGCCATAGGGCAGGACATGCACTGGTGAAAAGCACAGCTCTCTCTGGGCTCCCTGGGTGCCTCAGAAGTCATCCCGTTCTGCCATTAGAGGGATTTGTTCTGGGGTATTGCTTAACCCTGGTGAGTCTGAGAGAAACAGGAACATCTGAGGAGAAAGGGAGGAGCTCTCATACCTGGACTAGTCATGGGGCTGCACTGCTCCTTCCCCTTTGAAGAGGGTATGCACAGATTAGCTGTTCTTTGGAACACACTTTTCTGGATTGGCACAAAGACAGACTTAAAAAGTTTTACCAACACCAGCAACCAGAAAGGAGTCATCAACACATGTCAGGGAACAACACTGGTTTGCTAAGGCTTGTCAGCACACTTGTTGATTTTCCAGCATCGATCAATCTCCTGGCAACCACACTAGCTCAGGGGTAGGGACACAGATGCCAGTGGGCTCAGATGGACCAGAAAGCTTGACTTCCCTTCACGACAACTTGCTCCAAACCACAAAGTTGTGTTTGCCAACTTACTGTAGCCCATTCCCTGCACAAAGTACTTGAAGGCTTCAGTCAGCTTGCCAGGCTGTGGAAACAGAGAAGGTGGCTTTAGTGCAAGCAGAACAAAGGGCTCTGTACCACCCAAATGCCATGGGAGAGCCAAGGTGTGTCTCACCTGAACCACCTGGGGCAAGCCCCCGCAGTCGGCCATCTGCAGCAGGAAACAAAAGGCAGGTTGAGCTGTCCTTCTCGCCCAGGAGGACAACCCCAAACCAAGCCAGCACCACCCACCCACCAGGGCTGAGAGCACCACACTGCAGTATCCACCACTTCCCCTCTACAGCCAGAGCAAGGCCAAGGTGATACACCTTCAGGGACCTGCTGCTGAGGGAACCTTGCACCTTGGAGGCCATTGTCACCAAGTGACCTCAGGCCACACTCCAGAGCCCAGCACCTTCCCAGCCACCTCTCCCCCAGCTACTCTGCCCAAACCTGTCACTTTGCACTTCCATATGGCTGGTGTCTGGCACACTGCAGGGCCACAGGTGAGGATGGGAAGGACCAGTACAAAGCTAGGAAAAAGGATGTTGTTGCTGCAGAGAGCAGGGTGAAGGCAGGGCATCTGATAACTCTCAGAGGTCTTGGTCCTCCCTGACAGTTGAAGGTGGCCATAAAGCAGGGACTGGGGGACTCCCTGACAAACTCTTCCCTCTCAGCTTTGGCTCCATGGAGGAGAGAGCACAACCCTGAATGACTGTCCACAAACTTCTCAAGACTGAATGTATGCAAAGCAAAAACCTAAGTGGAGCTGAGCAAAAACAGTGTCTTTATGCTGGAATGAACCCAGAGTGGCACTCGCCTTCAGAAGGGTAGTTTTTGTTGGGTCAAGACGTGAATTGCATTCAACCTAGAAAAAAGGAGAGAGGGACATGGTGTCATACAAAAAACTTGAAGCCTCATATGTAAAATGTGGAGCAGCTGCACCAGAAGCAGTAGCTGTCTTCAGCAATGGGAGCTTTTCTGGAGCCAGGAAGGACTGAGCAAGAAAGCAGAGATCGTGTAGGAAGTGAACAATGAATAAAAGATCCAGGAAGGGACCTTGTGATGACAGGTTGTGACTTCAACTGAAATCATCCCCTAGTTTTGGGATGCACTATAAAACCCTGAAGCACCTTCTGTGCTCTGACAGCAAGACTGGGAGAGAAGGAGACTTATGTGCAATGCAGCATGAGGGAGGTCACTCAGTCCCCTGGCCAGACAAGGAGGCCATGACCATCTCTTCTCTGTAAGACTCCTGCAAAAAGCTAATAGGCAGGGGTGCTATAGGAAAAGCAACCTCAGCAAGGGAGGTTATCCTGGGCTGGAAACCTGGGCAGCCAGACAGGCACACTAAGATGCAGAAGACCCTATCCTGTACTATGCTGTGGCAAGTAAGCAACGGGATTCTTCAGGGGTAGCATCCTAGTAAAGTCAAAATTTGCAGACTTAATTTCAGACTTCCAAATCAAACAGCCCAAGGCAAGAGGCCATGGCCAGAATATGCTCTCCATGCATGGCTCCTAGGTTCAAATTGCTGCTCCAGCAGACTCCTATACTCTTCCACAGTTTTAGACAGCTGCTTTTGTTCACAACCCCCTAGTCTCCCCACAATTCTTGGCTGAAAGGGAGGAGCAACATCCACCACAACCACACTACCCTGTGCATGACTGAGCTGGGAGGGAAGTGGGTTATGGGTGTCTGCAGAGGACAACAGCTCCTAAGTGCTGCCTTCCTGATGACACAGTGCTCTAAGAGAGCTCTACATGACTCCCACCACAAGAACTAGAGTCACATTCAGTTATTTTTAATCCCCAGGTAGCCCCAGTGTAAAAGCAAAACAACAGCAATTCAAGACTTGAACCAAAATGCAGGTAGCAGCCTGGCAGTGTTCAGGGAAGGATGCCTGATCCTGAACAGGGTCCTCTGCATCACCTGCCAAGCAGGGTGCTCATTCAGATTCTGCCATCCTCACCTTGGAATTGCCCTGAGGGCCATTCAGGGCCCCTGAGCCTTGGCTCTCCCATGAGTAGCTGGAGGACTGAAAAAGAGCTTGGGACAAAGAAGCAGTGTCTGTAACTAATTCTGCGCAAGGTGAAAGCACTGCAGGGTTGCTAAGTGACTTGTGGGGCTAATGTTACAAGAGGAAAGAGTTCATGGATACATACCACTGCTTCCACAGCAGGTGAGTTGTCGCCAACAACAAGCAAGGCAGGGCACCTGGACAAAAGCCAAAACAGAAGTGTTACTCTAAGTGCCTCAAAGGGGTTTCTGAGAAGGTTGAGCTCCATGAACTAACACCCTCATGAAAGGTTAACAAAAAAAGGCTCAGCAAAATCCCTGCCTGCCATCACCTTGCCATTTTGTTGTATCAAAATATTCTCTAGGGCTTGCAGATGCACTCACACTGTCCCCTCCACGCACACCAACTGCCACTGCTGTTGCACACATGTGCCTCTGACCCTGCCTTCTGGAGAATCTCAATGCATTCTTAACGAGAGGACTTCCAGACACCTCTGCCCCATTGCAGCTGACAGTCCTGTACCACAGTCTGAGACTGTCTTGGACAGTCTTCCCAGTGCTTGGGCTTGGTGCAGTTCTTGCTGAGAAGCAACATCTTTTCTGCTGAAGAGACTGCACAGTCAGCAACTGAGACAGGCTGATTCAGACAACTTACTTGAGTGTTCTTGCAATCATTTCATTGACACCAACAACTGGTCTCTCAATTTCCAGGTCTTTACGACTGAAAGACAAAACAGAACAATTCTCCATTAAATCTGCAGAGGAAACTGGTTATCATGGGGCACATAAAATCCAATCATGAATGCTGGCTCCAGTACCCAGACAACTTTGTGCATCATGCCCTGAGCAGGAGCCCCAGCAATCATCCCCAGAAAACAGGATCCATCTTTTCATGGCATTGCTCTGTGCCCAGAGATGAGCAACTGAGGGTCTGGGGCAGACAAAAAGGCTAGGCTTTGCTCAGGGTAACAGCTGAAGACTAGGCTTAGGACAAAGGTTCTCCTGATACAATGCCCAACAGGATAATACATATGGCAGCAAATCTATTGAGCAGGCCACATATAGCAAAGAGTTATCCTATACCTGTTGTATGAGGTGAGGAACAGCTGAAGGTTATCTTGGTTAATGTCCTGCGCAATATGAAGCCTGTATGTTTGGATCAAATCTAGATTTGCCTGCAGTTCCTCCTGTACAAAAGCAGAAGAATTGAAAAACATGAAACATACTTTTCACAAGGAAAGAAGCATTGGTCATAAAAATGCCAAAGCATTAAAGCATATCCATCCACGTCATTCCCTGTGAACAGTGACACAGAGGGCAGCGATTTCAGACTGCATGAGGATCCCAGAGACATGAAGTGTTTATGTGATGTGCTGTACATGCCATGCTTTGGGAATGTGACTATGCTTTTACAACTGGCAGTGCACAAGCTGCTGCAAGAGTTCAGGTCTCCTGAGATGGGATAAGTTAGCTCCCAAGCCTCAGTAATGCTTACACAGATACAAATCACTCTGCAATTGGCAGGTCTTCCACTTACACTTAATGCTTAAGAAGCAAAGTACATAATAATACTAATAAAGGTAATATAGTTAAAAAATACATAAGCTGTAAGACAGTGACCAAAGGAAAGTTCATATCCAGCACCCAGTTCTAAGAAGAAACTACATTCTGAGAGAGTCAGAGAGAGCAGGGAATGCAAGGAAGCACTACATTCAATGAAGGGGCTTGACAGTGGGAAGAGAACAAGATGTGCACAGGAGGAAGCAGTGCTGAGAAGGAAGCATTCCTTTCAGTGCTGATGTGCTGTTGCAAGAAGACTCCAGGTTAGAGACTGATCTGCTGTGGGGCATATACAGTGTGCACAAGGCACTACCCCTGCCCAGTAAGCTTGTTGGTTGAGAGACAGCTAATCCCAAACAGAAGGCATTGCTGCATCCAAAGTTTTTAGGAGGGACTGGTTTGCCGCTGAAACTGAAGGCTAAGATGAAGAGCAGAATGCAGCAGTTCAACATCTGGACAGACATAAGATCCCACTGCCAGCTCCCAGCTGACCTGTGCTCTACCCACAGTCCAAAGACTTCCATGCTGGCTACAGAGAACTGGCTGCCACTTGTTTCTGTGGCCAGTGTCCCAGGCATCACAAAGGAGCTCTATCAGCAGTGCATGGCCTGGAGACAGGGCAAGAGGGAGGATGTGTGTGCCTCTCAACATGCCAACCCAGATGTGAGCTTGACACACAGAGAAAATGGTACTACCTGTAGCAACTCTTATCTGATGGACCAGAACTATTCGGAAGCAGACACACACAGAAGTTATAGCTCCATGCACAGTTGCACAGGCAACATTAACTCTGCTGGGTACTTACATGGCCAAAATGATGTGCCAAGACAATATCCACTATGTTGGTTGTCCAGCCTGAAAACTGAATAGTGATTGTGAATGAGGAGGAGAGTAAAAATGGAGGAAAATGCAGTTTCATTACACATTTTAAAACAGCTACTCAGAGTAAAGAAAACAATGAAGAAACTATTCAAATTATGTAAGAAGCAAATGCCTGAAGCTTGGGATGAACATGTAAAGCTTCAAAGAAACTGCGTATACACAACACAGCTCTCAAAAAAACTTGAAACTTAAATAACTTCAAGGGACCAGAAGAGGAGAATAATTAAGAGATCCATTCAATATCAATCAAATGAAGCCTGCAAGCAGAAGTACTAAATCAGAGGAAAACTGAGTGATCCAAGCAGTTCATCTGCATTTCTCATTCACATGATCACACCCACTCCTGCTCCTATGGCAGAGGTCATACTATACCCAAACTAAGAACACTGCAGGGAAATTTCACTGCAGAAATGAAATTGTACAGTTTCTGCCAGAAATGGAAAAATTCCTGCATTCTGTAGTTTTTTTTTCACTCTACACATTGTTCATTAAGTGCTGTGGAGAGCACACGTGTGGGAATGCAGAATCTCACCTTGGATGCTGCCCAGTCAATCCATCCCTTTGCACATGGATCAACATTAATAAGAACAAGTCCTTCCACCAGGTCAGGGTGGCTGAGCTGTGGGGAGAGAGCAGAGGCACACTCAGAAGGATGATTCAGCCCACACAGTGGTCAACAGCTGGTGCAGCAGCTGGAAAGCTTCTTGCAAAAGGTGCAAGACAAAGTAAAATGCAGACAAAGTAGGGAGCTCCTTTGTGCCAGGCAGCCAGTGGCTCCCAGCAAGACCAGACTCGACTCAGTTGTGGCACTGAGGTGCTCCACAGTGCCTACAGCCTCAGCAGTGCCTTCTGGTGACCTGTGTACCTGGCACAGCTGCAGGTCCTGCTCAGGCCCTGTGTGTTACAGGGCTGGGAGCAGCAACCTTCTCTGCTCCAATCCAGCACCTTTGTGAGGAACCTAAACAAGCTCCTGTGCCTGGAGAGCACCTCCTTCTCCTCAAGGCAGAGGCAGTTTTCTCAGTGGAGATAGGGTAAATGGCAAGGGAGTTAGGCTGAGGCCCCCACGCCCCTGCAGTATGAAAAGCTTGAGCTGCAGGGGCACCCTCTCCCCAGGCACCCTCTGCTGCCCCCCTGCCTGCAGATACCTCTTCCCCTCCTACATCCAGCAACCCAAAACCCTCCAGTGTACCCCAGGCTGTACCTGGGCAGCACAGGCATGAAGCACTTACGAGAACTGCCTGCAAACACAACTCAGAAATCAGAGGCAACCAGGCTCTGCTGAGCTCTGGGCAGCTCTGCTGCTCTACTCCACTGATGTGAAGGAGAAGGAAACACCTCTGTCCTCAGCAGGAACCTGCCCACAGCCCAGGGAGTGTGGCAAGGGCCTTGTGGCACTTCACTGAGGACTAAAGCTGATTTGCACAAACTTGTCTTTAGCAAGGTTGAAAACTACCCAATATAAAGAAGGCAAGGAACAGTGAAACACCAGGGCCTCACACTGCCCCAGCTCAATCCTGACTGTAGGGAATGGGAAACAGAGAACTTTGTGTAAGGAGGGGCAGCTGCCCAGCACAGTGGCTTGAAGAAATAATAGTGGCAATTAAATAACTGGTAACTCTCTGCACTCAACAACCTGAAGCAAATTTTACCAAAAATATCAGATTTCTGGGGTTTTTTAACACTAACTGAAAGACTCAGGCAAATTCCTGGGCTGCTAAATGATACCCACTGATTTCACAAGAACACTGCACTAGAGAGAAATGTATAAGCAGGTACTGAAATAGAGGCAGCTCTCTTGTGTAAGGGTGAAGAAAAATCTGCTTCTTTCCAGTGACAAAGCGCATTCCTCATCAGTACTGATTTGCAGCACATCACCACATCCATTCTTTGGTGCCACAGACAGTGGACACAGTACACAGTAATGCAGCAATGCCAGTCTCTGTGAAGACTCAAGACTGGCTATTCCTAGCATTCAGGATGGGCTCTGCTGACTCAAAGGCATCACATTACAATCTTCCCATGCTTGGCACAGCTTCAGAGTAACCCTGACTGCTCCAACATAACCAACTGGATGGAGGTAGCTCTCCCGTGGCTCCCTGCTGTAATTACTAAATGTTACTTTGAATGTTACTTTGCCCGTGCCCCACACAGTCAGTCTGATCAATGGTGACCACAGCCCACGAGTCACAAGCAATGAAGAGATACTTACTGCACACCTGCTGAGGATGTAAGCGCCAGCTCCTAGGCCAATCCCAATGAAGCTTTTCAGGCTGAAATATAGGCATTTCACATTCAGCACAATTAACTTAGCTCAGCTGAAGCATCCCTAGAGGCAAAGCCTTTCCCCACTGCATCCAGCAGTGCACTTATGGTTTGTTTTCAAAACAATGCAGCAATAATGCATCAGCCATAAATTGCCTCATGTAGCAGACAGTGTCCCCAGCAGAGAATCAGACAGGGTCACACCGGTTGGGAGGTGCTTGTGCCTCTTTGGACACCTCAGTGAGTACATCAGTCATGGCAAGCAGAGACAGAGGTAGGTGCTGGAATAGCAGTATCCAGCTGGCTCACCCCATTTCCTTTCAGAGACTTACTTCAGGTGTGTCAGAACAGCAGGTAACATTTCAGCCAGTTCATCCATACTGGGATACTGGTACCTGAAAAGCAAGAGAGCAGGTCCAAATACAGAGGAGCCTTCCAGTTCCACTCGAGTAGGAGGGACATCTGGCAGACATGTACACAGGTTATTAATTGCAATAATTCTGTATGTTTCAGCTGACTGTGTAGATCCCATCCCTCAGAGAAAGACTAACAGAGCTTTAGGCAGTCAGACTTTTGTCTGACTTTGGGCAGCCTTTTGGGCAGTCAGACTTGTGTGGCAAGACAGACAGATGAAATGCCAGCTTGACTGCAGTGCTGGGTTCATGTTCAAGTCAGAAAGGTGGTACCAGACCCAGCACTAGTGAGGGCTTTACCCATGTCTTAGTAATTGGAGAATTCCCTGAATGCCCCTTGGGAAGCTTCCTCATCTTGCCATTTCATCTGCTGCTGACACCTGCTTACCACTACACTCAGCCTGGCAGTCCCAGCTGGCTTGAACTGGGTGCTTCCTCAGTCCAGACTGAACAACATGGGTGTCTGCACAGCTCTTACCCAGATGGGAATGGAGGAGCTCCTTCCTGTTGGCCTGGTGCATCCACATGGCACACAGCAAAATGATGGGTGATCTCTTGCATGTCTTCGAAGTTAAAGAATGCATTAAAACAGGATTTGTCTGTAACAACAACAAAAATAAATTAGACACTTTAAATTTTATTGCAAGCCACCCTCCAAACTCCATGACACACACCTGCAGGAGCTCAAGTCCCCACTGAGCCCATAGGGCAGAGGGTGCTGGACAGTGTATATGCTGTGCCTCAAAACTGCAATGCAGCAATGAGTCTCAGCAATGGAACTGCCATGACTGGAGGGCAGGCAGACAAACAACAGTCAGCCTCCAGTGCCCTGGAAAGCAGGGTCTTGCAGCATCTGAGTACTCAAAGCACTCACAGAGGAGCACCTGTGTGAATGTAATGGGTGAGAAGACACGCCAAAAGAGCAACCGAGCTTACCAGAACATTACACTACTGCTGCAGCCATATAGAAGGGACTCATTCACCTGCCCAGCACCCAAGGAATGGCTGCCCTATCACACAGTGCAGCAAGTCAGCTAGAGCACTATGGTGTTTTGGGTGGAGCTATTTCCACCTTTCCACCTTGGCCCTACCTTTGAAGGGTTGTTGGAATGGACAGGGGCATGCCACATGCTCTCTCTCCTGCAGACCTTTATCTTTTCACCCTGGAATGACCTCATCTCAGCTCCATGCCAGGCCTGCTACTCCCCACACTCAAAAGCAAAAACCACAAATAATCACTTTTTCAGGGTCCTGGCAATGCAAGGGCTTACGGTTGAGGCCAATGTCATGGTATGTGAGGATGACAGGTCTGTTCCCCTTGGGTGAGCCCCGCATGGTGACATGAACCACTCCGAAAGCTGTCTCGATGTCATGTTCCTGCAGAGAGAGAAGAAGGAGCCCCAGTGTTACATGTGATACCTGCACAGGGGACCATAACTGAGGGCCAGCAGCAACGGCCTCATTCCCATTTTAATACTGCTCTCCTACCCACAGTACAGCTCTTGAAATCACAAAATGGTTTGGGCTGGAAGGGACCTTAAACACCATCTCATTCTACCCCCCGGCCATGTGCAGGGATACTTTCCACTATATCAAGTTGCTCCAAGACCTATCCAACCTGGCCAATTCACAACTCTGTCAAACCTCTGTATCCAATCTCTGTGTCCATCCACTGCCCAAAGTAGCTTGCTTCTGTATAGATGTTCAAACAGTCTGGGGCTGCATCTTCCCATGACCAAGATCTCTGGGATAACTATGGACTTTGGAAAAGCTGTGGAGATGTCAGGAAAGCTGGGTACACAACATCACCTGTAGGTCCTTTCTCTCATCTCCAGAAACCAATGGAGAGACATGCTCTTACAGAAACTGTAAAAAGCACCAATTATTTTCTTGGTATTAAGGAAGTATTTGCTTAGGAGAAAGCCTCATGGTTCAGCTTCAAAATGGGACATTACAACCTCAGAAATATGTTTTACTAGTTTACATAAAGTATATAAAGCTTTTTTTTTTTTAACAGTAATTTCAAATTACCTGAAAGTCATTAAATCAAATAGAGGACTTGTGAGAGTACCCGGCTTGCAGCACACCAGAAATCCACCTCACCCCACTTTCTGGGCACTCTGAGGGCTGTTTGTGGGGCAGACTGATTTAGTTCTTGCAGTGCAAGACCCTCCTTCCTCCAGCTGTGCTTCTTTTCAAGGACTCCAAAGCCTCTCTCTCCTCTTGCCCCAGGAATGTGGCAACAGGAGGATGCTGGCCCAGCCAAATCACATGAAGTAGCCTGAAACCTTCTCAAGCTTGTCTTTGAAGGATGACAAGACACCCCTCTGGCTGTCCTTGTCCTCAGAATGGGGTTGGGTTTTGCCTGTATGCAGCTGTGCATGAACAGAAGCTGGAGTTCTCTACAAAGCAGCAGAGACCCATCTGCAGATAACGTTACCTTACCTGAGGCTCACCTGGCTCCCTTTTCCTTAGGAGGGGATTGGGGGTAGGGAAGGACTTGTTTGTGTGTGCAAAGCGATCAAGTGTCCACATGGCAGGAATTCCTGTCCTCACTGCAAGGCTGCACAAGGCAGCCCTGGGTGCAGTCTCTGCTTCCTCAGCCTCCAACAAATCTCCAGCTCTGCCCCTTGCTCATGTCTCAGCTCTCAGGACTGCTCTGTTGAGCTGGGCAAAGTACTGGTCCTGTACTTCTGAAGGATGTGCTGTGCAGCCACAGCACTGGACTCCAGTTTAGCACTCTCCAAGCCTGCAGGCGTTAATGAGTTTTTTTAATAAAGTGGCCACTTTTGGAGAAGGTGATTGGCAGTGCAGGTGGGTGGAAGGGTGAAACACAGCAAACTCAAAGGAGAGCACAGCAAGTGCCAAAGTGGCTGGAGCCTGCAACCCTCACCTGCCCTTCCCTACGGCCCTGAGGGCTGGACTAAGCACTGCCACTAAGAGCAGGTCTCTGCCAGCTCTGGCACTTGCTAGGCTCTTCCATAAGCAGCTTGAATTCATTGAGCTGGCAGGAAACTATCCAGTTGCCTTTTTTTTTTTTTT